>CM053031.1:53267544-53367659 GCA_028564925.1 Lithobates sylvaticus | reverse complement strand
AATCTCCTCTGCCAGAGTCCCAGGCCCTAAGCCTCCTGGAACTCCAGGCCTCAGCCTCCCTAGGATCTCTTCCTTTTGGACTTCTTCCCGACCACCCTGGACTCCCTCCGGAGCATGTGACCCCCCCCCCCCTTCTTATGAGACCTCCCCTTGACCATGCAAATTAACCATTGGTCAAGACTTTCATCTGAGTTTCCTGCCACTCTCAGGTCTAAGCCCATCCTCTCTTTCCAGAACAATCCACTGTCAAGCAGAGGAGGTATCTCTGAGCCCAAGTGTAGGCGGTCACACCCCTCTCTATACTGACACTCCCCTTTTGGATCAAAACCAGGCCTGGAAAATACTCGCAGGCCTGGCTAAATTTGCCTGTAACTAAATCCTGCACTACCAAAATACCACTATAGCACCTACCCAAAAGTAGGGTCTAACATGCACTGGTCATTCCAAACAAACAGAAATTGGGTAAAAAAAGGAGAGGTTTGGGAGCTCACATACAACCTTGCATGGAGGCAGAAAAACACAGTAAGAAAGAATTTTATGAAAAAAATATTACAGGGCCGTTTAGTTGAAACGTATAGGTTATTTTAGGATAAGGATATTGTTTAGTGTCACTCCCTGTAATATATCTAATATGGTATGACACCTGGCGATATAGGCAGGAAACCTCAAGAAGCCACCGTCCAGATTTCCGAGTGCCCCTAAAATCAGGCTGAGTTCTCCTTGCTAAACAGCTGGGATCAGAGCTCTGCCCAGGGTATTAATGCCATTATTATAAAATAATTTATATAGCGCCAACAGCTCTTGTGCAACCCTTTACACTATATAAGGGATTCAGTACAGTTACAATACAATCCAAGCCAAGAGTGTTAGGAAGGTCCTGCTAGTGAGAACTTATAATCTAATAGGAAGGGGCAAGTGATGCAAAAAGGTACTGTATTTTCTGGCGTATAAGACTACCTTTTACACTGAAATTACACAGCCAAAAAGCGGGGGTCGTCTTATACGCCGGGTGAAGAAACCGCCAGATGGATATCAGTCCGCCGGGTGCTCTGTAAAATTGTAATATGTATACAGTATGCGCCGTTCAGCCAATCCCGGCGGGCGATGCACTCTGATGAATACAGAGCCTGCTAAGCCTGCTCGGATTGGGTAACAACCTCTGACAATCCGAGCAGGCTTTGTATCCATCAACAGATTAGTAAAATACAATGCCTGCCGTAATTGGCTCAGCGATGCACACTGTCTGCACACTTTTCTGAAGTGCACCTGGCGCTACTGTACTAACACAGCATCATATACTGTGTGTACTTGGTGCTCTACATATTAACAAAGCATCCTGTACTGCACATCCAGCTCTTCCCTAAAATACAGGTATGATTTATGGTGCTTTGGAGACGAGGATTCATTGTTGCTGCCTACCAATTGTGGGATCTCTGGGACTTGTAGTCCACCAGTTTCCTTTTTCTGATGTTTCTTTTTTTCGTTTCTGATGTTTTTTTTTTTGTAAATGGTGTTGCCTCGGAAGGGGGGGTAGTCTTATATGGCGAGTATAGCCCCAAACCTAAGTTTTCACTGGAAAAATAGGGGGTCGTCTTATACACCCAGTCGTCTTATACGCCGGCAAATACGGTAATATACAGTTGTGCTCATAAGTTTACATACCCCGGCAGAATTTATGATTTCTTGGCCATTTTTCAGAGAATATGAATGATAACACAAAAACTTTTCTTTCACTCATGATTAGTGTTTGGCTGAAGCCATTTATTATCAATCAACTGTGTTTACTCTTTTTACATGATGACAACAGAAACTACCCAAATGACCCTGATCAATAGTTTACATACCCTGGTGATTTTGGCCTGATAACATGCACACAAGTTGACACAAAGGGATTTGAATGGCTATTAAAGGTAACTATCCTCACCTGTGATCTGCTTGTAATTAGTGTGTGTGTGTATAAAAGGTCAATGAGTTTCTGGACTCCTGACAGACCCATGCATCTTTCATCCAGTGCTGCTCTGACGTTTCTGGATTTTGAGTCATGGGGAAAGCAAAAGAATTGTTAAAGGATCTGCGGGAAAATGTAGTTGAACTGTATAATATAACTATATAAAAAATATTGTTGCCCGTAGCAGTTGGTCTGCTTCACCCTTTTATGTTTTTATTCCATAATAGAGAGGATCTGATTGGCTACTATAGTTTTTGGGATGTGTCCTCATAAGAGGTCTTAGTCCATGTCTTCCTCACAAATTTAAAAAGAAAAATGTAAAAGCTCTGGCAGTCCTGGATCTTGTATTGTGGGTAATTTTAGACTTTGAAACCTGTTTGCAAAGCTGCTCAATGTAACTTTAATCCGCTGACATTGTTCAGAAGATTTATACAGATGAAAGGAGATACTTGCCATATTTAATTACTACCTTATTCTCCTTTTTATGTCTAAAGGGAACGGGGCTTAAAGTGGTATTTAAACCCAAAGCCACAAATCTAATATACCATTCATTAAATGTGCTGGCTGCTTTCATTTTCTTTTATTAGGTTATTTTTTTCATTTGTTTTCACCTGGTGAGCTGGCCCATAACACACCTCTTGTATTAGAGTGCCCCCACCCTGGATGAGTGAGCACAGGGGCAACTTTGGACAGCAGTATTGTCATTCAGGGGGGAGGGGAGTGTTAGATGTGCTAGCAGATTTAGATACACTAAAAAAATTAAGCTTCAGTTCACACTTTAAAAGCAGTTACAGCAAAAAAAATAAAAAATGTTTTGTTTCCTTTTAGGATAAAGGTTTTACATAAATACAACTGATCATTATAAGTACCCCTGTCAGATTGCAATAAAGTTTTACTAAACCCACAAAAGTAAAATCAGTCTGTATATGCAGTAAAACATGCTTGTTGTACTCACTGTGCAACCTAAGGGGTTAATCCTCTGCATTGTGTAAAAAGGCTGTTTGATCCTGTATGCACAGATCCGCCCTTCTTGCATTGTCCCCAAAACCTCTCCAGATAAAACAGAGTTAGTGTAGTCAGGCTGCACATGCTCAGTTTGGTGTGTATTGCTAGTGAGTTTCTTTTCTTTTTCTTGGTAGAATGCATGTGATCAGCACAGGGCCGATCAGCACCTTTCAGACAGAGGGTCAGGGGTCCTGCACCCTTATGGGCCAATTGGGAGAATGAAAACTCCTACAAGCTTTACCCAGACACTGATAGAAGTCACAAGACTGATATATACTGCTGATGAGAAAAGGTATTTAGCAATTTATAGTAGCCTCCCTGGCGGTATGATTATGTCAGATTTTTGCGCCTCAAAGCGGTACAATTATTTTACATAGAAATTTGGCGTGTAACTCTCAGCAATAACACACTTAAATCTGTCCAAACAAGAGCCTAGTAGATATACCGGGTATGATAAAATTTGAAACACAAAATCATAAATTATAATAAATATAATTTATAAAAAAAAATAATAAAATTAGTTCCCCCCCCCCACGATTCACTATCGCTCAATTCTGCAAGTGTTCTAATTTACTATCGCTGTTTTCTAGCTGGTCTAAAACCACATTCGATGTAAAGGGACACTTTTTGGTTGCTATGGACAATCTCCAGTTTCCAGGCAGAAAGAACAGTGTGTGTGTGCATATATGTGTGTGTGTGTGTGTGTATATATATATATATATATATATATCTCTCTCCATCTCGTATAAAACTGCATGCAGAGCATTGGCCAAAGCACTGGGGACAAAAGGGATGTGAAATAATTTCATACAGTAATGTAATCTGTAAGATTACATTACTCTATGTAGTAGAACTTTTAAATTTTTTGAATTTGCTGCCAGGCTCCGCCCCGTGCGTCGTGACGCTCGCAGGGAACGGAGCCCGGCACACAGAGGCATCGGGTGGGGGACAGAGCCCATGGACACAGCAGGGGGACATGCAGGATCCTGGGGACAATGTAAGTATACCGCACCAGGATCCTGCAATGCAATCCCGAGTGTGGCTCGGGGTTACCGCTAATAGTACTGAAATTTCACCCCGAACCAACATACTGGAAAACCGCCAGGGAGGTTAATTAACTAAAATGAGTGCATTTCCATGCTCTGTGTACAGCGGGAGACCAGATATAGTAAAAAAACTTCTGCTTTTAGAACCACTTTATATTATGTTTACCTTTTTAGAAAGGATGACTTTTGAGGGGGAAAGTGATCCTTCCCTGGACAGACAAATTTCATGCTATAATGAGCCAATAGGTGCGGCTGGGGAAAAAAACAAACATACAATAATGATTTTGATGTTGAATCTCATACTGTGCCATAATAATGGACTCAGATAACATCCTTCCTGCATGGATAGAACATTGTGTTATGCGGAGTACACTGTTTACCTGCATATTTCACATACCCCAGAACCCGTCCTTGTGCCAAGATGACAAGCTCTATGCTGTGTACAAAGATGCCAGTGTGTGTCTTTAGAATCAGGCTTGTCTTGTCAGATACTTTCACCTCATCCAGTATCAACATTAAATAGTATAATTGCCAACACGCTTAGACAATTTTATTACTTATTCCTGGGCATATGTAAAAACACCATTTCATCAAGTCTTGTGTTCATTCAGTTTTATTAAAGTGGTTGAACAGGTAAAAGGTTTTTTTTTTTTTTATAACCAAGCATTCTCTGGATTAACGTGGATGTGAACCCTCTTCTATACCCAGTTAAGTGACAGGCTTAGATGATACACAGAGATGAAACCAATCTCCCTGCATAAGTTTTGCATGTATATCTGCTGTCTTTCCCTCTCTACATTCTTTGGAAAGTACACATCATGTTGGAAAGCTTTCTTCCTCATTCAGCAATGGGTGGGGAGTCTGTGCTTACACTGTGTGAGAGCTGATTGGAGGAAAGGGACACCCACCCCCCATCACATAGGCAGAGGAAAGAAGGAACACGCAGAGCTGTAGTCTGAGTAGACAAGCTCTCTGCTTAGCTCCCTCCCCGACACAGATTTTCTGCTCATGTTATCTCTTGTGTCAGAACTTGTCAGAAGTGACTCATGCTGATAACAGGGGAACGGAGCAGCAGAAAGAAATGGCACTTAGAGCTTTGGAGAGTGATAAGTAAACCCTACAGATATGTGCTTAGGCCAAGTTTCATGAATGGGGTTTACAACCACTTTAAGGTAAACTTTTTACATGCAGCTCCCCCCTCAGCCCCCTAAATACTCACCTGAGCCGATCCCTGTTCAGCGCTGTGCACATCTACAGCAGCTCCTCTCCCCCACTCCTTGGCTCTCACAGGCTTGGCTGAGAGCAGAGGGAGCCATTGGCAGGGCTGAGCTGGGCTGTGGGCCTGAATAGATGTAAGCAGACCGGCTTGAGAGCGAACCCACATGAATGCCCCCATAGCAAGCAAGTATAATATGTTTGTTATTTTAATGAAAAAAAAAAAAAAAGGAAAGCTTTAGTATCACGTTAAATACAGTTTGGTCATTAAAGGGGAAAATATTCCAGGACTGAAGTGGTTAATGGAGGTACATTTCTGACTATTTGCAATGCAAAAAACAGATGTTTTTAAATGTCGGTTACTAGTTGTCAAGTTTTATCATTCAGGAGAGGTTTTAAAACCTCCCGTGTACTTAAAGGGGTTGTAAAGGTAAAAGTTTTTTCACCTTAATGCATTCTATGCATTAAGGTGAAAAAACATCCGTCAATGCCGGCCCCCCAGGCCCCCCGTTTTACTTACCTGACCCCTCGAAAGTCCCGCGCTCGCCCCCGACGTCCTCTTAGCCGCTCGCCCCCCCGACGTCCTCTTAGCCGCTCGCCCCCGACGTCCTCTTAGCCGCTCGCCCCCGACGTCCTCTTAGCCGCTCGCCCCCGACGTCCTCTTAGCCGCTCGCCCCCGACGTCCTCTTAGCCGCTCGCCCCCGACGTCCTCTTAGCCGCTCGCCCCCCCGACGTCGTCTTAGCCGCTCGCCCCCCCGACGTCGTCTTAGCCGCTCGCCCCCCCGACGTCGTCTTAGCCGCTCGCCCCCCCGACGTCGTCTTAGCCGCTCGCCCCCCCGACGTCGTCTTAGCCGCTCGCCCCCCCGACGTCGTCTTAGCCGCTCGCCCCCCCGACGTCGTCTTAGCCGCTCGCCCCCCCGACGTCGTCTTAGCCGCTCGCCCCCCCGACGTCGTCTTAGCCGCTCGCCCCCCCGACGTCCTCTTAGCCGCTCGCCCCCCCGACGTCCTCTTAGCCGCTCGCCCCCCGACGTCGTCTTAGCCGCTCGCCCCCCGACGTCGTCTTAGCCGCTCGCCCCCCGACGTCGTCTTAGCCGCTCGCCCCCCGACGTCGTCTTAGCCGCTCGCCCCCCGACGTCGTCTTAGCCGCTCGCCCCCCCGACGTCGTCTTAGCCGCTCGCCCCCCGACGTCGTCTTAGCCGCTCGCCCCCCGACGTCGTCTTAGCCGCTCGCCCCCCGACGTCGTCTTAGCCGCTCGCCCCCCGACGTCGATTGGCTGAGTGGATAGATTGAAAGCAGCGCAGCCATTGGCTCGCGCTGCTGTCAATCGCATCCAATGACGCGGCGCGCCGGGGGGCGGGCCGAGTGATACAGTGAGCGGCTATAGCCGCCAGCTGTATCACGGGAGCGCACCTGCAAGCACTCCACAGCATGCGAGGGAGCTCCCATGAAGTTGTGGAGTCCTTACGGGAGGGAGCCGAGACAGCCGCCGAGGGACCCCAGAAGACCAGGTTCGGGGCCACTCTGTGCAAAACAAGCTGCACAGTGGAGGTAAGTATAGCATGTTTGTTATTTAAAAAAAAATAAAAAATGTTTCCTTTAGTGACCCTTTAAAGCCTTACAGTGGTTTGCCTAGGGTTCATGATGCAAAAGTCCATTATTCACAATATTTGGTAGACCTTGTCACAATACATAATGGTATTCTATTTTGGGTTCTAAATGGAAATTTTTTGGCTTTTGGTGGTCTTATTTGTATGACGCTTTAAAATATTAAAAGGAGGAAGAAAAATGTTTGCTTACTCTGCAAAGAAGTTAGTGAATTCCTCCTGTAACTTTCTACAAAGGCTCCTGGTATATGATTTACGGCATTTACCAGACTGTCATGGAGCCCGACCAGAAACACATAATACAGTAAATGTAAACCGTATGCAGTGGAGGAAAAAAGGAAATCGCAACAGTTTTTCCTAAAATCCTTTTGTCCCACATTCCTTGTGATTTGGTTTTCATTACCAGCACACTGCATTCAGATTTAGTGTTTTGTACAGAGGAAAGAAAATCATGACAATGTTATGTGAAGAGAGAGTGGGTTACTGGAAAGGAAGCTGCTGACATTTATTCGTTATTTAACAAGCAGAGAGAAAACGGCTTCATTGAGGGGATTTTTGATCTCTACTGTACACTCAACATTTAAGGCCCTATTCACATCGCCTGCGTTTGAGCATACGCGCCAGAAGTCAAAACAACAGATGTGTCATAGGAACACGTCACTCTTTGAGGTCATTCACATCTGTGTTCCGAAAATTTGAAATATCTGCTTTTCTGTGCATTTTCATGTGCTGTGAGGCCCACAGAATTTTATAGCATCACTTGCAAATGCACATCTTGTGCTTTTTTTAAATGCGTATTTATGCGTTGCTACCCCCCTGGAAGTTGATCCTTCCAAAGTCTGCAACAGTGATGTCACTGCGGGAAATTAGTCCCATTGGCTAAACCAAAAAAAAGCATGATGTGTGAAAATGTGTATTGCCCATCAAAATGCACCTCAAAATGCAAAAATGCACTAAAAAAATTAATTAAAAAAATGGACACAACTATATGTGAGCCTGGCCTAACTGTATACAATACACACATGGATAAACACCATGAATTCATGAATAGGAGTCAAGGAACATTAGATGGCCATACATAGCACAGTAATAAAAGCATAGCTTGTGGCAGCCTGTCTGTCTAGAGCAGTGGTGGTCAACATACTTGACATAGCAGGCTTTAAGTGCGATCTCTGACATCACCAAAGGGCCTCATGTAATGTACATTGCCTATAAAGCTACAGAAACTTATTTTAGAGATTGGATATATTGCAGTAGATGGGCACAGACTGTGGGCCTGTTGCAGGAGATTTCGTTATGCTATAAGTCTGGTATAGCCTAGAGAGCTAGTCTAGTATTACAAGAGACTGCTGGAGGACACTGCCATAAAAGTAAATTCTCCCTTCACCCCCTTAAAATTTTATTAGCATAATCTTTTTAGAAAAATCTATTAGAGATGTGACATTTTCCTTTTTGATACAGGTATCAATGTCTTTTACAGCTGATCAGGTAAGTAGACAGTTGAAGAGACTTAAGGCAATAAAATCAGCAGGCCCCGATGGAGTTAGCCCCAGGGTGCTTGGAGCATGTGCAGACATGCTGGGGAGTGTTCTTCAACGGGTCTTTAACTTGAGCTTTAGTCTACGAAAGGTCCCTGTGTTGTGGAAGACGTCCTGTCTTGTCCTTGTGGCTTTGACCTACCACATCATGAAGACCTTGGAGAGACTTGTTTTATATTAGTTAGCAAATGGCAAGACCCTGTGCAGTTTACATACCAGCCAAGACTGGGGGTTGAGGATGCTATAATTTTCCTGGTAAATCGCATGTATGCACACCTGGATAAGTCAGCAAGCACTGTGAGGGTCTTTTTTACTTCTCCAGTGCCTTTGATACTATCAGGCCGGATCTTTTGGGTGAGAAGCTAGCAGCAATACAGGTTGATGTTTCCCTTGTGTCATGGATTGTAGACTACCTGACAGGAAGACCACAGTATGTGCGTTTGCAAGACTGTGTGTCAGGGTGATTAGCAATATTGGGGTTCCACAGGGTAAAGTTATCCCTCCATTTCTTTTTACTGTCTACACCACTGATTTCAGCTACCAGACAGAGTCTTGCCATCTTCAGAAGTTTTCTGATGACTCTGCGGTAGTGGGATGTATTGGGGATGGGGAAGAGACTGAGAATAGGACTGTGGTGGAGAACTTTGTCGCATGGTGTGAGGTTAATCCTCTGTTTCTAAATGTGACAAAGACAAAGGAGCTGGTTGTGGATTTCAAAAAGAGGAACCCACCAGTGACACCAATCTCTATCCAAGCAGTGGATGCAGCGGTAGTAGAAAGTTACAAGTATCTGGGGTGCATAAAGATAATAAGCTGAACTGGAGCAAGAACACTGAGGTGCTCTAGGAAGGCCCAGAGCCGCCTCTACTTTTTGAGGAGACTGAGGTCCTTTTAACATCTGCTGGACAATGCTGAAAATGTTTTATGAGTCTGTGGTGGCCAGCGCTCTTCTGTATGCAGTGGTATGCTGGGGAAGCAGGGTTGGGTGTCCGACACCAACGGACTCAACAAACTGATTCGCAAGACCAGTGATGTTGTTGGATTGGAATTGGAGTATTTTTTACAACGGTGTTGGAGAGGAGAATGTTGTTCAAGTTACGTTCTATCTTGGACAACTCCTCCCACCGCCTTCACAATACCCTGGCCAGTCTTCAGAGTACCATCAGTGACAGATTGTTACACCCGCAATGCACCATAGAGCGACACAGGACATCATGTTTGCCTGTGGCGAGCAAGATATATAATTCTTTTCTGTGAGGGATGGAGGTGAAGGTTTAATTCTGGTTGTTTGTTTATGATCAGGATATTGTGTTTTTATAGTATGTTGGTATTGTGTTGGTTATTACGTGGGGTGGTGTTCAAGAAAGTGGTTTATTTGTATTTGGTAGTTTGCCTGTTATTTTAATTTGTGTTATTTATTCCATGTTGTGTTTTAATTGTATGGCTGTTTTTATTTGTAGTGTAGTTTTAATTTTGTTATTTGGTGTTAATGGCTGTTGGTCATTTTTGTTTTTGCATCTTGTTCAGTCTATTGTTATATTGTGTTGTCTTGTTAAAGCGGTTCGGCACCCATTTCATTTAGTAAATCTCTTTGCCTTCCAAATCAGGCAAAGAGTAATAAATGAAATGTTTTTTTTTTTTTTTTTTTTTACTTACCTTGTAATTGAAGACTTCCGGTCTTCTTCTCTCTCTGCGGCGGCGGGCGGGGTCTCTGCGTCGATCGTCGTCACGCCGCACTGTCTCCTGGGATCTGGTGTCATTGATCCCAGGAGTCAGTGCGGGCATCTTCCGAAATCTCGCGAGATTTCGGCCACATCTTCCGAAATCTCCCGAGATTTCGGCCACATCTGCCGAAATCTCGTGAGATGTCGGCAGATGTGCGTTACTGCGCACGCGCGAGTAACGGCGGTGCATGCTGGGCCATCAACAGTGCCTGTGGGGTTTCACATGCCCACAGGCAAGATGGACCCCAGCAGACAAGAAGAAGACAAGAAGAAGATGAAGACGAAAACCGGCGGCGATCGAGATGGAACATGGAACAGGTAAGTCCCCCAATTGAGCTATATGCCCTAGGCATATAGCCCAAAAAAAAAAAAAAAAGTGTGCAGAGTGCAGAACCGCTTTAAGTGTGTCTGTGTCGTAACAATTTCCCAATTGCCCTTTGGGATTAATAAAGTATTCTGTATAGCACTATCTAGTGGCTGAAGGGGAGGTTTACTTGTGTACGGATTCAAGGTTTCATAATGTGTTACATAAACTGCCTACCAGGACTTGCAGTAGAAAAAAAATATGCCCCTGAGATGTACTGAATATTTCCAATTTTTTTTTTAAATAGAGACTACTATAGCCATATGGACCCCCCAAAAATATAACCATAAATTAAAATCACCAATTACAGATGACACCAAGCTATGCAGTAGAATAACGTCCTTACAAGATGTCTCCAACTTACAAGCCGACCTTAATGCACTGTTTAATTGGGCAAGTGTGTGGTAGATGAGGTTTAATGTTGATAAATGTCAAGTTATGCCCTTGGGGGGGTTAAGAATATGCATGCATGGATCTGGGTGTTTTGGTAGATCATAAGCTTGATAGCATGCGATGCCAAGCTGTAGTTTCCAAAGCAAGTAAAATCCTTTTTTGCATTAAAAGTAGGGGTGCAACGGATCAAAAAACTCATGGATCGGAGTCACGGATCGGATAATTTTTCGGATCAGCAAACAATTGAATTTTCAAAAACCTGTGAAAATTCCACCACCATATAGTCCCCACTGTAATATACATCTCCCCCACTGTAATATCCACGTCATCTCCCACACTGTAATTTTGGCTGGGTATTGGCAGGGTATGGAGGGATGGCTGTGACTGCAATTGTCACAGAGCAGCGCTGTGGGCACTACAGATCCAGCCCACAGCGCTGCTGCCATCCGATCTCTCCCCTCCACTGTACAGATCAGTACACAGAGGGGAGAGAGGAACCAGCATCGTCATGACGCCGGTTTGTTTGCAAGTGATCGCTCTGTCATTTGACAGATCGATCACAATGTAAACGGCCGACGGGTGCACCAAGGTGGCCGGAGCTAGGTTCCCCAGCCTTTCCTAAGGCTGCGGAGCGCGGCGTGTGCCGATCCGTGCAGGGTGACCCGTTCGGATCACGGATCGGTGACGATCCGTTGCACCCCTAATTAAAAGATGTGTAGACTCCAGAGAGATATAATTTTGCCCCTGTACAAATCATAAGTAAGACCTCATCTGGAATATGCAGTTTAGTTTTGGGCACCAGTTCACAAAAAGGATATCGGGAAACTAGAGAGAGAGTGCAGAGAACGGCAACCAAATTGATAAGAGGCATAAATGAGCTCCGATATGAGGAAAGATTGGAAGAACTGAATTTATTCTCTCTTGAGAAGAGGAGATTAAGGGGGGGGGGGGGGGGGTTATGAACAACATGTATAAATAAATGCATAAGGGCTCCATATAGTGAACTTGGGTGTTGAGTTAGTCACTTTAGGGTCATCACAAAGGACAAGGGGGCACTCTTTACGTCTGAAATAAAAGTTTTAATCTCCTAATACGGAAAGGTTTCTTCACAGGAAGAGCTGTGAAAATGTTACATAGACTCCCTTGAGCTGGTTCTGTCCAGCTCAGTAGATTGCTTTACAAAAGGCCTGGATTCTTTCCTAAATGCACATAATATAACTGGATGCTAACGTTTATATTACCTATAGTTTATAGTTGATCCAGGGAATATCCAATTGCCTCTTGGGAAGGACTTTTTTCCCCTGCTGGAGCAAATTGGATCATGCTTTGTTGGGTTTTTTGCCCTCCTCTGTATCAACTGTGGGTATAGGATTGTGTAGATAGGATTGCATAATTTTTTCACTTTTATTGGTTGAACTAGATGGACTTGAGTCTTTTTTTTTCTTTTTTTTTTTTTCAACCAGACTAACTATGTAGCTGAGTCTTATATTGAAAGTATTTGGTGTTAAGCTATATTCAAAGTGCTATAACCACCTGCAGCCAATTAACCACTTCAGCCCCGGACCAATTGGCAGCCAAAGGACCAGGCCCCCTTTTTGCAATTCGGCACTGCGTCGCTTTAACTAACAATTGCGCGGTCATGCGACGTGGCTCCAAAACAAAATTGGCGTCCTTTTTTTTCCACAAATAGAGCTTTCTTTTGGTGGTATTTGATCGCCCCTGCGGTTTTTATTTTTTGCGCTATAAACAAAAATAGAGCGACAATTTTGAAAAAATGCAATATTTTTTTACTTTTGCTATAATAAATATCCCCAAAAAATATATAAAAAAACATTTTTTTTTTCCTCAGTTTAGGCCGATACGTATTCTTCTACATATTTTTGGTAAAAAATAATCGCAATTAGCGATTATTGATTAGTTTGCGCAAAAGTTATAGCGTTTACAAAATAGGGGATAGTTTTATAGCATTTTTATTAATATTTTTTTTTTATTAGTAATGGCGGCGATCAGCGATTTTTATTGTGACTGCGACATTTTGGCGGACACATCGGACATTTTTGACACATTTTTGGGACATTTGTCATTTATACAGAAATCAGTGCTATTTAAATAGCACTGATTCCTATGTAAATGACAGTTGTAGTTAGGGGGTTAACCACAAGGGGGCGGGGAGGAGTCAGTGTGACGTGTTGTGTTGTGGTTACTGTAGGGGGGCGTGGCTGTACGTCTGACGTCATTGATCGGCGTTCCCGATGACAGGGAACCGCCGATCACTGACAGTCAGTGTAGGAAGCGCGGGGAGAGGTTTGTTTACATAGACCTCTCCCGTTTCTTCCGCTCCGTAACCCGATCGCGGGATACCAGCGGCGATCGGGTCCGCTGGTCCCGCGGCCGTGGTCACAGAGCTCCCGACCGGGTCGCGCGCGCGCCCCCCGGGCAGGCAAATTAAAGGGGACGTACAGGTACGTCCTTTTGCCTGCCCGTGCCATTCTGATGACGTATATCTACAGGAGGCGGTCGGGAAGCGGTTAAGTTGTCATCACTGGTCTAGACCAGGCTTTCTCAATCGGGGTTCCTCAAGAGGCTGCTAGGGATTTCTTGAGCAAAGAAGAGTTTCTAACTCCCAGTAACCACTAATATAAACTAGGGATGCACCAATACCATTTTTTTTTTGTACGAGTACCGATACTTTTTTTTTTTTTAGTACTCGCCGATACCAATTACCGATACCTACCGCAACTGTTTTTTGTTTACACTTCAGCTGTCAGCAATGGTACAAAGCATTGAAAAGCAATTTACAAATTAAATTGATTTAGTTTTTTAATCTTGCGCTTTTTTAATGTGAAGTGTGTGTGTGTGTGTGTGTGTATATATATGTGTGTGTGTGTGTGTGTGTGTGTGTGTGTGTGTATATGTGTGTGTGTATATATATATATATATATATATATATATATATATATATATATATATATATATATATATATATATATATATATATATATATTGTGTGTGTAAGGGGGACAGTTTACCCACTTGTCAACAATCTAAAAGTGTCCTCATCCCACTGACCATATAAAGGGACCTTCTCCCATTGGCCATCAATGTATGGAATCACTACACCAACTACTTATGGAGCAGGGGATTGTTAAAAACAACTATCTGCTCCTGGTATGACATGTATATACTGGATACAATGCATAAAAGAAAAAAAATGATGTATTACATTTACAACTGGGTACTTGTGTATATTGCTATATGTATGTCATTGTTCTTTGCATTACCTTGTTAAATGAGCTTTAGGTTTTGATCCATGTTTTATAAAACTCGGGATCCTCACCTCTTCATTTCCCTTGGAGTCGAAATTCAGTGTTGTTTTCTCAGCATGAGCCTGACATCTCTTGGGCTAGACACGTGCCACATGATGCTTGAGTCACACTGAAAGAGGCATGTGATTGATTTAGGACTGTCTGGAGGCCTTGAATTTCTTCACATCATTAAACACCCCACCCTTCCAGTCTGTCTAACTGGACTTCTTTATAGTTTATCTTTAGAACACGCAAAGCCCACCGTAAACATATGATCACCATGTCACCTTGATTTCAGAAATGCTGTTGTAAATAAGGATACTTTTGGTTTGGGTTAGACATTTTCCTGCATGCATTGCAGACTGGACTGGCTGTAGATGGTCTTGTGTAGTTTATTGTAATAGGTCTTCATGTTGACCACAGGAAGTTCAGATGTTTTGACAAAAATTAAGTGTAACACTGTTCCTACTACCTGAAGTCTCCTCGGGTCATTTGGATCTCGGACTGCCATCTTGGATTTGAGAGCCTGCTATGACTTCCTGATGACTCACCTGACGGGAGGGTGGGTATAAGCAAATACCTGTTGGAAAAGGTACTTGGCCTCACATTCCAAAAAATTAGCCACATGTACGAAAGCAAGGGTTTGCGAGCAGATTTCTTCGTAGGGAAAATGTGAGTGAAGGTCTGCTTTAAAGTGATTGTAAATCTCAGCCATGAAACATAAACAAAGCATATCCCTCTATAGTGTGTACTGGTCTCAATTAAGCGCACTAAGGGCCATTTCTGTCTGCTGCTTCATTCCTTTGCTATCTACATCAGTCACTTCTGACAGGTTTTCCTGACTCCACGAGAAAAAAAGGTGACCGGAAAGGGATCTCCAGCTGATTGACAGGCTCAGCTCTTTTCCTGTGTGCTTTGTAAAGGGGGGTGTGTGTCTTCCCTCCAATCAGAGCTCTCTTCATTGAGCTCTGCAATGGGCGACATCCCGCTCTCCCACCCCTTTTTTCTGAACCATCAGACAAGCTTTAATGTATTTTTATAAAGAGAAGACTGCAGATAAACGGGTACAACTGATGTCTAATCTCTATGTATCACTTGAGGCCAGTCACTTTACTAGGTATGTGTAAGGGTTTACAACCACTTTAACATCTGAATTCTCTACTATCTACCACAGTCAAGGGAGCCCTTCAACTAAGATGAGAAAAGTTTGTCTTTGGATAAGGTTGCCTTTCACACAGAGCGGATTCAATTCCAATCGGCAGGAGATCAGCTCATACATCTGCTGCTGATTGGAGCAGAGCGGGCGAATGACAGGTCAATGTCCACTCAGTTTCTGCAGAGCTCTATGGGCGGCTGGGAGTAAGCGGACTCTGCTTACACCTGACTACCCTCCTTCAATTCTCAAATTCCCTTCCAGCAGACCTGGTCGGACCCAGACTTGTGTCTGCTTACACCCACCTGTTCATAGGGATAAATGGACAATCTGATCAGGTCCGCCTTATAAAACTGACAGGCAGACCTAACTGGAACGGCCATGTAAAAGGGATCTTGTAATTGCTTTTAAAATCTGGCTTTTTTTGTAAAGTTAGGTTGAATGTACAAGGACGTTTTTACAACCTCTCCTGAACGATTTAACTTGGCAGAATTTTTTATTTGTTTTTCAATATAGCCAAAAATGAAAGGCCTGTAAACGAAACGCGTTTTGGCATCTAAAACGTCGGAAATTTCGGTGTCTGAACTAATTTTTTGTCTTCAAAGAAAAGCCTATAAACGCAACTGCCTAAAAACAACATTAAATGAACCTGTGTACATGTACACGTAAGATAACTTAGGATGAGTTCAGGGGCAGTTGGAAAAAAAGCATCCAACTGCCTCTGAACGTCCATTTACCAGCAGCAGTGTACATGAGGCCTTAAAATAAAAAATAAATCTTTGCCAGATCAAGATAAATACATTTGGTTGGAAGACCTTCTCAAAAACAGCCTAAAGCCTTTTAGACGAGGGATGTCTAAAAGACAGTTTAGTCTGACATGGCACACAGTATGAGGTCTAATGTCTCTAGTATTTAGTTATTTCTTTTGTCCGTTGGGCAGGAGCAGCAGGTCATCAAGGGTGAGGTCCAAACACATGCCATGGCCTTAAAGTCTTTTGTAGTTGGCATTTGAGGTCAGACGTATACAGATGGAAGCCTTGTGTTGCTCTGAATTTAGACTAAAGGTCAGTAAGATGGTCTACAGGAAACTTCCTTTTCTTATCTATGGATCATGTGCTGCAAAGTCTACAGTAAATGGATCACCAAGACTGCAATAGTCAAGCTTTTAGGTACAATGCTTTAGTTAGCCACATGAATTCTAATGCAAATATGCACTTATCAATCCAGGCGTGTCTCGGGGCATATGTTTCATAGAGTTCAATGAGACGAGATTCCAGGGCATTTTCAAGAAATGCGATGGAACGTTTTTTTTTAAATGCCTAAAACACCATTCACACTTGTCATACAACTTTAGACATCAAAGTCACGTGACAAGTCTTTACAATGAAAACTATTCATATATGTGCAACTTAAGGTTGTAGTAACTTCAAAAAAGTTCATGCACTACTTTTGGTCTGACTTTCATCTGTCAACTTGAGGGCCATAGACTTCAATGTTAACCCTCAAAAGTTACATGAGTCGTACCTGAATGTTTTGCATATAACAATGGGGTCCGACTTTGTAGAGGGACAAGTCAAGTCCAAGTTGCACCCATCCAAATTTGCGTCAGTTGCAATCCAAAGTGGTGAAACTTTGGAGTGGTAGAAGTGTGAATGGAGCCTTATCGATCAGATTTGCTAGATTGGTACACTAGAGTATAATTTGTTGAATTTAGGACAGTATGCTAAGAATGCGTGGAATTTTCTGTGATTACCACTAGGATCACCTCTCCTTCTTGCTATGAACTCATCACATGTGCAGGAGCCACCGGTTCTAGCGTCATGTCTGACAGAAGTTTTTCGTGTCAGTCACTAAGTGAGATCTGAAGGAGATCATAGAAAACAAAAAAGGCCTTGTTCTTGAGTGTTTAACCTCCAGAGCAGTTGTGTTTTGCCTTCTAGTATGACTGGCCCTGTCTAAGGTTAGAAAGAGAACCCTTAATTACTCTTGGGTGTCAGTAATGACAGGAGCCTGCAGGAGACATCAAAGTTGCCATGAGATGTGTTGTTTTTATCACTGTAACACATCCCAGCATAAGCATTTTTTTTTTTCAGCCTTGTACTGCTTTCTTGTATGTAAGGAAAGTACATAACACTATCCTTGTCCACTATCCAATGACCGTAATCATTGTTTAAATAGTCGCCCCCTTTATTTACCCACTTCTGCTCAGTTTGATTTTTGATGTAAATGTCGTTTTTTGACATTTTAATTGATATTGTTTTAAATAAGAAATTGTTCCTGTGATTTTTGACTTGCGTAACATGATGGCCTGATATAGAAATATTGTGATTTTAAAGCGACTGTAAAGTTGTTTTTTTTTTTTCCCTATAAAAATAACAAACATGTTATACTTACTTGCCCTGATCCTCCTCTTCTGTGCTCCTGGACCCTCCTTCCTGTTGGGTGCCCCCACAGCAAGCAGCTTGCTATAGGGGGGCCCGAACCGAGTCACAGCTCCCTGTGTCTATTTAGACATGGAGCCCCAACCAACCCCGCCCCTCTCTCCCCTGATTGGCTAGCTGACTTTGACAGCAGCGGCAGTCAATGGCACCGTTGCTGTGTCTCAGCCAATCAGAAGAGAGAATCTCGGAGGGCTCGGGTAAGTATTAGGTGGTGCTGGGGAGGCTGCTACACACAGAAGGCTTTTTATCTTCATGCATAGAATCCATGAAGATAAAAAACCTTCTGCCTTTACAGTTGTGTGTTTTTTTTTTTTTTTTTTTTTTATGTCCATTGTGTTCACTGCATCTGGTCTGAAACCAGTGTGTTGGAACAGCAGATCATAGCAAAAAAGCTTCCCAGTTGTAGTCAGACAAGTAAAATAAAAAAAAAATGTTGGTTCGGTATGGCTCATTAGGAGGTCATTGCTATATTTTGTTGAACAACTCTTCCACTAATTCCATCTCCTGTGGACTCTAGCTATGACATTTCAGGGGGAATTTGTAGCTCAGTTGCAAGGCCTGGCAACTCTTTCAATTTTTTACTAAAGGGGCTGGTGTATATTAGATTTTTGTAAGTATTTCACACTATTTAAAACTGCAGGCCAAATGCGGCCCACCTAGCCATTTCATGTGGACCTCCCCAGGGCTTTTGAACTCCACTTTGTACTTTGCACACTCCTGAACCCTGCACTCTGTGTTTTGCACACTCTCTCAAACCCTTATTGCCCCTTTAAGATCCTCTCACTGTTAGTGCAGTTTAGCCATACCCACTGATGTAGTTTGGGGGGGGGGGGGGGGGGGGGCAATTTTTTTTTTTGTTTGTGTTGCTTGGCTTTTAATATTAAATTACATTTGAGTTTCACCCTTGGTAAGACCAAATCTTGACCTTGGCAAGACCAACCTCATTGATGTTTTGGTCCTTTATGGCAAGGAAATAGACACGTCTTTGAATATTGTGACTTTAGGGAAGTAGGCATACGATATCTTCAAGCTGAAATTATTTTCTCTTTTCTGGGCTCTCTGTATTTTGCTTGGGAACTTAGCAGAGCTATAATGGTCCACATTGACTACAGAGTCAACACAAACCAGTTTTTCAGTCACACTGGTTTTGGTGACGTTAAACAAGTGCTTGATGTGGCCCTCATGTGCATTGAGCCATGGTCCAACACACCTCCAGGGGCCTATTGACTTTGTACAGCAACATGTGCCAAGCACGTCCTTTAAACAATGTCCACAGTAGCTTATTATAAACCATGATTGAAACTTTTCTAAAGCCTGGTACACACAGGTATTTTTTTTTTCATTCAAGCCAGCATGTTGAATGGGGGGATAAAAAAATTAGGAGCTTGCTTTACTAACTATGCTAGTACAGCGATCTCCCCGCTCATCTATTGTGTTTTGACAGGGGGACTTCCGCCCCCCAATGGCTGCGAGTGCTGTTCAGAAGCCGGTCGGCTCTGGTTTACCAGCACGCCCGTACGACAGAAGCCGGACAGGCTGCTGTACACACTGGCCGAATGTCAGCCGGTTTCTGTTGAACCGGCCGATCTTCAGCCCGTATACACCAGCCTTAAAGAACCCCGCACACACGTGTTTTGTGTGAGCACATGCTTTGATGCTCATTGGAATATCTGTGAATACTCGTGGTACAGAGAGACAGAATGGGGATCTGCCTGTGTAAACAAGGCGGATCCCCGTTTTGACAGGGGACAATACTGAGATCTGCTGTTCAAAGTAATCAGGAACAGCAATCTGTGTTGTCCCAGTGAGCTAATCCCCCACACAGTTAGAACACACCCAGGGAACACAGTTAACTCCTTGATCGACCCCCTAGTGTTAACCCCTTCCCTGCCTGTGTCATTTATACATTGATCAGTGCATTTTTCTTTAGCACTGATCACAGTATTAATGTCACTGGTCTCCAAAAAGTGTCACTTGGGGTCAGATTTGTCCGCCGCAATGTTGGAGTCCTGCAAACAAACGCAGATTGCCACCATTACCAGTAAAAACAATAAAAAAAAAAATTAAAAGTCCCTAAATCTATCCCCTATTTTGTAGACACTATCATTTTTGCGCAAACCAATCAATATACACTTCTTGCGATTTTATGTATTTATTTTTTAATCAAAATTATATAGCAGATTACATATTGGCCTAAACTGATGAAGAAAATGTATATATATATAAGATTACATTTTTGTGTTCAAAGACAAACCATTCGCATAAAGATGATAAAAACACAGCATGTAAAGCCGACAATCGTGTTAGTTCCGTAGGGCAGCAGTGGGTGACGTCATGCGTTGCTCCTCCCCGTACGCGTTACGTTCAATCAGAACTTCGACGTCACCGGACTCCTCCCCCCCCCTTCCCTTCGTTGGCAGACGGAGGCACTTGGGGAAGGAGGAGGAGTCCGGTGACATAGATGTCCGTGACGTCACCGTATCTCCGACGGAACTCCCGGAAGTCGGCGGAGAGGTGAGTACCGATCAAAAAAATTAACGATTAATCGAGGAATTTAATCTTTAATTTCCACAGCCCTAATATATATATATATATATATATATATATATATATATATATATATATATATATATATATATATATATATATATATATATATATATATATATATATATATATATATATAAAAAATTCTATGTCCATTTCGGTTTTCTGCCAATTGCATCCTGAATTTTAGGTTTCGCTCCAGAATTTTCATTTCGGTTCAACACTACCAAAAAAATATGTTGCACAGGATGCCCAAAATCTGACTTGTATCTTAGTTCAGACTTCTGGGAAAATCAGTAAGCCAATCGCACAAGCAGGAAATTACATATCTGGGGGTGTTCTGTACAGAACGCTGCCATATTGCATTGCATTTTACAGAAAATTACAGCTCTGCAGATTGAAAAGGAAAGGTAATTTTTAATATTTAGATACAATATGACTTGAGTCAAAATTGTAAATCTTATATTCGTGTTTTTAGTTACAATTTTTTCCCCCCCAAAAAGTGGAGTTGCCCTTTTATATTCAAACTCTGGATCTGTCACTGTTCCTTCTTTATTACCGTAAGGCCCCATGCACACGAGACGCAGATGCAAACTCTGCTGAACGCATGTTTTTTAAAAAGCAGAAACCTGCGTTTAAAAATACGCATTTTGCTGTGTTTTCATGCCGCGTTTAGTCGCGTTTAGCCCCATTTGTGTCTATAAGCATTTGTAAAGATAACATCATATAGACCCTCCCCAAGCTCAGAAAGCATGTATTATTAACTATTTCTGCCATTTTGATCAGAGTGATCAGCAGCAGCAGAGAGAGCTGTTGTACACTTGCATTTGCCTCTCTTTCTGTGTTTGTTTTTTTTTGGAAATGGATCCCATATTGAATATATGTCAGGAAATGCTCCTGGTGTTGCTCTTGATGAGGCAGCAACGTCGTCGCAAATTTGCATGAGAGGTCCAGAATCAGAGCTTGTCGATATTGGACCCATCCGTTGATGGCACAGCGAATGTCCGTTGGATATTTCACAAACATGTATGCATTTCACAAACATGTATGCATTAGTGAGTATATATGCTCTATGAACTATCTAAACTAATTACGACTTTCGAGTATTTTTTATGGTTTACCATCATATTTCTGAGTTTTCTGGTCCAAAAAATTGGGTTCCTTTTAAAAAGGCTTATAAACGCAAACGCGGCTTAACGCAGGTGCCTGCGTTTAGCCGTGTTTAGCTGCGTTTAGCGTCTGAAACATGGAAAAGCAAAGTGTCTGAATTTTTTTGCTTCTGGAAAAACGAGGTTAAACGCAACTGCATAAAAACGGGAAAAAACTAGACTGTGTACATGGACACATAGGATAACATTGCATGCGTTCAGGTGCAGTTGACAAGTGTCCAACTGCCTCTGAACGCGCGTTTAACAGCGCCTCGTGTGCATGGGGCCTAAGGCTCAGTTAACACTGCCGCGACTTGGAATACGACTTGTGAGACCCCCAAGCCGCGTGACATGTGAAATCCCAGGTTAGTCAATGAGAGCTGTCTTAATTAGCACTACTGAAGTCGCTCCGACATTAGAAAAGGTTCCTGTAGTACTTCAAGGCGACGTCTATCCGATAGACTTTAATGGAAGTTGCCTCCAAGTTGGATCCTCATCCTAATTGATGTGATTTGGATCCGACATAACAGGAAAATTGTGAACTGAGCCTTACAGTTCTGCGTATGTGTAACATTCTGCGTTATGATTCTGTCGTTGGTCAAACTCAATAACCACATCTTGATCTTTCGTAAAAACAATCTCTTGCCTACAACGCAAAATTTTAGTTTATGCAAAGTAACAGACGCTCCCGCAGAGCAGAATATCGTCTCTGCAAATATTTATCCTTCCTGTTTGATGAGGCTTTTCGGTCTTTGGTTATCTCTCTTATTGAAGGCGCAGTGACCCAGCCGTAGAATATTCCTCTGTAAATAGAGATCTCTCCAGTACTCTGAAGAGCTGTGTTTATTTCCATGCAGAAAAATGTTTAGAACTTGTGGGGGAGCCAGTATGGAGCCCTCGGGAGCTATTCTAGGCCGGGATTGCCGAGATATTCTTGTTGTACAATCTATTTTGACGCCAGTCGGCATCCCAACGTTTTTCAAGTCCAGAAGAGGAGATTTTAGGGTGCGGCAAATTTTTTTTTTGGACATGGAGCCAGTGAGGGGGCAGACAGCTGCCGTATTTCTGTAGTACAGCTGCAGCTGTTCCCACAGAGACTCCGTTCTCACAATAGACAGTAAACTTGGGTCTGTATGTCCTCCTGGCTATTCCAGACATTGATAGATCAGCAACTACTGTGGCAGCAGGCCGGGGCCTGGACTGTGCTCTGTGGACACAGATGTTACGAAGAGCAAAGAATTCAAGTATTTCATTGTCTATAGTGATAAAGTACAAGTGCTTTTCCCCTATTTTCACCCTGATATACACTCACCAGACACTTTATTAGGTACACCTTGCTAGTACCAGGTTGGACCCCCTTTTGCCTTCAGAACTGCCTTCATTCTTCATGGCATGGATTCAACAAGGTGTTGGAAACATTCCTCAGAGAATTTGGTCCATGTTGACATGATAGCATCACGCAGTTGCTACAGATTTGTTGGCTGCACATCCCTGATGCGAATCTCAAGGGCCACCACATCCCAAAGGTGCTCTATTGGATTGAAATCTGGTGACAGTGGAGGCCATTGGAGTACAGTGACCTCATTGTCATGTTCAAGAAAAAACAGTGGTGAGATGATTTGAGCTTTGTGACATGGTGCATTATCCTGCTGGAAGGAGCTATCAGAAGATGAGTACACTGTAGTCATAAAGGGATAGACATGGTCAGCAACAATACTCAGGTAGGCCGTGGTGTTTTAAATGATGCTCAATTGGTACTTAGGGGTCTAAAGCGTGCCAAGGAAATATCCCCCACACATTACACCACCACCACCTGCCTGAACCGTTGGTACAAGACAGGATGGATCCATGCTTTCATGTTGTTTAAGCCAAATTCTAAACCTACCATCTGAATGTTGCAGCTAAAATTGAGACTCATCAGACCAGGCAACATTTTTCTATTGTCCAATTTTGGTGACTTGGTTGTTACAAGTGGTAATTTAAGTTACTGTTACCTTTTTATCATCTCTAAGCCACCTGCCCATTCTCCTCTGACATCAACAAGGCATTTTCATCAATACAGCTGCCGCTCTCTTTTTCGGACCATTCTTTGTTAACCCTAGAGATTGGTTGTGCACGAAAGTCCCAGTAGATCAGCAGTTTTTTTAAATACTAAAACCAGCCCGTCTGGCACCAACAACCATGCCACGTTCAAAGTCACTTAAATCCACTTTCTCCCCATTCTGATGCTCGTTTTGAACTCCAGAAAGTCACCACATCTATATGCCTAAATGCATTGAGTTGCTGCCATGTGATTGCTTGGTAACACAAATTGCTGATCAGCCAAATTGTAAAGCACTGCGTAAACTGTCTGCGCTATATAAATCCGGGTATAATAATTGACCAGGTGTACCTAAGAAGGTGGCCAGTGAGTGTTTGTTTTTCGGCCTATGATATTTTTGCCTTAAAGTGGATTTAAAGGCAGAAGGTTTTAACTTTTTTAAAGCGTAACTCCACTTTTGTTATGCAAAAAAACATTTCCCCCGGGTGATCTATGTACATTGCAAGGATTAGAACAACCTTTGTTGCAGATTCCTACCTTTTTAGTTATTCTGAAGAAATGTATTCTATATCTATCATTCTATCTCAAAGTGCTGGTGAACCTAAAGGCCCATACACACGATCTGACTTTTTGACAGCAAACATGCAAATTAGCTGTTTTAAGGCAACATCCGACCGTGTGTACGGTCCATCAGACAAACTTTTTCGGTTTTCATCGGACAAAAGTTCGCTCTGCAAACAGACAAACTTTTCAGCAACAAAAGTCTGATGGAGCAAAGTCCGATCGTGTGTACAGAAAACCATCGGACTTAAGTCCAAAGTACAAACACGCATGTTCAGAACCAATGCAAAAGATCATACAACAATACAGAAGTTGACCAAAGGGTTGTGGTAAAGAGCAGAAAAACCACGTGATTTGGTGAAAGTTGGCTGAAAAAGTCCTGCCATGTGTATGCAATAAAAGTTCACAGCCAACGCCCTTTGGACAGAAATCCACGGAAAAGTTTGTTTAAAGTCTGGTTGTGTGTACGAGGCTTTAGAATTACAAAACTCGCTGACAGGCAGCAGGTGATGTGATGTGAGTGGCATATGTGCACCTCAGGTCACTCTGTGTGCCGTGGTAATGTGATTTCCATGCGCATGTGTGGAAGTGACGTCACCTCGGCGAAGGGAGGACACAGCAGCACACGGGACACATTTCACTGTAGGTTTGTAGTACTGATTTTTCATTTTTTTTTTTGTTTTAGGTTAACTTGGGCGTTAAGATGACCAATTTGCTAATCTCATTCACTAAGTAAAGGGGTACAAAATTAACTTGGAAAAAATAATGATCTAAGCGATTTTAGTTACCCACAGGTTATGTGTCGTACTTTCTTGTGCAACCATTATATGCATGTTTGACAGCCCCATTTTATATTTTGTTAATCTTACACTCTAGGTGTAAATATGACCCGTTTGGTTCTAATTCAGATCACTTTGCTGCCTCTAGAGTCGTCATGTACATATTCTATCCATTACACAGCTGTGTGATATTAATGCTTTTAGCGTCCACAGCAGAAGGTAGAAAATGCCATCATTATGAACAATGCATGCCTCGGGGTGAGGGTTTCTTATCGTGTGTTTACTTGTCTAGTAATTATTTCCTTGCTGCAATGTTTTCACAATGCTGTACAATTAATCATTTGATTGAAGAGGTCAGAGGGAGCTGTTGTGCACTGTATACACAGCGGCCTTCATTTTTCATTTTCACTTTGTATTTGCACACTTATTGTTTAAAACGTCTGTCATTCACAAAGTAAACGGCCTGCTACGGCGTACTGGAAGGCACAGCTATGTGTAATGTGTTTGTGCTGCTTATTTTTGGGTGTCCTGCCATGCCATAAATACCTGAGGAACCTTTTGAAGAGGAATTCCAGGCTGATGGGAAAGCAGGATATGATTTCAGAGGAAACCTGTATAGAGATAAACTGACCTTGTCCTGAACATTCTAGTTGCCTGGCTGTCTCCAGCCTCAAGGTAGTCCCAAGTCACTGACCCAGGGGAAGCAGATCAGGGAAATGGAAGTCTGCTCCTAATCTGCATACATGTCCCAGGGCGGTGACTCAGAAATTATGATGCCAGGAAACTAATATTTGCAGAAGGGGAGGACAGCAATGGCAGCACCCATGGTGCACTGAATGGACATTTTTGGTGCCAAAACTGAAAATGCAGTATGTGCTTGGCTGGAAACTGAAACCAAAAAGGACAGTAAAGTAAAAGATGTGTGTATATATATATATATATATATATATATATATATATATATATATATATATAATATCTCTATCATTTAAATTTATGATATCAATATTAAAAAGTCTAATATAACACACACACACACACACACACACACATATATAATGTGTGTGTGTCTTAGACTTTTTAATTGATATCGTGAATTTAAATGAGTATGAATTTGTCAGCCGTTATCAGCACCTTTAGCGCAAGAAAAGCTACAGTTAAATGCATCCCTTTAAATTCTATCTGTCTTCTCACTGGTTCGTTGCGCTTTCGTTGTGGTGTAAAAAATCTTGCTTGCTGCACTTTTGGTCAGTTAAAAAAATAAATAAAAAAAAACTCACCAAAAACACACCTCCCTGTTGAAATCCATTGAAAGCACAGCAATAATGCACCTGTTAAATTTTTGATGCGCTTAAGTCACATGACCTTTTGAAGAACACACCATAAGCACAGTAAAATCACAGCAAAATCGTGTGCGTTTTCGCACCTTATTCTATATCGGCAAAATATCAAACATAATTCTTAGCTGCTGAAACTTTTTTTTTTTGTTTTAGCAGCGTTATTCAGCCGCTAGCGGGGCAGCGGCCGAAAAGGGGTTAAATCCACTCGCAAAACGCGGCCGGCGTTTTGCCAGCGGTATTGCAGCGCTGTCCCATTGATTTAAATGGGGAGCAGCGGTGGAGGAGCGGTGAGTTCACCGCTCCAAAGAAGCTGCTGGCAGGACTTTTTGTGACACCCTGCCAGCGCACCACTCCAGTGTAAAAGCCCTCGGGCTTTTACACTGGGATGCATGGAGCAGCTTTTTTCAGGTGCTATACAGGTGCTATTCTTAGCGCTGTAGCGCCTGAAAAACGCTGGCAGTGTGAAAGGGGTCTTAAACGCCCCCAGGGTTTTTTTGTAGATTAAAGCCCAACTCCGGGCAACTAAAAATCATCTCTTCCAGTTGGACTGTGCCTGCGCTGCAAGGGTTTATTGCTAATTTTAGCTCTAGGGCAGTGGTTCTCAACTCCTGTCCTCAGGGCCCACTAACATGCCAGATTTTAAGTATTACTTTGGGGTGATGCAGACTAGAATACTTCAATCACCAAGCAGAAAATTGTATCACCTGTGATGTATTTCAGTTATCTTGCAAACCTGGCCTGTTGGTGGGTCCTGAGGACAGGAATTGAGAACCACTGCTCTAGGGAACAATAAAAGGAGATTTAGGCCCCTTTCACATCAAATCGTTTTTCAGGCGATACAGCGCTAAAAATAGCACCTGAAAAAATCTGGAAGGCTTTCACACTAAAGCGTGCGCTAGCAGGACGGTAGAAAAAGTCCTGCTGGCAGCATCTTTGGAGTGGTAAAGGAGCAGTGTATTCACCGCTCCTATACCACTCATACCCATTGAAATCAATGGGATACTGCGGCAATACCGCCGGCAATGCGCCGCTGCAGCAGCGCTTTGTGGGGGGTATTAACCCTTTTTCGGCCACTAGCAGAGGTTAAAACCGTCCCGCTAGCGGCCGAATACCGCGGCTAAAACGATGGTAGAGCAGCGCTAAATATATCGCTGCTTTACCGCCGACGCCTGCACCACCCCAGTGGGAAAGGGGCCTTACAGTTGTGCTTAAAAGTTTGCATACCATGGCAGAAATCTTGGCATCGATATTGAAAATATGACTGATAATGCCAAAAAACTGTCTTTCATTTTAAGGCTAGAGATCATATGAAGCCCGTTATTATAACCTAGTTTGACTGCTTTTTAAATCGTAACAGAAATCACCCAAATGGCCCTGATCAAAAGGTTATATATCCTGGAAGGGCCTTGGTACAGACACACAAGGTGACACACGCAGGTTAAAATGGCAAATTAATGAATTCATTTTTTTCCCATATCTGTGGCTTTTTAAATTGCAATTAGTATCTGTCTATGTATAAATAGTCAATGAATTTGTTAACTCTCGCGTGGTTATACTGAGCAGGCTTGATGCTGAGCCATGGGGAGCAGCAAAGAACTGTCAAAAGACCTGTGCAACAAGGTAATGGAATTTTATAAGGATGGAAAAGGATATAAAAAGATATCTAAAGTCTTGCATATGCCAGTCAGTACTGTTCTGACAGCAATTGTACCACATATCTTGTCTTCACAATCTACTCTGCCCTAATAACCGGTAAAGGAAGCATCCACTATGAAATATATTAGGTACTGTGGTTTGATGCCATTTCACAGGCACATGCAATTTTGTATCTTGATATGTGTGGTATCTATTTACTTGACACAACATCATCTTTTATATTTTACAAAGAAAATTTGGGCATGATATTGTTTTTGTGCACTGAAATAAATTTTAGTTTTTTTTTTTTTTTTTAGTTTTTTTCCTGCAAATTTGCATTTTATAAACAGCTGTGCAAATATCATCTGAGGAAAAAGTTGCAACAGCCACCATTTTATTCAGGGCCTCTGCTTTCAGAAAATATATAATATTTGGGGGTTCTAAGTAATTTTCTAGCAAAAAATGCAGATTTAACGTGTGAAAAATTAAAACGTTGCTCTGGACAGTAAGTGTAAAATAAAAAAAAAAAATGCAAAAACTACGTCAGCAGTGAAGGGGATAAAGATATTTTTCATGTGCTCTTGCACATTTCATGCAGATATATATCCTAGCAGAAAAGATGGGAAAACACTTGGTGTAAGATGACAATGGCGTACAGTAGTCCATTGTGATCCCAAGTTAATATTTAATACAGAATATCTATATTTTTTTTTATCTCTTACAGACTACATGGTACACTGCCTGTGGTATTAAACGTGGCACGGGGTGAATGCAGTGTTTTGATTCTTCCATTTCACAGCAGGTGGCCAGAGCAGAGATAGTTGAACACGTGCCAGCCAGTCGCTGATGCGAGGAGATGTGATGGCGGCATTACGCAATGCCTCTTCTTAATTGTTCTTGACTTCTTCATTTCTTTTTGAAGTCCCAATCTTGAAGGGGAAAAATATCAGTGCTCAGAAGTTGACTCGGAATGTGGCTCATGTGTGTCCTCTGCTTTCAACACCTTGGTGTGAACTTTGAGGTGATAAAGGGGCTTGTGAGTCATCTTTGCCTTGTGAGATGAAAGTTGTTTGTTCCAGGCCTCTGTGTACGGAGAAATGGCAGATGTCAGACACCAGATTCTTCCTCGTTGATTTACTTCCTGGCAGAGGCAATCAATGATATGTGTTATTTTCAAGGATCGGTGTTATATGCGCACATTTATAAGTTGTTTCTATGCCAGCTCTTCATGAGTCTAGAATGCCACAGTCTGTGAAGTGGAGTACGGGCGGCCATTTTGTTAGGTCAGATTTTTGCACTGCCTTAGGTAAAAGTGGAATTTGTGAAGTTCTTGGACAACTTTATTTAAATTGGAGCCTAACAATGTTATGTTCACACTATATCAAAATCTCATGTACACTTCCAGACATCTAGGCTAGGTTTACACATGTGACTATCACTGCTGCGCCTCTGAAGAGGCTTTTGACTGTTTTAACCTTGTAAATGCCTCACCACAAACACATGCATTGAACTTGTTTGTGGCATGGCCCCATTTGCTTGAATTGGTTAAGGTGGACGTTGTTTATGCCTGCCGAATGTGACGGGGGATTTAATCATTTTGGCCATGGCTGCAGCATGTGTACACTCCTCACCCCCTTGCTTTGCAGCTTAAAGAAATACCACAGCCCCACTTTCAAAGACTGCAAGCAGACAGAAGAGACATGCAGTGTCTTTTCTGCAATAAAATAACCTACCTGCTTGATTACAGTCTTATTTAAAATGAATGCTATTCTGTGTAAACTCAGCTCAGTTTACTTTCTGGCACAGATCCTGTGTGCCTGGAAGACTTAGGCCCCTTTCACACTGGGGCGGTTTGCAGGCGCTATTGCGCAAAAAATAGCGCCTGCAAACCGACCTGAAACAGCCGTTGCTGTGTCTCCAGTGCCTAAGTGATTGTAAAGGTAATTATTATTTATTTTTATTTTTTTTAAATCACAAACATATCATACTTTCACTTTGCAGCTCGTTTTGCACAGAGTGGCCTGAACCTGCTCTTCTGGGGTCCCCCGGCAGCTCTCGCAGCTCCTCCCCCACATCTGATAACCCCCTCAGAAAGGTGCTTCCCCGGGGGGGTTACCTTGTGGGCGCGCTCCCAAGCCCAGCATTTGGCATCCATAGAGGCCGAATGCAGGACTCTGCCCCGCCCCTCCATGCTTGCGTAATTGGATTTGATTGACGGCAGCGGGAGCCAATAGCTGCGGTGCTATCTATCCAATCAAGGGCCGAGAACCCCGGGCAGAAAGACAGCGTGTACCTGCTGTGTCAAGTTCGAGGGTTCAGGTAAGTAAAACGGAGCGGGGGGTGGTCACTGACAGGTGTTTTTTCACCTTAATGCATAGGAAAAAAAACACAACCCCTTGTTGTAAATAATTTTTTTTTCTTATTTATTCAATTGTTTATTTTTTATTGTTTTTTACAATGTCTCTTTAAAAAAAAAAAAAAAAATTCGAACCATTTTTTTTATTGCTGTCACAAGAGATGAAGGGATGTAAACATCCCTTGTGACAGTAATATTCAGTGACAGGTACTCTTTATGGAATGATCTGGGGTCTGTAAGACCCCAAATCCCTCCTTTGTACTTAAAAGTATCCAAAACGTCAAAATCGGCATTTTGGAATACTTGTGATTTTTTTTTTTTTTTTTTTTAATCGTCGCCATCGGCAGCTGAGTAAACCGGAAGTGATGTCATGACATTGCTTCCGGGTTACTAGATCGGAGAAACTATCAAAGCCGATTCCGACTTCATTCGGGTCTTCGGCCAGCCGGCGGACGCGACGGCTAGTCGCTCGGGCTTCCTAGTGGGACGGGAGAGCCTTGGCGTCCCCTCCCCCTCCTTAGGATAACAGCTGAGAGGCTTTTAGTCGTATCAGTTGTTATCACTAGAAAGCCAACTACTGGCTCTAAAAAAAATGGTACCGGGGTGATGCCTGCAGCTCACCCCAGTAAAACCCCTTCAAGCCGAGAATGCATATTTGCGTATGGTTGGCATGAAGGGGTTAAATGACATGTTCATGTACATTAAAAAAAAAAAAAAAGCAAATGATCAGAGGCTGGTTAGGACAGGCTCCTGATCATAAGGCCACTGTGACAGTCAGTGGTCATGTGATCATGAAGTCTGCTCCACTTCCCAGGCTTTAAGACCCAGTTAAAGGGCCATGGCAGGCAGGAAGAGGTTAATTTACTTTGCTAGAGGGCAGGGATTGGTTACTTCTTCTACCTACAGTATGTAAAGGTTTTAAATTTCACCAGAATGCATTATCTGTATTTAAAATCCATTGTTCTCCATATATAGGTATGTTCTAGGTTGACGTTTGGGTGACTGTCAAGTCGTTACTGGATAACGCATTGAATTTATGTTGGCGGCCTGCCAGCAACCTGCATTTGTTGTCTTTATCGAGTGGATACAACTGGTGAGACTTGAAAAGTGATCTTGTCATACGCCCTGCCATAATCTATAAATATAAGATTTCCTCTATGAAGGACCCATAAAAACTTTGTGAACATTCAGTAATCCAAGCATGGACTGTGTTTTTAATCACTGCCATTATTGCTTTGCACATCGGCATTGGGCAGCTACTAGAACTAGAGCCATCCTGGAGTGGTTTTTATGAATGGGTTTCTGCTGAAATGTTTTATTTTTTTTTGCTATATATATATATATATATATATATATATATATATATATATATATATATATATATATATAATATATATATATATATATATATATATATATATATACAAAACACAACCTGCAGTCACAGAATCCAACTCTGCCTGTTTTTAATGGAAACTGAAGCCTATCATCCTTGGAGGCCAGTGTTGGTGCCTATGCCTCGCAGCACTGGAGTGTAGGGTTTTGTTCCCAATAAGTACTCTTTCTACTTTGAATTTCTATACATTTTGGACTTTAGCATGGGTTTCCAGAGGTTAAAAAAATAAATAAGTTTTAGGTAGAATTATGGATTCTGATTTCTTGGATTTTTTTTTTTTAATTTTGGTTTGTAGATACTTGACCATCACACCTACCTAATACAGTATGGCCAAACATCTGTTGATACCCCTCCAATTTATTGTGTTGAAGTGTTTCCTTTGAAAGGTACTGTTAAAGCATAAAAATATGTTTTTCAACAATTGCGCTCTTTCAACCTTGAGGAAACAGCTTGGAGAAGGCCCCTTTTTGTTCCAGCATGACTGTACCCCTCTGCGCACAAAGCTCGGTTCATAAGAACAAGATTTGATGATTTAGGTGTGAAAGAGCTCTGGAGGTCTGTGTGGGCCTCAACCATATTGAACACCTTTGGAATGTGTTGGAACAGTGATTGCCAGCTAGGTGGTCTTGTACAACATAAGTATTTTTGGCTGAATGGGCACAATTTCCCACATATCCTCCTAAATCTTCAGAATAGTCCTTCCAAAAGAGTGGAGGCTGTTCTAGCTGCAACGGGTGAGCCAATTTTATATTATTATTATAATACAGGATTTATACCAGTGGTCTCCAAGTAGTGGTCCGGAGGTCAGAATTGGCCCTTTTCTTGCCTTTATCCCGCTTTTGGGGTTCTATTCATCCCACTAATACCAAAGATGGGGCATTGTTTACCCCCCTGATGTTGGGACACTTTCTACTCCCGCTGGTCACACTCAGGGCTCGGGTGAAAGGGGAGGGGACCTTTACAGTTTCTTGCACCGGGACCCTGAAGGTTCTAGTTATGCCTCTGGCCAAGCATTGTGTGTATGAGTTATGTAAAATTCATGTTGGTGGTCTGAGAGATTCAAAATTGTGAGTTTAGTGGTCTGTGAGGTCCGAAAGGTTGGCGACCACTGTGCTAAAACAGAGCTCGACAAACCATATGCGCCAGGTCGCCCTGGCACCTAGGCTGCCACCAGCCCACTCGCTGCAACTCCCGATGCCCCAGACATGCAGTGCTATGATATTTAACACTGACCGCTGTTCCTCCTCCCTTCTTAACACTCGGCGCGGCGATTTGATGCTTGCCAGAGCAGCTGAATGTGTGAAACTGACACGTAACTGAGAGAGGATCTGTCAGAATTGAGCTTGATTTTGGGGGTGGGCAGGAACTGGCCGGGGTGGGCGGGACCCAGCAGCTATCAAACACCATCCAATGGGATGGGATTTGGGCGGGCTACTACGTGTATGTGGCCCTGCCCCTTTTCTTAAGCAGCCCAATCATTGGCTGGGGTTTGATGGGTCAATTCTGACAGCCCCTCTTTCCTCTCTGTTACTTGTCAGTTTCACACACATTTACACTCGGCTTAGTGTGAAACCCGGCAGTGCCACCGCCAATCAGTGCCACCTGCCAGTGCCAATAGTACCACCTGTCGGTTCCAAACCAGTGCCACCTGCCAGTGCCACGTGCCAGCACCACCTGCCAGTGCTAACCAATGCTACCTGCCAGTGCCATCTGTCAGTTCCAAACCAGTGCCACCTGCCTAAGCCAACCAGTGCCACCTGCCAGAGCCATCCAGTACGATCTGTTGCCAGCCTTACTCTTTCTGGCCAGCCCATAACCCTGATGTAACAGCGTTGAATTGGAGTTACTGACTGGGTGCTCCATTGGGAGTTGGGGGTGCGAAAATTACTGGCCTTACCCCGGGAGCTGACAATCCATACCACTCAAAAAAACTGGCTCCTAACTTTTTTAATTGGCTCCTAGCTTCAAAGCAAATTTGTCAAGCCCTGATTAGGCAACAAAAATCCAAAATCCTGCATTAAATACTTGCCTTAGAACGAAGCCTTCAAGCAGCGAGCTTTCACCGCTGACAGGGCTTTCATCTTCACCCGGTCTTCCTTCCGGTTTTGCATGCTCCAGCCGTCTGGTCGAGCCATGATGATGCCATGGCATGAAACTCTGAAGAGACGACATGGGTATGCCGTCTCTCTTCAGAGTGCATGCGTCTGTGATGTCACCGGCTGCATGCAGTGTGAATATCTCCTAAACAGTGCAAGATTAGGAAATATGCACTGTACCTACAGGTAAGCCTTATTATAGGTTAAAGGTACCTGTAGGTACTAGTAGGGGAAAAAATACTTTACTATCATTTTAATTGCATGGTGGAAATGGTAGTTAGAGGTTTTCTGTAGTTCTGGAAACATCTTTCTGAAAAAGCTCCTTTCTCACCAGTTGCAGCTGTCTGAATTTACTTGTTGCCTAGATAAGCTGTGGTTAAAAGCAGATCAAACGTCAGCGGAACATTAGAAAACTTATCTTGGCTGTTTCTTTTGAAGAGGAGTTATCTGAATGTTTCTGGTCTTCAGTGCTTTCAGATACTAACTCTGACCTGGTAAAAACATGCAGACCAGGAAAAGCAAAACATTAGGCCTAATCTGCATATATGTCCTATGTCCATAATTTAGAACAGTGGTTCTGAACCTCAGTCTTAGAGTACCCACAACAGGTCTTTTAGGATTTCGGGGGCTTTAAATCAATGTTAATGGCTTGGCATTTTATGTCAGCTATTTTATCTAAGAGAAATTCCCAAAACAGTCTGTTGGGGCCCGTAAGTCATAGAAATTGGGGGGGGGGGGGGGGGGGGGACAGAAAATCCTCTTCCTGTGTTTATTGTTGGGTTTACCAGTGCCACATCCATTACAATTCCATATGAATAAGAACAGAGTCCCCTAAGAACATAGGACTAAAAAGGTTCTTCAAGTAAAAGCAATAAACTTTAATGTCATATTTTCAATAAAAAAAAGCCCTAGATATAAGGAACTGAGTTATACACATAGTGAAAAAACTGTACAATTAAAATCTGCGTGGAGATATATTACATAATGATTCCTGCCATGATGCATTTTCCAGGATTCCCCTCCTAGCATCTTGATTGTATCCTTCAACGCATTTCACAGGATAAAGCCTGCTTCCTCAGGACGATAGACTGACTATGTATAACTGTCTGTCTCAATGATAACATGTATGAAAATGACGATGCAGGGCAAAAAACAGTCACATGGATGGATAGACAAACAGCCAGAAAGCCTTGAAAAGGCCCAACAATCAATAAAGCAATAAAGTGTGGTCATTGACCTTCCACAAGGTAATTGCCAAGAATCCAAGTGGTATGACTCCAAGGGGCTCCAGCTGCTACATCCAATGCATTGTTTTACGTAATCTTCCTGAGCAAGCAGGCTTTGTCTTACGAAACACGTTGAAGGATACAATCAAGGTGAGCTATGAGTGGAATCCTTGAAAAAGCATTATGGCAGGAATTGTAGGGCTAATGTAATACACTGTATAACTGGCTTTACAAAGATTTTAATTGTACAGTTTTTTCACTATGCGTATAACTCAGTCCCTTCTATGGGGCCTTTTTATTGAAAATATGAAATAAAAAGTTGATTTGCTTTTACTTTGAGATCTTTTTCGTGTGGTACCATTAAAATCCTATTTAGTTGTGTGTTCTTAGGGGACTCTTTTCTTATGCATAGTGGGGGTATATTAGGATTGAGGTTGGCAACCACAGATTTAGAACATACTGAAGCCCTTTAATCAGCATGTCCACCATGGAACGCCTATACTCTGGAAGAGAGGTGAACAATGGCATCCTCCCGACTTCCTCATTGCAGGATGCTTTGTTGTTGTGAGCGCCGAAATATAATAATGTTTGATGTACAGCATGTATTACTGTTTCTAATTCGGGTGAAAATGATTGCTTTGTTGTTTCACTAGCAGTACATAAACACTTGCAGTCAATCTTTTATTTCCTGTCTCAACAGCCTTGGTTTAATCTGGTTTTTCTTTATACGCTCTGCTCTTTAATGAAATTGAGCTATTTTTTGCTTTATAATATGAAACATGGGAAGCTGTGCAAACCATTGCAATAAATTCTTGCCTTTAATTCAATAATTTTGTACTGCCATAATGGCTGATTGTTCCAATTTGTGCGCAGCGAAGCATCAGATAGATAAAGAAGAAACAGATGCTGGGTAGTGCACCAGCGATTAGCAGGCAGCATTTTTTTAAAAATGTTATTAGGGACTTGGAAGATTCCTATATGGGATGGCCAGTGTTTGCAGAAGATGGGGACTATTTGGAGAAATGTTATGAAAATGAAAATAGATTGAAAATCGATGACAGTTGTAGGGGTTTATCTTCAGGGGGAGCAGAGAGGCACCATGTGTTTGTTTAGTGCCTGGACCTTGAAATTGCTTCCAGCTTTCCAGCACTTACCAAATCCTTCAGATATTTCACAGTTTACTTTAGCCTCTCGGTGGGAGAATCCTGTATTCTCTTCTTTGACAGGTTGTGGAATGTCAGTGTTTCCTTACCTCATTATTTCAATAGGACGTACTTTGTGTCAAGCTAGGGGAGGCAATCACCACTTCTGCAGCATGACGGTAAAATAATATGAAAGGTCCATCCAGGTGTAACAACTCTAAATTTTGGATCCTATCTTGTTAAAGGTGGTCATACCAGGTACACGTTGAACTTGTGCATCCTGGATGAGCTTTTCCATGTTCGCTCAACACTATGGAACGTTTATTTGCCAACTCCCTCACAGACCAATTTTTATGAACTGGTTCTGGGCCCTGTAATGAGTTTAATCTCAACCTTGGTGGATTGTGGAAATATTACTTTTGAGATGCCACTGTGGTCCATGAGTGTCTGTATGTGTTTCATATGAGAATATACAGATGTTAGTCATGTCAGTAAAGGAAGCCCTCCCTGTCTTTGAACCAGAATTAAAGTGCACCTAAACTCAAGAACTGACACTTAATATTTGCAGCTTACTGGTCCCTAGATTTGGTGGTTGCCTTTTTTTTCCACAGGCTTTTTTTGACCTGGTGTTCCTGCCAATAACACAGTTTAAAAGAACAGTAATGGAGAAGAAATTTTCCAGAGTGGACAAATGTTTAAGTGGGTGTGACAGACCCAACCGGGACAGAGGCTTTTGGAGGGAACCAGGGGCCAGCCTTCTACCCACTGATAATGGCCCATGGAGGAGACTGAGCAGTTTGTCTGCTTCTCCCGGTTAGAGCATGGAAGAGTGCTCAGTTCAGCCTCTGATCCCACGGAGAGGGCAGATCATTCTCTAATGATGTTCAACATGATGAATGCTGAGAGTGAGGCTTGGATTATTTCTCTGAATAAGGACAATAGCGCTTCCCTTCTGGAGTGGATAAAAAGGTGTAGTATTAATCTTGTATAGGTTAATGGTCAGCGGAAAGTGGACCTCCTGCAGACTGAGTTGGAGATGCTCCTCCACAGAAATATTTAGCAACAATCTCCCTCAAGAAATCCATGACGATAAATTACTTCCACTTTTTCAGACTGCTGGAACATTATGAGTTTTGTCTTATGATGACTTGTCTAGTGGACAGATTACACAAGTGAAAGCTGGTTGAACAGCCCTGGGACTTCTTTCTTGGCAACTGGTGCCAAACTGTTTGGGTGGGCACTGACCTGAATCGCCTAGGCTTGTCTAAGTGACTAGTTGTTAGTTTACTGTTTAATTAGATTATATTTATGTTGACTGTTCATTCGATGTACTGATATTACTGTTTACAGTTTGCATTGTTTAGGATAATGTGATCATGCGCTTATCTGATTTTGTGTGGTATTCTGTGTGAATTTACAATAAAGTCAGTTTCAGTTTGCATCTAAGCTACTTGGGTGCAATTCTCAGCTATAATACCTGGTTCCAGAGTGAAGGAAGCTGTATCTTTGCGTAGGCAACCTGGCAGAGTGCCAGGCGGTCCATCACAGTGGGTAATTCCCCTCAGTTTGTAGAAACGTTGCCTAATTTTTCCATCTTTATCACAGGAAGATAAAGGACATCTTCCAAATGGGACATATACAGCAAATAATAAAAATCTAATCCAATCTGAAAACTGGAAAATGGATACAGGCTCTTAAAAGGTACTCAAAATTGGTTCCCATTAAAAATATGATAAAATAAAAAGCCAAATTAACTTTTCACCTAGAATAGAATATCTAGAACTCTACAACAAATGACCTCATCACCGTGGGACTTGGGGCTCTTTCACATGAATGACAGTCTTCACCGCCCTTTGAAAGGTGATCTGCTACTGCCAGGCTTTTGGGAGGTGATCCTGTTGCCTCCTGAATTTATGTTTTTATACATCTCAATGGGGGATTTTATAATGAAATACTGCCCCCCCCCAAACCAAGCATTTGGCTTGCATTTACAGAGCAGTCCCATTGGCCTTAATAGGAGAGCTTGACAGGCAGGGTCTATTAACTCAGAAAGCGGAGTTAAACTTGCCACAGATTGTCAACTTGCCCCATAGACTGGAATTTAGCCACCCTGCAGCTGTGATGCAACTGCACCCAATGGACACAGTTATGGCTCGGTGATTTCACTGTGGAATCCCCAAATATGCATATGAGAGGCTTGCTGTTCTCCTGCTAAGGGCCAGCCCCTGCTGGCATAGCAGTCGACAGCAGATAGCGAGTCAACAGATATGCCCACGTGAAGGGCCTTCAAGTCATTCTTTGTAGGAATGCTGGCATGCATTCGGGCTTAAATCGGACATGTGATAGTTCTGGCATTTGCCAAAGTGCTGGCCTCTCTGAGTGTTTGTTTTTATTGGCCGATGCTTCCCCTTTTAGCCTGCTCAGCCAATCAGCCTTCTATCTCTGGTAGTAACTAACCTGCCCCTCTTCTTGCTAAAATGTTGGCAGTATATATAATGGTAATATAAATAATTTTTTTTCTGCATAAGATTTTTTTTTTTTTTTTCCCTGTGATGCTAAGCAATTTACCTGACTATTTTCTTTTTGGGATTATTAATATAGCTAAAGTATTTATTTTCATAAGTACTAACGTGAGTAGACTGACAAGTCAGATTAATGACAGTCATCATTTTACAATCAAAACTGCTACTGAAAAAAAAAAAAAATCCATCACTCTGTTTTAAATACTTGGAATAGTTTATGTGCAGGGTTTATTGCTGCAACATTATATGAACTTGGTGCTGAAACATTTTGAAGGATACTGGCTCTTGGCAAGTAATTTGATCATTCTATCGGCGATCTCCTAACAGAGCAGTTATTGTTAAGGAAATATGATATGCGTTGGAATATACTAATTAAACTGGTTTTCAAATTATTGTTGTGTTAACAGAATAGTAAAAGGGTCCTATTGTCCATCTGAAAGCTCATGTTTGAATTTGCTAAGATCAAAGTTTTTTTTGTTATACGTTATTCAAATAATTCAAATAAAAAGGAGGTGATTTTGCGTTCCTGCAGACTTGTAACGCTAAAAAACAGATGGTCTTTTTATTTTTTTTATCTTTTGCATTTTTTTACTTTAATAAGTGGTCCAATTTGGCATATTGACCCTTTTTTCTGTTAATTTTCTCTTTTGTTAAAACAACATTTCAGATTCAAAGTAAACACATTTACCAGTTGGACAATTGTGCTTGAACATTTCGGAAAGCTTTTAAGTTTTGGAAAGCTTTAAATTTGAAGGAAAAGTTGGCAAATATTTATATGAAAGCTTGGGGGACAGATTTGTAAAATTAAGCTCTAAAAGTTGTGTTCTGGCCTCTTTTCCTGGCTTTGTTTGTGTGGCACCAAATTGAGATTATGTGAGGTCTATAAATTATATGTGCTGTAAAGACTTAAAAAGGAAAGCTGTCATGAAAGCAATGAGTAATGCCTAATACACACGAGGAGAAAATTGGACGAAAAATGCCGTAGCGTTCGTAAGATAATCTGATCATTGGTGCACAGTTTTCGAGTGCCGATCACGACCGTTCATGCGAAAATATCCAAAGGGACAAGAACGAGAGTTTTTCTTTTACGATAACAGCATGAACGATTTTGTATTTCTAGGAAAAAAAATCATGCGACCAAAGGCCATGCATGCTCGGAAATTAAAGAAAAAATTACAATACAACACATTACAAAACTTCTGAAGTTGTATTCCATTGTACAAGAATTTTCATAACTTTAGTTACCTATTATTATTTTTTGTTATGAGACTTGCATACAAAAAAAACAGACTAATAATTCGTCCAATATTCTTATTGTGTGTACAAGGCGTTCCGCCAATTATTATTTTTTTTTTCATAAGTCAGCAGCTGCAAATACTGCAGCTGCTGACTTTTAAAATAAGGACACTCACCTGTCCAGGGCACCCGCGATGTCGGCACCCAAAGCCGATCTGTCCCTCGGCTCACTGGTGAAGGCGCTGCCATCTTCGGTAAGGGAATCGGGAAGTGAAGCCTTGCGGCTTCATAGCCTGGTTCCCTACTGCTCATGCGCGATCCCGCTGGTCCCTGCTGTCTTCTGGGACCTGTGTGTGGAGGTGCCGGATATGGCATAGATATCCACGGATGCTGCGGCTATCTTTGCTCAGAAGTGGGAGCAAATACCTGGATTATACAGGTATCTGCTCTCCCCTCCCCTAAAAGGTGCCAAATGTGACACCGGAGGAGGGGGGGGGGGGGGGGTTCAGAAAAAAGCGGAAGTTCCATTTTTGGGTGGAACTCCGCTTTAAGCTTTCATTGCTGACCTCTCCTGAAATCGTTAGTCCAGGCGTTGCAGGGTAATCATCACTATTGTTTTGATCTCCCCAGATGCGTGACTGGCAACCTAAGCAGCCACTCTCGCCTTCTTACCAGCTTGACGCTCCAGTGAGTGCTGGATGGGCAGAGCAGAGAGCTGGTGACTGTTGGTCACCACTCTCCATTCAGTAAAGACTGAGAACCGAGCGATCAGCAGTGTTCGGCATTCATTTAATTCTCGGTCTTGGAGCCAGAGGGGACAAATGCAGCATTAGGACCAATGCTGCAGCCTCATAAGTGAGTATGTATGTTTGTTTTTTTTCTTATCCCACACTTCTCTTTTAAGTTAGCTATCCAAGGCGAATGGCTAGTTGACTGGAAATCTCACTGATCATCTGAGTTCAGTAGTAAGACCTACCTTTGCAACAGTCTGACAGGTCCAGATATGGGACTGTTCCACTAAGATGGGATGAATATTGGGTAACTATCCAAGGGGAATAGCTACTTGCCTAGAAATCAAGCTGATCCTCTTGGTTCTGTAGTTTGAGAATCTGTAACATACCTGAGGGACATCCTGGGTATAAACATTGGACTGTTCCACCAAGATGGGACAATTGGTACATTAACTATTTGAAGAGAATGGCGAGTGGCTAAATCAGTGACCACAGCTGGTAGTAATGAAGTGACGAGGAATGAAATGATGGGGAGAAACAGCACCTATGAATATGGGGCTCATTAGATGTCTCTTGTTGGGCACTGGGACCACTGCACATGAATTTGTGCAGATTAAGGGTGATTAGCATTTAAGTAGTTACATGGCCTTTCACCTGTGTCTGCAGCTGGGATACTAAAACCATTGAAGTGTATGGCACTGCCGGTGCTTCCATATACTCCAGAGAGTAATGCCGAGTACACACAGCCGGACTTTGCATCAGGCAAAACTCCGTCTGCATTTCCGATGGAAAAATTTAGAACAGGCTCTATATCTAAAGCCTCATACACACGATCGGATCGTGGACCAACTTTCCCGTGGATTTTTGTCCAAAGGGCGTTGGCCCCAAGTTGGTATTGCATACACACGGCAGGACTTTTTCAGCCAACTTTCACCAAATCACTTGTTTTTTCTGCTCTTTACCGCCACCTTTGGTCAACTTCTGTATTGTTGTCTGATCGTTTGCATTGGTTTGTACAAAAGTCCGTTGGTTTTGTGTACACACGGTCGGACTTTGGTCCATCGGACTTTTGTTGGCAGAAAGTTGGTCCGTTCGCACAGCCAACAAAAGTCCGATGAAACCTGGAAAAAGTTGGTCCGATGGAGTGTACACACGGTTGGATGTTGGTCCAAAACAGCTAATTTGCATGTTGGTTGTCAAAAAGTCCGATCGTGTGTACGGGCCTTAAGTCCGTCAAATGCCGACAGAAAAAGTCCGATGGGGCATACACACGGTCCGAATATCCGATGAAAAGCTCCCATCAGACTTTTTCCATTGGAAATTCCGGCCGTGTGTACGTGGCATAACTATAGATGTTTGACAAGGTTTACCAACCATTTTAATCACTTTTGAACCTTCCTTCCCTGAAACTCTGCAAGCAATGTCTGTGGGCAACTCATAGAAATTAATTATCATTACTTTAATGTAATGTTTGTGGAAACGTTTAGGATTACCCATAGATGGGAAAGCATAACCAGGCGATGAAAGGCTTGTGCTTCCTTACTTGAATCATATACTGATAATAATGAACTCAACAGACATGGCGCACTCTAGTAAAAGTCTTGATCCCTTTTTCTGTGAAGGTAATGAAATATTCAGTAGTGCCTCAGATTTTCCTATACGTGGGATACTTTCTTTTATGTGATAGGGCTTGTTTTTGCTGTTTGTGTTTTTTTGTTTTTTTTTTTACCAAAAACTAGCCACATCTCAACTGTTATTTCTTTTTCTCTGTCTGTTTTAGCAGTTTAATAAAAGTCCCCCGTGGTGGAAGATAACATCACTTTCTTCTGGTCTTTATATTTGAAGTCCTCTCTAATACTGTACACTGGAAATGTACAGAATGTCGTGCATGCCCTGTCACTTTGTGTGTGGCATAATCCAGGTCCCTTATTATCTGAGTGTAGGGGTGTTGTATGGCCTGGATGTATTTTTATCCAAGATAAGCGAGGAATGACTGATTATCAAAGTAGATTCTCCTCTGGCAGAATGTGTGGGACAGGAAGGAAGCCGCTCAGTGGGATGGTGACTTGCAATATTAAAACAAGAATTGGCTTGGAATTGACTGCAGAAATGCAGATTTTGTTAAAACTATGAGAAAATCATACTGTGGACCTAACCTGTGTTTTTTTTTAATTTGTTTAAAGTGTAAGTTAATTTTTGGCTACATTTTCCTATAATCCTGCTATGCATCTCCTCTTAATAGTACGTACCGAGTCTCCTTCTGTTTGAAATGGTGCACGTCCTCAGTAGTTGGGGGGCCTCTGCACAAAAACCGCTGGCTCTTCCCTCTGTCCTGCCGTTTGCAGGATGGGCTGAACATTATAATGATGAGCCCCCTAACAGCCTCTCTGGGCAGTTTAAAATGTGCCCATGCTAAGCTCCGCTACAGGAGGAGAGGGTACGCTGTGTGCAGGCGCAGTTTGAATGACCTGGAGCTGCTGGTACTGAGCTCAGCTGGAGTGCTGAGGGCGCACTGCGCACGGGCAGTTTGAAAGGTCCAAAACTGGGGTTCCGGGGGAGCGTTATTGTAATGTTCAGGCTGTTCTGCAAACGGCAGGACAGAAAGGGACGTGAACAGGCCCCCCCAACAGCTGCATCTGTAATAAGAGGACATGCACTATTTCTAAAACCGGAGGAGTGCTGGTATGTACTATTCGGAGGATATGGAATTGCATAGGGGGATCTTGTTGAACTAGGGATTTATTCACAGCTGAGCGTAGCAATTTACTGGTGTTACTCAGGCGTTTTTTTTATTTGTTTTTGCAGTTTTTTTTTTTTTCAAGTGGTTTAGAAGTGTATTACAAGTGTTTTACAGCTTCAGGTGTTTTTGTTTAGCCTATAGAAAGCACTACGGGCAGGGGAGGGAGAGGAAGTTGGGGGTGGAGGGCTGTTGTTTGAGCAGTAAGCGAGCAACAAAACGCATGTAAAACACTTAAGTCCGTTAAAAACGTCTGTATTCTGCCAAAAAGAAGCTCATGTACTTTTTTGAGGGGCAGATGTTTTGCTTTAGGCGACGGAACGCTCAGATCTGAACAGGAGCCATTGAAATAAATGGGATTTGACTTGTTGAACATTTATTATTTTTTAGAGCTTCAAGCAGAAAATCGCTCAGGTGTGAACGGGGCCTTACACAATAGCATTACTGACTGAATTGACCAGTGGTCTCCAAACTGTGGCTCGTGGGCTGGATGTGGCCCTTTGCTTGCTTTTATCTTGCCCTTGGGGCACTATTCCACCAATTGACATGGATGATGGGACACCATTCCCTCCTACTGACACCATCAATGGGGCACCATTCCCATTAAATCCAATGATGGGGCACTGATGCTGGGGCATTTTCTACCTTCAATCTGGCCCCCCTAAAGCACAGTAAACTGGCCCTTTGCTTACAAGGATTGGATATCCCTGGCATAGATCATTGCCATTCCATCTCCTAATAAAAGCCTGTAATAAAATGCATATGTTAGTCTAGTATACCAATTTTGGGTGGAAGTCAATTAAAGTGTATCCATAGCCAAAAGCTGCTTTTTTTTTTTTTTTTTAAATTTTTATTTATTTTTTTTATATATAGAATTGGGAATGGTTAGAACTCCCATCAGGTTTTCCTGTTCTCTGAAGCCTTGTTAGATTGATTTCCCCTCACTTTCTGTTTTGAGGACTGCCTTTTATCAGATATGAAGTGAGGGAAAGTCGGCATCAGCGAAGAGTAGAACAATAGGGCTTTGTGTAAATGGACACGTTCGCCGTGCTGAGTAAACACGATGTGTATTTTGGTGGCGAAATGTCCTGGTGTTGCGTTCAGCCAAAAACATAAATGTGTAAAGGCGGCTGTACGCAGCGGTTTTAGCTTTTAGGCAAACAAAAGGGGTACACCGGCCTAGTGTATTATCTCGAGACACCATTTAGTATTAAAAATATATACAAAAATACTCAAACTGTTAAGTATATAGAAAATCCTATGACAGGGTCTTTTGGCTCCTCCATGACTTGGATGACCAATATGGAAGACCTATAGAGCATTCCATAACATAATGCATTGTTTCTTTAATTATTGTGTTTTTGTCATTACATGAGTGAGTATACTCAGCTTGTGTTGGCATTCCCAGTGCTTGGAAAGTGAGAATTTATGCAAGTAGAATAGATGAATGGCTTGTCTACACTTCCTCTCTCTGCCGCCTCCTAATATTGTTTATAACAAATTGACATTAAAAGCACATCGTAAGACCCTTTTCAAACTGCGCCGCCTAGGGCATCAGCGGTAAATCTGCGCTATTTTTAGCGCCGTTTTACCATAGTTTTAGTGGTGCTATTCGGCTGATAGCGGGGGAGTTTTAACCCCCGCTAGCGGCCGAAAAAGGGTTTAATCTGCCCGCAAAACGCTGCCGGTATCGCAGGGCTGCCCCATTGATTTCAATGGGGAGCAGCGCTGAGTTCACCTCTCCAAAGAAGCTGCTGGCAGGACTTTTTCTAACGCCCTGCCAGCACACAGCTCCAGTGTGAATGAAGCAGCTGTTTTAGGGCGTTTTGCAGGTGCTATTTTTAATGCTATAGCACCTGCAAAATGCCCTCAGTGTGAAAGGGGTCTAAGTGTAAGTGCCGGTTTACACATGTGGGAAGTCGGACATCGCATGTGATTTGCACCGCACTTCTGTGCAGATCACATGTGATGTCTGTGCGATGCAAATTCAGTCATACAGATTGTATGGCTGAATTTGCATGGCTGAACTTGCATTGCATTCAGACCAAAATCATGCAGGACCCTTTTTTCTAGTCTGCACCAGAATCTGATCGGAGCGCATGAGTGCTCACACCCATGCTCTCTGATTTCTTGTCCGAATTCACAGTTCGCACTGCGATCCGATCTGGGGGTGTCATTAACTTGTCAGTTCTTTTGAAAGGTTTATTTTGCGAGGGTCCTGTTTAACGATCCATGAAATGTGTTTGACGCCATGGCAATGTGATCAGTTTAAGTGGTAAAAAAGTTTAGTTATCCACACAATATCAGATTTTGTTTCAGATCTGATCTCAAAGATCAACACATTTACCAGCTCTATCGTGTGAGGGCTTGCCTAAATAACCAAATTAAATTATATTCAGTCAGGTAGAACCTTACAATTCACAGCTGGTCTATTTTGTTGACCTGTCAGATCAGTTCTGAAACAAAATCTAAGCGCGTGTTGTCAGCGGTAGGTGTGGCGGACTGAACTGCAATTCAGCACCTGCCACGTTATACAAGTTTGTAAATGCAGGTGTACATTTTTTTTTTTTTTTTTTAAACTAAAGATAAAAGTGGTGTCTAGAAAAATTGTGTTGGCGAAATTTTTCAATTTGGTATTGTTTGTAAAACTTTACAAACCTTTGCAATAACTTGGTGTGTCCAGCTGAATTAAACTTTTTAATTTTTTCAGGACACTTGGGAAATTTTTGGTGATAAATGTTGATTTTGTTGCATTATCAAAGGAAAACGTGCGCCAAAGTATAAAAAAAAAATTATAATTTTTTTTTTTTTTTTTTTTTATTTAGCTGTAGGTTTCTTGCCATTACCATGACCCACTACCAAAACAACAATTTGTCTACTATTAACATGCATGGGGATACCATTGCTTTGCGGTCCAGTTCTGATGCTTGTTGTAGGCAAGCCCATTGTAGGCTCTTTGTGCTGTGGACACAGGTCAGCACAGGCACCCTGACCGGTCTGCGGATATGCTTCTGCCCTATATGCAACAATTAGTGATGCACTGTGTATTCAAACACCTTTCTTTCAAAACCAGCATTAACTTTTTCAGCAGATTGAGCTACAGTAGCTCTTCTATTGGATGGGACTACACAGGCCAGCCTTCGCTCCCCACGTGCATCTGTGATCCCTGGCCGTCCATCACCAGTTTGCTGATTTTCTTGCCTTGGGCCACTTTTTGTAGGTCCAGATTACTGTGGGCCAGGAACATCCTACAAGAGCTGCAGTTTTGGAGTTGCTGTGACCCAGTCATCTAGCCATTTATAATTTAGCCCTTGTCAAAGTCAGTCAAATCCTTACGCTTGCCCATTTTTTCTGCTTTCAACATGCATGGGGATACCACGTAAACAATCTAAGTTATTCATTCTACCTGTCAGTAATCATAATGTCATGGCTGTATATACGTGGTGGCACTGAGTAAGGCCCACCTCTGTGCTGCCATATATGCTTAAGGCCATCAAGGAAAGGGTTAAAATAACTTTGTACTAATAACTCTCTAAAATCTTAGAAGTAGCACTCTGCAAGAGATAAGCCTATATACTTCTTTTTTTTTCCTGTCAAACAAAAAAGTTTTTATTTGAGCAAAGTTTACAGAGCATACAAATTTCATTTCCACCACCAAGTCACCCATGGTGTGCATTGGCCATTGTTTTATAAAAGTATACGGTCCATAACCAGGTTGATCGGGGCTAAGCCTGAATCGTCCAGCCACAGCAACAATAATTTGTTAAATTTACCCCTACTACCCTGATGCTGGTAAATAAACTTCTCCAGTCTGATGGTATCCCATTTGAGCAATCCACTCCTGCAAGGTTCAGTAGATTTCCAGTGTCTCAATATTACCAAGTGGGCCTGAAAAAGGACTCTTGCTACAGCCTGTCTATCTTCCACTTGGAGGCTATCTAAGATAGGCCTATATACTAATCTCACTGGCATCCAGTATCTCTCATCACCCCTCTGTTGCAGGACTGCATCCTCTCTCAGCACAGCATTGAGACATTCCTCTGTTCATTGCTCTCTCTTTCTGTCAGTCTCTTAACTGTCAACACATATACTGTGTACAGATTCAGCCGGTCCAGGCTCTGGAGAGATCCCGACTTTAATGTCAGGATCCACCCAGATGCCTGGACCGGCAGCTGGCTCAACCTCCTCAGTGAAACCTGCGGCTCCCACCCCGTGCCCAGCCTAATCTTTCCGCATTTTAAAAATGTAAATCAAAATTGATAAACTTACCAAGTGTGGAGGAAGAAGAATGAAGGGAGACTTTGCAGTCATAGGACCACATCAAAAATCCCTAAACTTATGTATTTTAGTGCATTTATTTTATGCTGGCACTCGCTTATATTTTATGGATTAGCTTTAAGATTTAATTGGTTGAGATTCAGCCTCAAGCCTTGGCATTGCGTAACTTTATTCATTGGCCAGCTTGTCCTTTTGTAGCCACAAAAAGATCAGATTTTTATTTACAAAATGATTGTTTTCATAAATTTAACATGAGTAAATCTTTTCTTTTTGTCATTTTTTTTTATCCTCTATTAAATTATGCCTTTTTTTTTTTTTCTAATCAAATTAAGTGGAGACTGGCATCATTAAAGGGTTTGTGCTTTTTATGTAAGTTTTGATGACTTGCAGAAAGGAAACAGGATATTGACATTACATGTTTAAAGCTCCAGGCCATCTCTGCTTGTCTTGGAAAAGACTTACTACTTTTTTTTTTCCAAGATAATGAAAAAAAAAATCCAGATTTAATGTTTCATTGTCTAAACAGCGGGTTATTTTTATTAGCAAAACATACTGCAACAGAAACAACATGAGGATTTAATTTATGGCTAGGCTCCATTGTGATTCCTCCTCCTCAAAACTGATAGATCTGCGGGGTAAGCCTATCATAAAATGTTTTATATGGTCCACATCTTGTGGGCTTGTATTTGTCATTCTTTTTTTATTTTTATTCCACAAGGAAATTCTGATCCAGAAAGAGTAGACCACATCCGTTACTGTTTTTCAAGTACATTTTTCCTTTTTCTGTTGCACTGAATATTTGCATAGCGGGGAAAATAAGCACAAAGAACCTGAACCAAGCCAAATGTGAGCGGAGATTGTTGTCTGATAAAAACATGAATTTAAAATAAACTACCAGTGCATGCAGTGCCAATACTAATAGTGGTAAAATGTGGGCGATGGGCATCAACTTTAATTGTGACCCTGTATGGCTTAATTTCAAGCCTGAACTGTAGGAAAATTTACATTTGAAATACATATGAGAACCATTATACATGGCAAAGCATTTGTAGATTCATGCAGCCAGTAAGGGTGCTCCTGCCAGACAGCAAGCTGAAGGCTGTTAAAGTGATTGGAAAGGTGTTTTTATTTATTTTTTAATAAACATGTTATACTTCCCGCCCCGAGCCTCCTCTTCTGGGGTTCTCCAGCGGCGCTCCTGGCTCCTCCTCCGCATCGTGTGCCCCCACAGAGAGCCGCATTCCATGGGGGCACTTGTGCGGGCGTGCTCCCGAGTCCTGCTGCTGCATCTGTTGACACAGCAGGACTGGGGCCTGGCTCGCGTGTCACTGGATTTGATTGACAGCAGTGGAAGCCAATGGCTCTTGCTGCTATCAATCTATCCAATGAGGACCCGAAACAGTGGCTGGAGCTGCTGTGCTTGTTCTCGTCGCTGTAAAGATCGGGTCCAGGTAAGTAAAAGGGGGGCTCTGGAGGGTAGCTGCACCACAGAAGGTTTTTCACATCAATGCATAGAATGCAGATACGCAAAACCCTGAGACTTTACAGCTCCTTTAACCCCTTATTAACCCTTAATTTACTCTAATTAGCCATATTAACTCCTTATTCTACTTCTACATTTAATTATTTTCCTGCTGATTTTTTTAATTTTTTTTTTTTATTTACTTCTATTTTCTAAACCAGGGATCTCCAAACTAAGGCCTTCCAGCTGTTGCTGAACTACACATCCTATGAGGCATTGTAAAATTCTGACATTCACAGACATGAGTAGGCATGATGGGAATTGTAGTTCCCGAACAACTGGAGGGCCATAGTTTGGAGACCCCTGTTCTAAACTATTAATACTTTTTTGTTTGCTTTTTTCATTATTATTTTTACACCTTTAACATTTATTTACACGTTTTCACATTGAACAAAAAGAAAACTTTATTTAACCACTTCAATACATTGCATTTTCACCCCCTTCCTGACAATTTTCAGCGCTGTCTCGTTTGAATAACATTGCGCGGTCATGCAACACTGTACCCAAATGAAATGTTATCATTTTTTTTCCCCACACATAGCTTTCTTTTGGTGGTATTTGATCAGCTATGCAGTTTTTATTTCTTGCGCTATAAACAAAAGATATAAACTTTTTGCTATAATTTCCCAATTTAAAAAAACAAATGTTTTCCTCAGTTTAAGCCGATATGTATTCTTCTACATATTTTTGGTAAAAAAAATTGCAATAAGCGTATATTGATGGTTTAAGCAAAAGTTATAGCGTCTACAAAATAGGGGATAGATTTATGGCATTTTTATAATTTTTTTTACGTTTTTTTTTTTTACTAGTAATAGCCGCGGTCTGCGATTTTTTTTTTTTTTTATCATGACTGTGACATATTGCGGTGGACATATCGGACGCTTTTGACACTATTTTGCGACCGTTCACATTTATACAGTGACTCGTGCTATAAAAATGCATTGATTACTGTATAAATGTCACTACCAGGGAAGGGGGTTAACACTATGGGGCGATCAAGGGGTTACATGTGTTACCTAGGGAGTGATTCTAACTGTAGGGGAGGGGACTCACAAGGGGAGGAGACCGATCGGTGTTCCTCTGTACTGGGAACACACGATCGGTCTCCTCTCCCCTGACAGGACGTGGTTCTGTGTTTACACAAACAGATCCACGTCCCTGCTCTGTATTACCAGCAATCGCGGGTGCCCGGCGGACATCACGGCCTGGCGCACGCATCGGCTTCCAGGCGGCACGCACCTCCTAGCCGAGGGTGTCAGGTGACGCCCGCCCAGGATGGGAGATCCCTCCCGCGGACGTCATTTGACTATATGGGCATAGAAGTGGTTAATTCTTAAAATAACTTTTTCAATGCTTTGTACCATTGCTGACAGCTGAAGCGTAAACAAAGAAAATTGCTGTAGGCATCGGTAATTGGTATCAGCGAGTACTAAAAAAAAAAAAAGACCCTAATATAATTTTAATGGTAATTTTTTTTATTTCGTTACACATTACATTATTTTTTCCTTACATTTCTTTAAATTTAATTGAAGAAAAGAGTATTATGTCTTATTTTATTGCCATCTTGTTTGATAACCTAATGTTCAGGGTTTGTAAATCTTTAAAATTAAAGTTCTTCCGAATCGTGATCTTTTATTCTAAGCAAAAAAAAATCCTGATTCTCAGTTTTATCTAGAAACATACAGCTCCAACTACTATACATGGTAATTAATTCTTCTCAAATAGCTGACCATTATTCTGCATTGCTCTATCCAATGAAATGTGCCAGAAGACCAGAATGTTTTTTTTTTTACTAGTCACTATAAATTTTCCTAACCGTATTAGCGGTTCAGTATTTTTACAGTGCAGTTTATATCCAGGTGAAAGTTTGGCGCTAGACCGTTTATATCCTTACACAGTATGTGGCCTGTTCTGCTTGCTCTACATCCACCAGTTGTTTAACTGGTCAGAAAGAATATAATTACATATTATGCACGGCTGAGACCGTATAAAATCCTGAAAATACGACAGTAAAATTACATTATTGTAGTTTCTTTGTGTGGGTTCTCCAAAACCAAAGCAGCAGTGGCTCCTGCAGTCTTAATTAGAATTTACTCTGGTGTGTGTTCTCTGTAGAATTATAGTTTTCATAAGTTGCCAAGCAGATACATAGTTACACAACATGGGTCAGGATATGGGAGGCCGTTACGGATGATTGCGAGTTATCTTGCGCCGATTCTCTCCAGGCTGGACTTCTGGAATTCTTGTAATTACTGTTCGTTCTCCCTCCATCCTTAATTATAGCTTGTGAAAGACTGCTGCCAAGTCCCCCGCCAGTGAGCTAAAGGAGAACCTTTTCTTCAGACAGAAGTGTACCTGTTCATATGACACAATGTACTGACTGCACACAATTCCAGGGTTCTACCGTCTTATGTCTTGTCCTGTATCCAGGTGCATGCTTTAAATATTTAAAATGAAACTTTACTTTAAGCAAGACAGGACCAATTGCTTGCTAGGTCTTTCCTGCAGTATGTAACCCTGACTGATACCTCCCACACTCCTGGTCTCACCATGACCCCCCCCCCCCCCACTCCTGGTCTTGCCATGACATCCCCCCCCCCCCCCCCACTCCCCCCCCTGGTCTGCCACCCCCCCCACCATGACCCCCCCCCCCCGCTCCTGGTCTTGCCATGACATCCCCCCCCTCGCTCCTGGTCTTGCCATGACATCCCCCCCCCTCGCTCCTGGTCTTGCCATGACATCCCCCCCCTCGCTCCTGGTCTTGCCATGACATCCCCCCCCTTGCTCCTGGTCTTGCCATGACATCCCCCCCCTCGCTCCTGGTCTTGCCATGACATCCCCCCCCTCGCTCTTGGTTTTGCCATGACATTCCCCCCCGCGCTCTTGGTCTTGCCATGAGATCCCCCCCTCGCTCCTGGTCTTGCCATGACATATATATATATACAGTGCCTTGCGAAAGTATTCGGCCCCCTTGAACTTTTCAACCTTTTGCCACATTTCAGGCTTCAAACATAAAGATATAAAATTTTTATTTTTTGTGAAGAATCACCAACAAGTGGGGCACAATTGTGAAGTGGAACGAAATCTATTGGATTGTTAAAACTTTTTTAACTAATAAAAAAATGAAAAGTGGGGCGTGCAAAATTATTCGGCCCCCTTGCGTTAATACTTTGTAGAGCCACCTTTTGCTGCGATTACAGCTGCCAGTCGCTTGGGGTATGTCTCTATCAGTTTTGCACATCGAGAGACTGAAATTCTTGCCCATTCTTCCTTGCAAAACAGCTCGAGCTCAGTGAGGTTGGATGGAGAGCGTTTGTGAACAGCAGTTTTCAGCTCTTTCCACAGATTCTCGATTGGATTCAGGTCTGGACTTTGACTTGGCCATTCTAACACCTGGATACGTTTATTTGTGAACCATTCCTTTGTAGATTTTGCTGTATGTTTGGGATCATTGTCTTGTTGGAAGATAAATCTCCGTCCCACTTTCATGTCTTTTGCAGACTCCAACAGGTTTTCATCCAGAATGGTCCTGTATTTGGCTGCATCCATCTTCCCCTCAATTTTAACCATCTTCCCTGTCCCTGCTGAAGAAAAGCAGGCCCAAACCATGATGCTGCCACCACCATGTTTGACAGTGGGGATGGTGTGTTGAGGGTGATGAGCTGTGTTGCTTTTACGCCAAACATATCGTTTTGCATTGTGGCCAAAAAGTTCGATTTTGGTTTCATCGGACCAGAGCACCTTCTTCCACATGTTTGGTGTGTCTCCCAGGTGGCTTGTGGCAAACTTTAGACAAGACTTTTTATGGATATCTTTGAGAAATGGCTTTCTTCTTGCCACTCTTCCATAAAGGGCAGATTTGTGCAGTGTACGACTGATTGTTGTCCTATGGACAGACTCTCCCACCTCAGCGGTAGTTCTCTGCAGTTCATCCAGAGTGATCATGGGCCTCTTGGCTGCATCTCTGATCAGTCTTCTCCTTGTCTGAGCTGAAAGTTTAGAGGGACAGCCAGGTCTTGGTAGATTTGCAGTGGTCTGATACTCCTTCCATTTCAAAATGATCGCTTGCACAGTGCTCCTTGGGATGTTTAAAGCTTGGGAAATCTTTTTGTATCCAAATCCGGCTTTAAACTTCTCCACAACAGTATTACGGACCTGCCTGGTGTGTTCCTTGGTCTTCATGATGCTCTCTGTGCTTTCAACAGAACCCTGAGACTATCACAGAGCAGGTGCATTTATACAGAGACTTGATTACACACAGGTGGATTCTATTTATCACCATCAGTCATTTAGGACAACATTGGATCATTCAGAGATCCTCGCTGAACTTCTGGAGTGAGTTTGCTGCACTGAAAGTAAAGGGGCCGAATAATTTTGCACGCACCACTTTTCAGTTTTTTATTTGCTAAAAAAGTTTCAACAATCCAATAGATTTCGTTCCACTTCACAATTGTGTCCCACTTGTTGGTGATTCTTCACAAAAAATTTAAATTTTATATCTTTATGTTTGAAGCCTGAAATGTGTCAAAAGGTTGAAAAGTTCAAGGGGGCCGAATACTTTCGCAAGGCACTGTATATGTGTGTGTGTGTGTGTGTGTGTGTGTGTGTGTATATATATATACACACACACACACACACACACACACAAACACACACACACACACACACACACACACACACATATACACACATGTTTTGCCTTTCATTTCTATTTTAAACGAAATGGGTTGTTTTAGCATGTAAGGGATCACATATACTTATACATTTTAGGTTTGGTCTTTCCTTTTCCTCCTCGAACATCTCTTCATAACACAACCAGACTGGTTTCCTGTCTGAAAGGACTTTCATGTTGGTGGAACGGGAAGATGAGGTGTGAAGACAGACAGCGCTGACACAAAATGTAAAACCAATATCGCTGTAATTTCCTTGGAAGTCATTGACTGATGCATTGCTATATTGCTGTCATCCTGATCTCATTACGTACATTGCCTGTGTACATCTGATCACTGTGATGAGGAGGTAGAGACGTCCTATAATTACTGACTTGTGGAAGCAGATGAGAGGAGATGATCTCAGATCCCACATTGTGTTGTGGGCTACCAGGCCAGATGTATGTGCTGCAGGGCATGATGTCAGCTCTTGGAATTAAAGAAAAGACATGGATTGCTGGAATAAGTCTGTGCTCAATCTATGCATGGCAAATGGCATTGTATTAGGAATAATTAACATAATGTTGGGAGAAGGAAATCTGGAAGTCAGAAGTTGCTTTAATTTTCTATCTTGAACTTAAAAATGACAGTTGGATTTTTATAGGTCTTTTTTACATTCTTCTGGTTTGAATTCATGAGATCAGCCACATATAGGAACATTTATGAACTGTCAGAAGTTTATGTCAGAAGGGGTCCTGTTATCTTAAGACCCCTTTCACACCGAGGGCATTTTGCAGGCGCTATAGCGTCAGAAATAGCGCCTGCAATCCGCCCTCAAACTGCTGCTCCATTGTCTGCAATGTGAAAGCCGGAGGGCTTTCACACTGGAGCGGTGCGCTGGCAGGATGTCATGAAAAGTCCTGCCAGCAGCTTCTTTGGAGCGGTGTTTACCGTTCCTCCACCGCTGCTCCCCATTGAAATCAATGGGGCAGCACTGTAATACCGCCGGCAAAACACTGCTGTTGCGGGCGGTTTTAACCCTTTCTGGGCCGCTAGCGCGCGGTAAAAGTGCCCGCTGGCGGCCGAAATGCGCCCCAAATCCGACGGTAAAACGCTGCTAAAAATAGGTATGAAAGGGGTCTAAGAGAAGGTCCGCCCATCCCTTCAAAAATTAAAAGCCATCAGATACACATACTGCAGCTGCTGACTTTTAATAATAGGACACTTACCTGTCCTGGAGTCCAGCGATGTTGGCACCGCAGCTGATGTTTCCATCAGTAGCCCAAAATTTGCTTAGTTGGTGGTCCTATTGGCACTCTTCTGTCGGATATCCTTTAATTGAAAAATAGGGGCCAGGTGGAAAATAGTTGAACAGCGGCCACAATTGGTCAGATACAGCCGCTGTTCAGGTATTCTGACAGCCACCAGCGTTATAGATTCGTCCATCCATGCTATGTAGTGCGGATGGAGGAATCTATTGGTGTATGGCCAGCTTTACAGTTAGCGATACTAAAGTCTTATGTTTTTTGTTAAAAAATAGCAAACGTGTCAGTGGTCCTCCATCCAGTCTCTTGTGGGAAACCTTTGGGGCCAGGTCCATATGCATTGGGGGTCTTCCAGGATGTGCTGCTGCCATAATAATTTTATGCTAAGATGCTGACATACAGATGTAAGTGCAAAAACAAATGAGTTCAATAGATATTGAACAATCAATTCAAAAGTTGACTCCTTGTACTGCTTTGATTATCACTATGGCTCTTATTGTCTTTGTATGTTTAATATAATGTTTCAATATAAGGGTCTGATATGGATTTGGGGGGGGGGGGGCCCACGCTGTTTTTTCAGGGTAGGGATTCCCCTTTAAATCCATACCAGGTGACGGGGCTAGCGAGGTGTCAATATCGCCGATCGAGGCGGCGGCGTTGACTTCCTTCGCTAGTCCCGTCTACCTGGAGTCACGTTCTAAGTGAACGGACTTTACTCCGTGTGTGGGGGCAAGTCCGTTCATTTCAAAAGTCCCGCAGACTTCCGCCAAAACTCCAGCGGATTGTCTGCCGGAAAAGTAATAGTAAAATCTCACTGCACAACAAAGGGAACAGAGGGACAATGGGGATTTGTATGTGCCAAAGCAATAACTAAGAAAAAAAGTGTTAAAAAATAAAATGTTATTGCATTAAAATCAACACACTAAAAAGCTATGTATTGTCGGCTACCATCCAATGAAAGAAGTACACTTATGAAGCTTAATTTACGTTTTGCTTAAAAGCGCTTCTTCGGGATCCATTTTGTCTTCAGTGTATATATAGTAGCTGACAAATATAATGTTACACCATATACAAGATAATAAACACTTCTCCTGAAGGGGTACATTTTATTCGGGGGAGGGTGAACGGATACCTGTTTTTTGAGGCGCCATCCCTTGGAAGTTCGGCCTCCTTCATCCACCGCCGGGCCAGTTATCTTCGCTCATGCGCAGTATGGAACTGGCTGTGAAGCCCAAGGCTTCACTGCCGGTTTTCCTTACGACGAATGGTAATGGCAGCATCCAACGGCACACCACACAGTCTTCCATTGACCTAGGTCTCTGGTGGTGTTTTTTTATTTTTTTATTTCTATCTATCATGCACTATGGCCGATGTGTGTCTAAGGTTTAGATTAATTCGGTGTGTCTTTTGATTACATATTTATGGGCTAAGCTGTTTGAGGGGGTGGAAAAGATCTTTAGGCAGAATACAGAATGTGCTGCTGAAAGGTGCCCTCTTTCAGTCCACTTTATATTGGGACATTTGCATTACCCAGGAAGCTTTTGGCACATTCCCAATTCCCACTATGTGTTCAGTGCCTGTTGGCAAAACCAGATCTTAGGCTGTGCCTGATTTAAAGAACAGTAGTAAATATGTTGAAATTCCACTCTGCTCAGCCTATGTACCTCCAATTCCAGCCACGTTTCACTAGACTGAGCTTCATTGAATTTCTCCCAGGTTTCAGGTATTTCACACATTCGCTGCCAGCTGCGCACGAGTCGCTTTGCCATGCCAGGCTTGGATTAATTTCTTCATTGCTGCTTCTAGTTAATGTGAAACAGGTGTTCTAAGATGACTTATCAGTACGAAGGAGTGGGGGCCCCTGTGTAATCCAAGCCAGGCACCTGCTTCCCTAATATTAAATGGGCACTGCGGTGACCTAAGAAACTGTTCCATTCCTTGCTAAATTCTTCTACCCTCATAAAATGTGTAACAAAAAATGAATATTGCAGCTTACTAGTCCTTGGATATCATGGCTTCCCTTTTCCCCTGCTAGTCCTCCCAGTAACACACTTCCTGTCCCAGTGTGACAACCCCCACACTCTGCTGTGTCTATGGGGAGGCAGAATTGTCTCTCTAAGCTCTTCTCCTGATTTGGACTGCTAATATGTCTCTTCCTATTCTCATCTCTATAACATGTCATAGACGAAGGTGCTTTTGTTTTTCACAAAAGAGAACTGGGAAGGCTGCCCCTTCCCGCCATTCTCCTTCTTCCAAGGCTCACCTGCCCTACCAGGGAGCCCGAGACTGAAACGGGTGCTTCCCCCAGCTTTACTACAGAGCCGAATGGGGGCCAGATCTTCTTAGATCATCTCTATGGTATAAGAAAACCGAAGCAAGAAGTATTTTGTCGCTCCTGGGTTCTCCAGAAAGTAAACAAGACATTTTTGTCTTGGGAAAGCATCTGGTCCAACCGATCTAGGTTGGATCAGATGCTTTTAAGGCCAGAGTAGAGATCTGGGGTCTAATAGTCTCTCCGTAAATGCCGGTCATTGCCCATGCTATCACAAGGGTTGATGTTCATCCCTTGTGATGGCAATAAAAGTGTTAATAAAAATTAAAGGGACAGTGGAAAAAAAAAAATGTAATGATAAAAAAAAAAAATTCTAAAGTGTCCCCATCCCCCCCATGTTTGTGTGCAAAGGCATACGTAGGTTTTGCATGCATATGTAAATGGTGTTCGCACCACACATGTGGTATCGCTGCAAATGTTATTGCAAGACCGATAATTCTAGTACCAGACCTCCTGTGTAACTCTAAACTGGCAACCTGTAATGGCTTTTAAAGCAACGCCTATGGAGAGTACCATAGTTTGTCGCCTCAAGCTATTTTTAGTGTGACATGTTGGGTATCTAGTTACTCAACGTAGCATCATCTTTTATATGTTCCATAACAATTGGGTATTATGTTGTGGTTTTGTGCATTAAAACCAGTTTGACATTAACTCTAATTACTAACTTTAACGCTTTTAACCCCCACTAAAAAAAAGGGGTTAAAAGCACCCGTGTTTCGGTGCTTCAGAATAGCTGACCATTCATTTTAATGGGCAGGACGTTTTTCTATTGGTGTATGGCCAGCTTTACAGTTAGTGATACTAAAGTCTTATGTTTTTTGTTTAAAAATAACAAACATGTCATTGGTCCACTGGTCCTCCATCCAGTCTCTTGTGGGAAACCTTTGGGGCCAGGTCTATATGCTTTGCGGCTCTTCCAGGATGTGCTGCTGCTATAATAATTTTATGCTAAGATGCTGACAGATGTAAGTGCAAAAACAAATGAGTTCAATAGATATTGAAGGACCAGTTCAAAAGTTGACTCTTTGTACGACTTTGATTATTATCACTATGGCTCTTATTGTCTTTGTATGTTAGGTGCTCTCAATTTTGTCCCCTGAAGAAGATTTTTGAAAATGTGTCGCGTATCTATTGTAATATGCATGTATATTAGAATATATGACTGTGCATGTGTATGAAGTGAGAGCCATACTATTGTGATATTTGTAAAAAAAAAATTAGCTTATTTTACTGTTAAAGCTTTTTTACTGTTTGTACAATAAAGTGTACAATAAAGAAATATTTTTTATATAAAAAAAAATGTTTTTTTTTTTTATACAGAACGGACATGGGCTGGGTGTATATAGGCTGTCTGTTTACACGTGGCTTCCACCGATCTGGTTTGCCCAATTGGAAGAGGACACGGTCCTCCATTTTTTTTTTTTTCGTGGTCCTGATTTCACCCAGATGTCGGTGTGTGCAAACTGACACAAGTTTGTTTACACCTAAAGGTCCATAGGAATGCATGGACCATCTGATAAGGTCCGCCTGAAAAACTGACAGGGGGACCTGATTTGATCACCTGTGTGAAAGGACCTTAAGCCCTCGTTCACATTGAATGCGGCTTTGAAATCGTGCGACTTCATCTGAAATCACATGATTTCAAAGCCGCATGTCTGTGCGACTTGAAAGACATCTGTGTGGCGTCATGCACAGATGGCTATGCAAGTTGCACCCGAAATCACCAATAGTGGTCCAGGAAGTACTTTTTCAAATCTAAGCGGCACTGCAAAGTCGATGTCGCACTGATTTAAACAATGCCATTGCCGACATAAGGGTGCCACTTGACAGGTCAAATCTGCTGTGAACGGGGGCCTATTTAGAGAAAGCATTCAAGTGGTTGTAAAGGCAGAAGTTTTTTTTATCTTAATGCGTTTTATGCATTAGGATAAAAAGCCTTCAGTGTGCAGCAGCCACCCTAATATCTCGATCCAGCAATGTCCTTGAGTGCCTTAGCCAACAGGGACGTTCCCTCCTGATTGGTTGAGACACAGCAGCGGCTCAATTGGCTTCCGCTGCTGTCAGTCAAAGTCAGCCAATGTGAAGGGGGCAAACCCCGGCTCCATGTCTGAATGGACACAGCATGCTGTGTCTCGGGTCAGGTACCCCCATAGCAAGCTGCTTGCTGTGGGGCCTGGAGCACCGACAGGGGACCCGAGAAGAGGAGGATCTGGGCTGCTCTGTGCAGAGCCACTGCAAGGAGCAGGTAAGTATAACATGTTTGTAATTTTCAAAGAAAAAAAAAAAAAACAAGACTTTACAATCGCTTTAAGGTTGAAAACCTTTTGCCTTTACAACCACTTTAAATATCAATTGTTGTGTTAACCACTTACAGACCGCCATACACCGATATATGTCCTAAAGTTGAAGAGAAATATTGTTATGGCAACAGCTAGCTGTCATAACCCTTGTATCCTCTTCTTCGGCCAGCGGTCTGCTTTCCGTTAATAGTGGTCTCTGCGGGGCCGATTCGACCTCAGATCTCATATTTAAGAGGACCTGTCATGCTTTTTTTCTATTACAAGGGATGTTTACATTCCTTGTAATAGGAATAAAAGTGACAAAATTTTTTTTATTTTTTTAAAAGAACAGTGTAAAAAAAAAAAATTTTAAACGCACCCCGTCCCGCCAGGTTCACGTGCAGAAGCGAACGCACATATGAGTAGCGCCTGCATATTTGACACTGTTCAAACCACACATGTGAGGTATGGCTGCGATCGGTAGAGCGAGAGCAATAATTCTAGCCCTTGACCTCCTCTGTAACTCAAAACATGCAACCTGTAGAATTTTTTAAATGTCGCCTATGATTTTTAAGGGTAAAAGTTTGTCGCCATTTCATGAGTGTGACTGTTGGGTATCAATTTACTCGGCGTAACATTATCTTTCACAATATAAAAAAAAAAATTGGGCTAACTTTACTGTTTTTTTTTTTTATTTTTTCTTATTTTTTCATTCAAAAAAGGGTATTTTTTCCCAAAAAAATGCGCTTGCAAGACCGCTGCGCAAATACGGTGTGACAAAGTATTGCAACGACCGCCATTTTATTCTCTAGGGTGTTAGAGGAAAAAATGTACAATGTTTTTGGGGAGGTCTACGTAATTTTCTATCAAAACAAAATGTTTTTAACTTGTAAACAACAAATCTAAAAAAGAGGCTCGGTCCTAATTGGTTAAACAGTGAGATATCTGTATTTCCGGTATTACACGTGAGATATCTGTATTTCCGGCATTACACGTGACCAGCGGTGCTTTTTTACTGGCATGTGAGTGATAACATTGTAATCAATGTTTGTTTTTAATATGTTTGGAAATATACATTTATACGTGTTATAAGCTGTATGTCCCATTTCAAGCATGTGATTTTACAGGAACACTTCACTGTTTATAAAAGATGAACAAGATTTAGCAATTATGCTGAATGTCCGTTTCACATATCGCTTCCATTCATTTGTCAGGCAAAGAAAAGTTTTGGTTCTACAACATTAACCAGATCTGTTTCTCTATGCTGTACCCATGTGGTTTTGATCTATTTCTTTGTTGCTTTTAAAGCGTTGGTTGAGTGCCAAAAGAGTTTTCTTTTTTCTTTTTTTTGTACATGGCTTCAAAGTAAGTGATTTCAGGTTGAGCTCCAAACTCTGATTATAAGTGGTATGCAGAGAATGTATAGTTTGTATGCTTGCTGTTTTAATTACAGTACAGCGATCTCTGGTAAAGGAAAAAAAAAAAAATCCTATTTCATGCTTTGTTTACCAGGGGGACAGTGTTTTTGGGTAATCTGTGCATTATCAGAAATCTGTGAAACATTGAAAATGATTTTGATGCTTGGATCTGTTATTGTTGCAGTGGTATTGTTTGTTTGAGTGCTTCTGTTCACAGCAGAATCCTTTTACCTTTTATGTCCAGGAGAATTTGTTGCTTGTTGTTTTCCAATTTTGCTAAAGTGTACCAGTTTTATTTTTTATTTATTTTTTTTTTTTGGCGGGTTGGTCTAAAAAATATAGATTCTAATTTATGTATTTTTTTTAAATCAATCTATTTAACAATTTCTATTTTTTTTCTTTTTAATGAGGCCTCTGAATGCAGCTTTTTTTACAGCACATTGTGGCATTTAGATCAGTGTTCTAGAGCAGCGTTCAGGGGTGTAAAAAAAAAAATAAAAAGCTCAAAAGTCACATTCCAGGAGAGGAACACGTATGTGCTTAACCACTTACAGGCGATACGGCACTGCATGGCTTTAACTTACACTTGCGCGATCAATAATATTCTTAACGTTTAGCTATAATATGCCCAAAAATGTTTTTTTTTTTTTTACTAGTAATGGCAATCTGCGATTTTTAGCGGTAGTGCGACATTGTGGCGGGAAGATCGGACACTTTTGGCACATAAAAATGCACTGATTACTGTGTAACTGTGTAAATGTCACTGGCAGGGAAGGGGTTAACACTACGGGGTGATCAAGATGTTAAATGTGTGTTCTAACTGTGAGAGAATAGGACTGACTGGAGGAGGAGACATATCGTGGTTCCTACTTAGTAGGAACAAACAATATGTCTCTTCTCTCCTGACAACAGAGAATCAAATCCCCGCTCCCGCTCTTATGCAAGCGATCGCGTGTGGCCGGCGGCGAACGTGCCAGCCGGCCATGCCATGCAGTGGGTGCGCGTGTGCCTAACGCCCCTTAAAGGGTACCCATATGGTGATTCGCGGGAACGAACCACTTTGCCGACGTATCCTGGCAAGTGGTTAAAGGACCCTGCATTCACTATGTTTGGTCTCCTACAGTACACAGAACATGGAAATGCAATTTTTTTTAGTAAATATAAACTTCTAAATACCCTTTCTCATCAGCAGTATATAGCAGTTCTGTGACTTCTATCAGTGTCCAGCCAAACACTGGTTAAAGCTTGTTGGAGGAGTTTTCTGACTATCCTGAGACTGCAAGACCCCTGACCCTCTGTCTGGACAGGCCTAATTGGCCCTCTGCTGAATACATGCACATTCCCAAGAAAAAAAAAAAACCCTCTCTAGCAATACACACCAAACCGAGCATGTGCAGCCTGACGCCATATACTCTGTTATCAGGAAATTAGTCAGTGGAAGGCTGGGAGGTTTAGAGAAGACGGGATCAAACAGCCTTTTTACACAATGCAAAGGATCCACATTGAGTATAAAAAAAACATGCTTTACTGCATATACAGACTGATGTTAGTGTTGTGGGTTTAGTAACACTTTAAGGTAAAAAAAAAACCTTTAGGTGCAGCTTCCCCTAAATGCCCACTTGATCTCAGTCCAACCCTATCCAACATCAGCGCTGCCCTCTCCCTCTTCACTGGACTCTGTGAGAGCCATTGGCTTCTGTTGCTGTCAATCAAATCCAGTGATGAGGGAGCAGCAGGCGGGGATGAGCCGCATCATCTGTGTCAATAGACGCACACCGTGCGGGCCGCACAAGTACTGCCCCTAGCAACCAGCTTGCTAGGGGTTTACTCGAAAGCAGGAGGAGCCAAGAGCACCAGCATGGGACCCCAGAAGAGGGTCGAGGCTGATCTGTGCGAAACCATTGCACCGAGCAGGAGAGTATCACATGTTTGTGATTTAAAATGAATGAATAATAACCTGTGTTCCCCTTTCACACATGCGGAACTTTGTCCGTTTTTCATCCATCCATTGACAGATGAAAAATAGACATCAATGCATCTCGATTTCCATCGAGATGCATTGATATTCATTTTTCTTTTTTTATCCGTCAACAGATGGATGGAAAAAACGATGATCATCCATTTATATCCGTTTACATCTGCTTCCGTCAGCATCCGTTTACACCCACCTAGGAATCTGCAATATTCATAATAACCAAATAAGTACTGTTAAAATATTATACTACTTTTAAAATATCACTGTATTTAAAAAAAATTTCCCCAGCGTATCCAGAGAAGCACGATCTTTATATTAGCAATAACAAATATATACAATGCCAAAACCTAGACATAGTAAGTCTAATCATGACTACGCGTCTTACTGTGTTTCTGGATTATTAGAATAAATTAGCATCCGAGCATTATTTTTGATGGTGTGGACAGAAGAAGTTATATATTCACTTCTTTGCAGGATTTTTTTTAAAGACAACTTTTGATTTTTTCTTTTTTTTTTTTTTTTACTTTTTTTAAATTGCTCAGTTGTTGTTTTTTTTTAGAGGTTTACCTGTTTTCCTATAATCTGTCTTTATATGAAGTTGCTACAAGATAGCTACTTATCAGTTGCTTCTAATTGGCATTGATCAAAGGCTCTCTGGATTTGATGAGTTCGGCCGCACATATGATTTGCGTTACTCATTAATTTTTTTTTTCTGTAATTGCAGGTCTAAGAGAAAATGTTAAAAGCGGTTTTAAAGAAGAGTCGGGAGGGCGTAAAGACCAGCAGGAATCAAGGTTGGTGGGAATGTTTTCATGCATTTTTTTTTTTTTTTTTTTATCTCTAAGATTAGCAGTCTTTTAAACCTACATAAAGCTGTGAAACTTGAAAGAACTTAATTGAAAGCGTTTGTTACCCTAAAAAAATAAAAAAAATAAAAAAAAAAGGATCCTGTTACTTTAAAGAATGTGCTTGTGCTGTGTAATTTGGCTCCCTGTGTCACCTGAAATACCTGGCTGATCCTGCCTGGTTCTGCCCTCCCCCCTGTAAACTGACCACGGTTTATCATGGCTGCTGAGCCCCTGAACAGGTGTGAATGGGGAGCAGGTGTGTTAAATTTGGTGTTATCGCTCTCACTCTCTCATACTGGTCACTGGAAGTTAAACATGGCACCTCATGGCAAAAAACTCTGAGGATCTGAAAAAAAGAATTGTTGCTCTCCATAAAGATGGCCTAGGCTATAAGAAAAATTCCAAGACCCTGAAACTGAGCTGCAGCACGGTGGCCAAGACCATACAGCGGTTTAATAGGACAGGTTCCACTCAGAGCAGGCCTCGCTATGGTCAACCAAAGGAGTTGAGTGCACGTGCTCGGCATCATATCCAGAGATTGTCTTTGGGAAATAGACAGACATACCAGTGCTGCCAGCATTGCCAGAGTTTACGTCCTCTTTAAGACGGCCGTAGACAATTTGAATCTCATCTGGTTCAGCAGGGACTGACTTAGATTCAAAACCATGTATGGGCAGGCTGATTATACCCAAGTTGATCGACTGAGAACACAACTCCATGGGAGGGATTCCCCCATCAACTCGGTCTGTTTTTAAGGTGAGAATCAAGTGATTTTGTTTCCTGCAACCCGTGGTTGCAAGAAAGGAAAATCACACTGTTTATGGCTGGCTTTTTAGTCCCCCTACCCTGTAAGATAATAGCTAATGTATCCACTGCACTAAAAGAGGGAAACTTTATGCAACATGGAGTTAGGACACCCGAAAACAGATCATATGGGCCAGACACTAAATTACAGGTAATGCCCACTGATTCCACTGGAAAAATGCCATCATAAAGAACAGAAAACGTTTTCCCATAATAAAAATTACAAAACGACAGCCTGTATCAAAATGATGATTGAATAATGATTTGATAGATAAAAAAAAAAAAAAGAAATGACACACCCTCGTTTAGGAAATGTGCACCAAATGTTTTCCTTGTTTTAACAGGTTGTGACATATCTGGCCATAATCCTAAAAACGATGTAATAAATAAGCGTGGTGGAAATAACCGTGGCACAGCGCAGTGTACCCGTGGGTTTGGTGCGGATCAGCTGCGCTTTCCAGTTGACTTCTATTATGTTATGCGGTTTTAGTGTGCTTTCTGAAAGCGCAGCAAAACCACAGGACTTAATAGAAGTTAATGGGAAAGTGCAGCTGACCCGCACCAAACCCACGGGTACACTGCGCCGCAAACGTGGTTCCGTCAACCCTCCCCACATCGGGGTGAAAGGGGCCTAGGTATTTGTATTTTTTGACAATTGTGAATTATTTTTGAGGCCTAATTATGTAGGTCTGCTTTTTGTAACTGTGGCTGTACACTTCACTTCATAGAATTTTAAGGTGGTTTTCTGGGCTGGTAGAGAACACACTCGTGACTCCCACGTCTACATAACTTCATAACTACATAACTTGAATATCTTGGATATTGTGCTGTAAATTTTCTTCTTGGCATTCCCTTTATTGGTTTCCCTTGCTGCAGCAGAGCAATACATCATTATCAATTGGTTTTCTTACTTTCAGTCCTTTGACCTCAAGTCATAAATGCGTTCATCTGAGCTTCCCGACATAATTTTGCATGAAGTCACTTTGGATGTGAGACTGCATTGAATGCGTTTTCACAATTCTAAAATTTCTTCTATGGTTGAAAATTTCTTGCAGTCATTTTCGAACCACTTCTTATTGCAGAACTTTACCCATAACAACTTTATATAAAAATAATGTTCGTTAGCAACAAACCTACATTCCAAATTAATAATAACAATGCTACCAAAATTGGTGTGTACTGTAAATGCCCTTCAGCATTGTTCCCGTTCTTGCTGGAGGCTGCGTTATCCTGTCTGGCATGGATGGCGCATGGACAGGATAACGCAGCACAGGTTAAGATTGCAACTTATGATGCTGTTCATCTAAGAACCACCATTGATTTTGTGTTGGCTTACAGTGCGATACCCCTCCTCTACAAAATTTGGTCCCTCTTACCTATTTGTCACTACTCTGTTTTGCGACCAGCTAGTGTGGTAACCTCCGCGGGGTACTCTGGTTGAGCTCGGGGGCGGTATCACAGACCTCAAATGACATCTTCTGCTGCAGTTAAAATTTGTTCCCTGCTTTAACAATTGTACATTTCGAGCATTGCACCATCCATCCTATGTTGACAAACTTTGAACGTAGATTCTCCTATATAAGTATCCCTGTCGAAGGGCTTGAACCTGAAACGCGTCGGGTACCGAAGATTGTTCTCGGATATGGAGAGTAATCACATTCAACGTACTGTATGGTTTTTGTATTCTTGCAATGAATTTATTTGCTCTGTTTTTACAGATTATCACTTCTTTGATAATTTTTTTTTATATGTATCAATAAATAGTTGTTTTATATAACCTTGGTAGTGTTGCCTTTAAAATCCCATTTTGGGGGGTATTTCCATTTTCCAATGCCAAAAATAGAGCAACTGAGCATGTGCAGAGCAGACTGACAGTGTATTACTGGATTTAAAGTGGATGTAAACCCGAGTTGATGAAATCTGACCTGGGCACATCTATTTGTAGTGTTTACTTATCTTTCTCCAAAGCTCTAAGTCCTGTGTCTTTCTGCCATTTTGTCCTCTGTAATCAGCATGATAATTTCTGACAAGTTCTCAGACAGGAGATAAAACCAGCCTGAAATTTGTGTCAGGGTGGGTGCGTATGTGGAGTGGGGGGTGTGTGCCTTTCCTCCAATCAGCTGTCACACAGTGTATGCCAAGAATCCACTCCTATTGCTAAATGAGGAAGTAAAAATTTTAACACAATGAGAGAATTCTAAAGAATATAGCAAGCTGAGAACAGCAGATATACATGTAAAACTTATGTAGGGAGATTTGTTTCATCCCTGTGTATCATCTGAGGCTGTTCACTTCACTGGGTATATGTGAGGGTTTACATCCACTTTAAGCCTAGATTCACACACATGCGGTGTGGCAAACACAGGAATCCATGCGATTTTCTTGCACCACATTGCAATTGCACTGTGTTTGCGATCCATTGAGGGTGTCGATAACGACACCCCAAAAGGATCACAAATGCAGTGCAGTTTGCCCACATGGGATCGCATGGTACAAAAGGACCATATGATGCAGTTGCAGGGTGGCTCCAGAAAAGTTGCCTGCACTTCTTTGGTGCGAGGCATTCAAAATGAATGGGCTCAAATCACACTGTACTGAATCGCATGTGAATTGCACAGGAATGTGGTACTGTTCCTGTGAGATTCACATGCGGGTTATAGTGTGAACTGGGGCTTAAAGAGGAAGTAAAACGAAAAAAAAAAAAAAACCTGCAAGACAAAGACATAATTAGCTAGTATGCATAGCATACTAGCTAATTATGTATCACTTACCTGAGATCGAAGCCTCGGCATCGGTCCTCTTCTCCCCCTCCGACCGCCGACATCTTCTCCCGGAGTGACTTCCGGGTATCGCGGCTCCGGCGCTGTGATTTGCCGGAGCTGCGATGATGTCACGCGCATGCGCACGAGAGCGGCATAGTAACAACTGAAGCATCGGCATATAGCGCCGTTGCTTCAGTTGTCGCAAGTGCGCATGTGCCGGATGACGTCGGCACATGCAAATACAGATATCCTTGTTAGCTACAGGTAAGCCTTAATATAGGCTTACCTGTAAGCTAAAGTTGTAAAAGAGGGTTTACTTCCTCTTTAAACAGTATAGGCACAGATTTTAAATGTCTTTCACAGCTATACTTGCTAAAGGGGCCAGCCTGAATTGATCTAGCAGGATTACATTTTCTGACTACGGTTCCACTAATTCCCTAATTGTGGGACACACATAGTTCAGAGACCCCAGTAACAGGGTCTCTTTAAGGCTGTAGGTAACATAATAGGCATGCTCCTAGGGTGTAATTCTTCTTATTCATATACGTAAAATAGGCATATATAATACAAAGTGGTAATTTTTGGCCAGTGACCTGGACATTTTTATAGATGGGCAACTCCTATCCTCCTATTGATTTGTGGTTCCAAATTGGTAATAACTAATGCAGTAGGGAACAGACACAAAAGATACGCTCAGCATCTTTCCAAATAACTGTTCTGCTTTATTATGACGCAATTGTAGGTTTTTATACACATGATTACGTAGGTATCGCATTAATATTACAATTGTACGTTTATGGTAACAAGGGGCGTAACATAGGCAGGCTAAGGGCTCTTTCACACGGCCGTGTCCATGTACGGAGCCCGCTCTGCTCAGCGGGGGGTTCGCTCCGTCGATCCCCGCTGAGCAGGCAGATGACGGGTCTGTCTCTGCACACACTGCAGGGACGGACCTGTCGGAGTGCCGCTCTCCCCTATGGGGGATCGGATGACGCCGGACCGTGGAAAAATAGGGTTTTCCTCCGTCACACTTTTTTGGATCGGAGCGGGTCGGATGTCAGCAGACATGTCACCGCTGACATCCGACGCTCCATAGAGGTCTATGGAGTGTCTGTTCAGGTCCGCTTAAAAAAAACTGACAGGCGGACCTAAAAATAGTTGTAGACGGTTAATTTAGAAAAAAAAAAAAAAACATAAATGAGCAGTTGAGATGGAATCACAGCTTCAGATAACAGCAAGGAAGTGTCTTGATAACAGAATGGCCTTGCCACTTCCATCTTTGTGTACTAATTGTATAGCTGTAAATCCTTGCTTTATAAATGAACAAGTGACTACAGGCACCTGGCAGAGGGGTTTACCAGATCCACTCAAGACCACTTTGTTGAAATGTAAACCTTTAAAGACAAACTCTTCATATTTTGGAGCTAGGTTTGCCCATGTCTTGGAGAGTTTATCCTGTCATATGGCCCACCCAGAGAGATGAAGAGCCCTATGTCTGGAGGCCAGGAAGATGTACATACGGAGCTGCTAATAATATAACTGGCAAAGAATCTGTGTCCGATTGACAGCACGCATTTAGCCACCCAGGCTTTCATGTGGTCTTCGCTTTCCTTGGGAATTCCCACCACGCTTATTTTTTACGTAGTTTTTTTAGGATTATGGCCAGATATGTCACAACCTGTTAAAACACGGAAAACAATTGGTGCACATTTCCTAAACGAGGGTGTGTAATTTTTTTATTTTTTTATTTTATCAAATCATCATTCAATCATCATTTTGATACAGGCTGTCATTTTGTAATTTTTATTATGGGAAAAAGTTTTCTGTTCTTTATGATGGCATTTTTCCAGTGGAATCAGTGGGCCTTACCTGTAATTTAGTGTCTGGCCCATATGATCTGTTTTCAAGTGTCCTACCTCCATGTTGCATGATGTTTCCTTCTTTTAGTGCAGTGGATACATTAGCTGTTGTCTTACAGGGTAGGGGACTAAAGCCAGCCATAGACGGTGTGATTTTATTTCCTGCAACCATGAATCACAGCTATCAGTGGGGTACAGGTAACACACCCAGTAGTATGTCATACACTGGGTATTCATCAGCCACAATTACCGTATATACTCGAGTATAAGCCAACCCGAATATAAGCCAAGGCACCTAATTTTACCACAAAAAACTGGGAAAACGTATTGACTCGAGTATAAGCCTAGGGTGAGAAATGCGCAGCTTCTGCAAGTGGAAAAGAGGGTCAACAATGCCCATTTGCAGCCTCACTGTGCCCATTTGCAGCCATAGGTCCCCCGAACTTTAAACTCAGTAGTTAAGAGTTCATAGAGGCCCCCCTAGCTGCAGCCAATTTGGGCTCTCTGAACCCAAATGGTCCCGAAATGACATTGCTGCAGATGGACATAGTTGACCGAGTTTGGGGCCCCGTATCTCTGGGCCACTTGGTGCTAGGAACCCCCAAATTTGGTTTGCAAACCCAGTGGAACTGCAACATATCCAAAGATGGGGTTCCTAGCACCAAGTGGCCCGAGATATGGGGCCCCAAAGTCAGTTCGGAAAATGTCAAGCACTTTTCTGCAGCAGAGAATGACATGTTCCGAACCTACTTTGGGGCCCCGTATCTCAGGGCCACTTGGTGCTAGGAACCCCAGCTTTGGATATGTTGTAGTGCTAGTTCAAATTTGGTGTTCCTAGCAGTGGCCGCGAGATTCGGGGCCCCAAATTCGGTTTGGAAAACGTCATTCTCTGCTGCAGAAAAATGCTTGACTCGAGTATAAGTCAAGGGGGGAATTTTCAGCACAAAAAAATGTGCTGAAAAACTCGGCTTTATACTCGAGTATATACGGTACTTTTCCAGATTGGGAAAATGATCAGCGTGGGTGAATGGAAAAGCATGATTTAAAACGGGGGGGGGGGGGGGGGGGGGATTTTAAAGTTTTTTTTAAATCTTTTCTCTGGATTGCTATCAGTGTTAGCTGACAATAGGCAGGTCCTTGTGAATGAGGTTCACATCTTCTCCTGCAGCCTTTGCAACCGTCAGTAAGACTTTGTCCTTTAGAGAAAAATGTGGGACCAAAACAGAACTTCCTTTGTTTTAATGGTAAGAACATCTCAACTGTGGCTTGTTGTGTGATGCTCAGCCCAGTGCTTCATCGCTGCTGCCAATTCATGTTCAGCCGTTTCATTTCCAGCTTCAGGCTCACCCGCTACATAAGTGATGCCAATGTTGCTGACATCAAAGCCCTTTCCCAGGGTTATGTGTGCAGCTTCTGGTTAATTAGTCACTTGCTCTGTGTTTTACATACGGCAGGTTTGAGTAACCCGTTGCTCAGTCTCAGCCTATCTTGAAGCTCTAGGGGCATTTCCAGTTCATATGTCGCTGCACAAGGTCATTTAAAACTGATGTAAGAGCCACAAAATGCACTGTGGAATGCTCATACTGGTTAAAGGTACACCCCCCCCCCCCCCCCTCCTGGCTTAAAAGAATGTTAACATTAACACACAACTTCCCTTTATTGGACTCCTTGGTCTGTAATAAAGTCAATTTTTTTGACTTGTACCTACTGGTAAGTCTATAATAAGGCTTACCTGTTGGTACATTGAATGTTTCTTAAACTTGCGGTGATGTTTTAGAAGCGGCCGGTGCGTGCGCACTGCACTCTGAATTAACAGCGCACAGATCGATGTGCTGTGCCCATGACTCCCGTGTGCATGTGTGGGAGTTATGTCATTGCGGGCCCGGACAGTCAAACGAACGGAGAGCGAACCCGGACAGAAGACCAGGTGAACATGGAAGAGCCGACGTCAGTGACAGTGTGCTACTGGAGGGCTTTGTTTAAAGGTAAGTCTGTGCATATTAGCACATTCTAGCTTAAAGCGGAGGTCCTGACAATTTTTTTTTATTTTTAAAGTCAGCAGCTACAAATACTGCAGCTGCTGACTTTTAAAGTATGGACACTTACCTGTCCAGGGCGCCTGCAATGTCAGCACCCGAAGGCGATCTATTCCCTCGTCTCTCGGGTGGAGGCGCCGCCATCTTCGGTAAGGGAATCAGGAAGTGAAGCCTTTCGGCTTCACAGCCTGGTTCCCTACTGCGCATGCGCGATCCCACAGGTCCCTGCTGTCTTCTGGGACCTGTGTATCTTCCAGCGGGGGGGGGGGGGGGGGGGGGACTGAGGAGGCGCCGGATATGGCATAGATATCCGTGGGTACCCGCGGATATCTATGCCTGGAAGTGGGAGCAAATACCTGGATTATACAGGTATCTGCCCCCTCCCTCCACCTGAAAGGTGCCAAATGTGACAACGGAGCGGGGGAGGAATCTGAAAAGACATTTTTGGCACTTTAAAGAGTACAGCCAAAGCTTGTTTGCCTGTGCTTATCCTGTGGATCACAGGAGTGCCATTTGTTCTGCACTCCTGTGACCCGTTTTCAGCTGACAGCGGGTTGGAGCCGGTGATTGACAGGATAATCATGGAGCACTGAGAACTGAGCAATCCGCAGTGTTTGATCGCTCAGTTCTCAGCCTTGGAGCCAGTGATGGACTTATGCAGCAGACCGATGCTGCATCAACCTAGGTATGATTTCTAAAACAAAAAAAAAAAACTTCTCTTTTAAAACACCTGAGGCCCACGTGTGTGTGTTTTTAATTCAAGAGTTTACTACCGCTTTAAATATTCACATTTGTTATATTTAAGTGCATAAATCTTGTCAGCTGACAATTTCCTGTGCTGAATGCTAAATGCTTATCAGTTACATTGCTCTCCATTATCTCTGAGGGTTGCAGATCTTCTCCCCCTCTATGCTATAGATAAGAGGAGATGGATAGGGCAGTCCTGTCCTGTCTTTGTTGTCTTGGTACAATACAGTGAGTAAGCTTTGTAGCTGATGTATATTAGGCTTGATTCACACTAATGCGTTTTTTGATGCATTTTTCAGAAATGCAGGGGAATTTTTTAACATGGGTTCCTATGGAACATGTTCACATCAATGCATTTTTCTGCCTCTGTGTTTTTGGAAAGGGTCAGGGACTTTTTTTCATGCAAAATGCAGGGTTTTGCATGTAATAGAAGTCAATGGACCCGCATCCAAAACGCAAGTACCGCGTTTTTACCACGATTTGCCTTTTGCTGAAAACTGTGTCAAAAACGCCCCCTTGCTGTGAGTGACAGGTGATTTACATATCTCATGCACTAGCCTGAGACAGGCACAGATCCACAGACCAGAGTGAAAATAAATTTATTCTCGAGTGATTATGCAGGCATTAACTATAGTGTGTGTGTGGGGGTGTTTTTTTTTCAAAATGAAAAGGCTAAATACCTTTTCTCACACCGCAGCAGTGGGGTCGCGTGCATGAGATATGTAAATCACCTGTCACTCACAGCAAGGGGGCGTTTTTGACAAAGTTTTCAGCACTTTGTCAAGATATTTCTAATTGAACAATAAAAGAGGATTTCTCAGGGCTGGAGTAAATCTGTGTGGCAAGACTGGGCTCAAATGAAAGGAAATCTTACTCTCTACATTATGACATAAAAAATTTATTTTTGGGTTTACATCCACTTTAAAGAGGAAGTAAAGCCTCTTTTAAAAAAAAATAAAAAAAGGAACCTGCAAGGCAAAGGCATAATGAGCTAGTATGCATAGCATACTAGCTCATTATGCTTAACTTACCTGAGAACGAAGCCCCCGAAGCGGTCTTCTTCCCCTACCTTCTCCGGCGCCATCAATCGCGGAGTGACTTCCGGGTCTCGCCGCTCCAGCGCTGTCATTCGCTGGAGCAGCGATGACGTCACTCCCGCGCATGCGCAGTAAAGCGGCATATCGCAGTGATGCCTATTTTTTTTTCTAAATATCTCCTAAACCATGTAGGTTTAGGAGATATTTATTGGACCTACAGGCTTACCTGTAGGTCCAAGTGCTTTGGAAGGGTTTACTTCCTCTTTAATGACTCTGAAAGTACAGAAAAATACCAGTTTATCTTCCAAGAATGCTCTCGGTTCCTAAGTTCTGTTGTGGGCTGACAACACACAACATTTTTGTGGATTTAGGGTCCTTTCACACGGGGCGGATCCGTAATGATCCGCCCCGTGAAGATCCGTTGCTCAGCGGGGATCGCACAGCTGTTCCCCGCTGAGCCGGCTGATGACAGGGCGGTCCCTGCACACTGTGCAGGGACCGCCCTGTCAGTTCTCCGCTCTCCTCTATGGAGGATCGGATGAACACGGACCGCCTGTCCGTGTTCATCCGATCCGCTCTGCAGACGGATGAAAAAATAGGATTTTCCTCCGTCTGCAGAACCGGACAATTGCGGAGGCGGACGATAGCAGGTGTCAGCGGATGCTCATCCGCTGACACCCGCTGCCCCATAGACATGCATGTATGTCCGGTTTTCATCCAAAAACGGATGGATGAAAAACGGACATACGCTCCGCATGTGTGAAAGGGGCCTAAGTGTTGCCCAGTTTTCTCTTGTCAAACTACTCAGACCACCCTAGTCTCCCATCTCTACAACATAAAGGCTAACTATTCTGTAGTCCCAAGATAAGTACATGGAGGATGAATTACTGTCCTTGAAAATAACACAGGAAGTGAGCCCTGTATTCAGGACAGCTGTAAATTCCCAATAGCATCAAAAGGTATTTTTGTGCATGTATTCAGATATAACAAAATGCCTACTGTGGTATATTTAAAGTGGCTGTAAAAAAGCTCCTGTTCCTTTAAGGCATGATCTATAGCACAGTGCTTGTGCCATGTCATTTTTCCCTTCCTATGCTGTAATATACCTGGTTGATCCTGCCTGTTCCTGCGTTTCCCTGTCTGTGCTGACCATGGTAATCATGGCTTATGTGCCTCCGTCATTCTGCTCTCTGCTGTGAGTCTCTCCCCCTCCCTGCCTGTCAGTGTGAGAGTGGCTCTCCTCCTCACCCCTCCCACTGCTATTCTGCTGCAATATGCAGCAAAAATACTTGTATTCCCCATGGATTGTGCCGTTATTAATTATAGTGTGTGTGTGTGTTTTTTGTTTTTCGGTTCTTAACTACTAGGCTAAATACCTTTTCCCACTCTGCCACTGTGTAGTCATGTGACTTCCCTCTGCTGGCTGGTTGACATCACAGGGGAATCTCAGCCCCTCCCACTGCTAATCCTAGATCAAGGAAGAAGTTCGGAGGGGGATCACGTGACCCCCACCGCTGCGGTGTGAGAAAAGGTATTTAGCCTTTTCATTTGAAAAAAAAAACACCCACACACACACTATAGTTAATGCCTGCATAATCCAGAGGGGATATCAGTAAAGTCAGTGTGACTTTACAAACACTTTACTAAATGAAATTGAGCAAGTTTATTGAGGTTTACTTAAACTTTAAAGTGCTGATAAACCCAAAACCAGTTGTTTTTCTTTCTTTTTTTTTTAAGCCTAAAAAAGAGAGAGAGAAAAAAAAAAGAGGGGGATCCCCATAGGCCCTGGTTGGCATCAGATCCTGGAGACAGTGAGGAACATTGCAGTGGTGTTGGGTACTACAGTACTTACCTTGTGCTGCTGCCAGGAAGAAGCTGGGAGTGGAGCTGAGAAGCAGAACGTTCAGGTTCTGGAGGAGGACCAGAGGAGGGTTGGTTCTAGAGTCTGCTGAATGCTGAGACCAGGGGAGGCGGAGACAGAAGGGGTGTCGCAGTTACACAGAGGCGCAGGATCTTGTGGAGTTCTATCCTTTTCTCTGGTGTCTTCTGCTGAGACAAGGTTGGGGCGGATATGGGGAGTGCTGCAGCTGCAGGAGAGGTGCAAGGGCCACATGAAATGGCCTTGGGAGGGCTGGATTCAGCCTATGGGTCTTGTGTATGACACGTGCTTTAATGTTCAATTAAATTCTAGAAGCAGGAAACTTTTTTTTTTTTTTTTTAATCTGGGTACTTTGAACCCTATAGCTTTTCTTTTTTTTTTGTTTAACGATTAAAGTGGAAATCTGCAAATTCTGGACGGAATGTATAGGGAACTTTCATCACATCTGCGTTGCAGAACCTGATGGAAATAGCTGGAAGACATTTTTTCATTGCTTTGATTTTTTTTTTTAGGTCTAATCCACCCGCTGCCTTCTGACAGCCGTCTTAAATTACATGTCTTGCATGTTTCTTTTATCCCTTTTTTTATTGGTACTGGCGGGAGGTCAGCTAGTTCATTACAGCGTTCTGCAGCCTTGATGGATCAACGCTGATGTGGGCCTCACAAGTCCAGCTCTGTGGGTCACTCGCTGGAGATTTCCTCCTGGATTTATGGAAAAACCACTTAGATCTGAGATCTGCTCAAGCATTTTATGAGACGTTAAGCAGAATGTGTCTCTCCCATCAGTCATCTGCTGGCTTCGAAGTTAGTCTTCCTGCCCCAAAGGGAGCCCAAGAAAAACATGAACATTTTTATTTTGAAACCAGGGAAGTAAAAAGTTTGAAATGCCTTCTTTTCATTGTGGCTCTTCAGACTGTTTAGGTGGCCATTAGAATTTATTTATTTTTTTTCATTTTTACTTGCCAACAAACCTTTTTTTTCTTTTTTTTTTTTTACCTAGAAACTAGGGATACGCCGATATATTGGTGGCCAAAAATAGGGTTATCAGCATTTTGCTGATAGAAAAAATAAAGTTGGTCATAATGGCCGAAAAGATTAGCTTACCTTGCGCGTATTACGGCCAGTGCCATGCCGTAATACGCAGCCTCAGCGGACACCACTCTGTCACGTGGCCATTACTCTGCTCCAGTGCCCGCCCTCAATAGCCCGGCTATTTTTGCGTGACGCCGCCGTGACCTCCACCCACCAGACCCTTTCCCAATCGTTTAAAAGGACTGCAGAGGTGAGCGCTGGAGATGGAGTTCATTTATGAATAAATATAAAAGTACATTTAGTCACTTTAACTTTTTTTTTTTTTTTATTTATAGCTGGGGTTTAGTTTTAATTTAATTAGTTCTTTTTTTTTTCCCCCCGAGATTTCATTCCCACTCTAGTTGTCAAAGCAATATTAAAGCCTTGTTTAAATAAAAAAAAAAAAATGAAACCCGTTTTACTTAGTGGTTTTGCACAGAGCAGCCCGGGTCCCACGCCGCTGGCTTCTGCCATGTGCCCCCACAAGAAGCAGCTTGGTCTTGGGCATCCAAGCAGGCTGCGCCTCTGTGTGTCCATTCACCCACGGAGCCATGTCTTCGCCCCACCCTGCCTTCTCCATTGCCTGATTATCTCACTGGCTGTGATTGACAGCAGCTGGAGCCAATGGCTTCTGCTGCTGCCAAAAGCCAATCAGTAGTGCAATTACCCAGAGAGGCAAGGCTCCTGTGGACATCTCTGGATTGAGAGGGGGCTCAGGTAAGTATTGGGGGGGGGGCCGCACACAGCTTTTTACCTTAAAGCGGAGTTTCACCCAAAAGTGGTACTTCCGCTTATTTGATTCCTCCTCCCCCCTTCGTTGCCACATTTGGCACCTTTCAGGGGGAAACAGGGACCTATTTTTGACAGGTCCCTCTTCCTTACTTCCATAGGCGGCGCTGCAGCCCAATCTCCCAGAAGTTCAGCCCCCCTCCTCCTTCCTCAGCCACCGGACCAGTTAGAAAGCGCAGCGCGCTTTGAGCATGCGCAGTAGAAAACAGTCTGCCTTTAGTGGAGATGGCAGGCAGCACCCAAATCGAAGATTGGCTGGGTGCCGACATCGCGGGCTCCCTGGGCAGATAAGTGTCCATATATTAAAAGTCGGCAGCTACAGTATTTGTAAAAAAAAATTCCCCCTGGCTGGAACACCACTTTAATGCACTTTTAATGCAAAGAATAGTAAAAAATCTTGTGCCTTTTTAATATCATATCAGTGCGCTACCAGCAAAGGCGGACCATATCTGCGGTGTGGAACTATTTTCGAGTTAGTTTATATACTATTTTTTGCACAATCAATTTCAATTAAATTGGAAATATGTTTACATGGAATTCTGCCATTATGTTGGGAAAAATAAATTTACATGAAACAGATTAGAGGCCTTTTGCCATTCTGTTGGGTAGTTTTATCTATTACTACTGTATTGCAAAATACTTAATAAAAGTGAAAATGTGTCTACATAAACATAGGCTCTTTACCATTCTATATTTTGCCTGTGTTTTTTTTTTTTTTTTTTAATGTGCTCATATTTAAAAAAAAAAAAATTTTTTTTTTTTTTTTTTTTTTTTTTTTTTTTTTTTTTAGATCTTCTATATATTTCATTTTATTTTCTGTCCAGTTATTTTGTTACTTTCAGTAAAAGTTATTTTATGTTACTGGATTGTATTGTTTAAATTCATATTCATTTAAATTCATGATTAGTAATTAAAACATTTTTTGTAATACAATTTTATTTATATATATATATACATACACATTATAAAAAAACTGTCTCTTTGGGTTTCGGTCCAGGATTTTCATTTCGGTGCTAGAAACAGCTGCCCACCCTCTGGGAGATTCTCTGTAGGATTACCGGTATATGCGGAGCCTTTATAGCAAATGTAGGAGATCCAAATCTTTTTCACAGCTCAGTAAAAGAGCAAATCCTGCTGCTCTGCCATCTAAACAAGGGTAATCTGTTTAGGGCAGAGTTCTTCTTTAACTGCAACACTGTTTAATGACTGCCTAGGGCAAGCATGTCAAACTCAAAGGAAAAAGGCTTAATTGAGTTGAATGTTAAAGGTACTGAGGGCCACACCTACATCATTTCAGATGAACATGACAGCTGTTGGGTAATTAACATTACAGTTATAACAGTGACTCAAAGTTAATCCCTAGGAAAGGGTCCATGAAACATTTTATAAAGATATTCTGCTGCAACATTGTGTAAAGCCTAGTACACTTGAACAGAGTTGAACCAAAAAATACTGACAGCTCCGGTCGGAGACGCTGTACTAACAATCCAATGTTGGCATTTCCTAACCCCCCCTGAGATGTTGTGTTCTGACAGCGGGGTGGCCTCCCCGCCAGAACACTCCAATCAGGGCTCTTAGCCATTGGCTGAGAGTGCTGATCAGAAGCCAGTCGGCTGCTGGTTCTCCAGCAAGCTCGTCTGACAGAAGCCGGATTGAATTTCATACACATGGGCCAAATGTTGGCCAGTTTTCGCTGATGTCACCCGACATTCAGCCCGTGTGCACAGGGCTTTAGGAAGCGCAGCGTTTATCCACTAGCGATCAGCTGGGGCTTCATTCTGTATACATTTTTGGAACCTCCCCAAAACCGCCAGTATGGACATGCTTGGCAAAGGGAAAGTTTAGAGTTATAGTACAGTGCCCAGTTGGCAGAATGGTCATAAATTGATAATATGCATGTGTCTTCCCATTATATCTTCAAGACACACTTTTTATTAAAAGCTGTTGTACATAATGATGTTTTACTGTGCATTACAAAGTTAGAACTACCGCTATGTGGGTCCAGCATTTTGCATATTCTGTGACTTGTCTCCTTCATTCTATTGCACCACATATATTGGGGTACACACAGACTGCGAATGATTGACTAAAACTGGCCATACACTGAATAAATTTTGTCCCTTTCCTGCTGAATTAGCAGGCATTAGATCCACCTGGCTATGCACCCGAGAATATAGTAGCGGGCAGGGAAGATTTGTTCATCCGCACTGTTTTGCGTGGATAAAAAAAAATTTGTTGCATTTACTTAGTTCGGTCCTTTAGCCTAGGTTCACACTACTGCGATGCGATGTACTGCGAATTTGATCCGTTTTTTTTGTCCTGTGTGAGGTGCGAATTTGCCTTGCGTTTTGAGGTGGACAGGTGCGAATCTACCGCGAATTTCAGGAGGCAGACAGTGAAAAATTTGCAGAGATGCTAACTGTGTTCTGCGAGTTTACGGCAAGTTCAATGGAAGCCTATGAAGATAAACTTTGCACTGCACCATAGGAATTCACATCGAACCCGCAGCCAACAAGCACAGGACCCCTTTTTTTTTTCGCACCAAATTTGCAACGCATAGATGTGAACCAAAGCCATAGAATACTATGCTTTTTACATGACCTGCGAGTCTTTGTGTTCCTAAATGCATCAAACACGCTGTAAATTCGCATCAGCGTGAACCCAGGCTCAAGGAATGAACAGGAGTTGGGGGAAGTACTGTGTGGCAGCCAGGCTTTACTGCAATGCACAGTGTTGTCATTCTAGGCACAAGGATCACTTAAAGGAGAAGTGTGGGAATAAAATAAAACCAAACACACATACCTCAATGGCTGCACCAGTCTGGTGCTGCAGATGTCCCCTGCAGCTCTAAGCCCAAGAACTGCGCAATCACATGACCACTCAGTTCTCGGTTAGAAAAGAAAAGAGTGGTGACTGTCAGCTGCTCTTTGCTTTGCCCCTCCAGCACTCACTGGAGTGCCATGCTGTGGACGGGGCAGGAGTGGCTGGCTTAGGCGTGGCCAGCTGCTGATCAGGATTCTGGGGGATCCCAGCATTGTTGTCATGATCCTTCCACAGCCTGGAGCTGTTCTTTGACACAAACAGACTTTAGCCCACTGTTGACTGATTCAGTCGCAGGAAAACACAAGTCGGTGCACTCTTGTGACCCAAAAGAAAAGTATGACCCAAAAGGTTTGGCCACACTTCTTATTTCTGTTGCAATATTTTTATTGTGCTTCAACAAGAACAAAGATGAGAAAATTAGTTGCCCATGCAGGGGCCAGGTATTGAATGGGTAATATAATGGGTAATATAAGAGCTAGTTAAAACCAGTGGCGGTGCGTGCATAGAGGGCGCAGGAGCGCCGCCCCCCCTCTCCTGCACCGCTCTATCACCAATAGATAGATTCATGCAATGCATGAATCTATCTATTGTCACCGCTGCCGCCCCCTATTCAGGTGTCCGGCCCCTGATCGGGCGCCGGGCATCTGAATTACAGTGGGGAGGGGGGGGGGGGGTTTCTGGAAGCTCCCTATTAGAGCTGTAAAGCTCTAATAGGGGACCTTATTAGAGCGGTGTGCTCTAATAGGCTTCCCTAAGTGTAAACAGCGGGCGCACTGCTGTGCGTTCGCTGATTACACAGTATTGTGTTAGAGAAGCGAATACATTGCTTCCCTAACACAGACCCGCCTCCTCAGCCAATCAGGTTGCCAGGTCTGTTACCTGTAACCTGATTGGCTGAAGTCACAGGCGCTGTGATTGGACGCTAGGCGCAGTGGCAGTATTTAATGGGCACAGTGGCAGCGTTTGGCACAGTGAGGCTGTTTGCGCCCCCCCAAAAATTTTGAGCACCAGCCGCCACTGGTTAAAACCATACACATAATAGCCAATATCAGGCGGCCATACTTTTTTTTTTTTTTTTTTTTTTTTCCCATCAGTGATCTTCTGCTCCTTCACTCTCTAGTCCCTGAATGAGGTGTATCCGTGACACAGAGTGTGGAGAATACAGTAAATGATGTTGGTTATGTGGCTATCTGATTTATTAGTGATGTCTGGCTGCAGATCTACCCTAATGAACAAATTCTTTCAACATGGACACCATCATCAAATTTGCCACAATTGATGCCTCCAACCCTTTTTTACCTTTTTTAAATTTAGCTTGAGGCGATTGCTAAAACTTTTTGAATTTAGTACTGCTCGGACCTTGAAGGGCACATACCCCGAAAGCTTGTCGTGAAAAACTGTATGTCCGTGCAAATAAAAAAAGTATCACAGGCGTTACTCAATTGTTTCCTTTTGAAATCCACTCTCTCTAAATTTAAAAAAATTAGTTGGAGATTAGTTTTTAAATGACCCATGGTTCTGCCTTTATGGATATTGTGCTTCCAAAGTACCAACCAGAAGTGAAAGGTTAATGGCAGATGTGTGCTTTGAGTAAAGTCTGGCTGGTTTGGCCTGATCTGGTGGTTGACCAGCTAACTATTGTAAAATGTTTTGTAACTGTCACTGAGTTCTGGTGATAAACATCCTGATTTATGACACATGCCTTCCTCTGTTCAAAGAAGGATCAAAGTCCCTTGGCAGGGGCCTCTGCTCATTAGAAAATGGCAAGGGTAGCTAATAAATTTCTGTAGGGTCTACTTAACTTTTAACCTTTTGTATGGTTCAGGACTGCAGAATCGAGTTTCATTTGCTTGAAAAAATAGTTTGATTCTGCAGAAGAGAGATGATGCTTGCCAAGTCCTTTGTTTTCAAAAGACGGTCTAAGAGTCCATTCACACAGGGGCAACTTTGGATCTGACTTCAAGTCTCCCAAAGTCGCCTCAAGTCGCGCTACATGAAAAAATCAATGCAAGTGAATGGATCCGTCTTAATGCACACTACTGCAGTCGCTCCGACTTCAGAAAAGGTTCCTGTACTACTTCAAACCGACTTCTAGGCGACTTGTACCTATAGAATTCAATGGAAGTTGCCTCCAAGTCAGATCTCCATCTATATTGAAGCGACTTTACAGGAAAATAAATTACAGTACCTGGTTCTCGGCGACCAGGTCCTGTACATCTCGCGCTGGCTGCAATATTTATCCTCCCTGGTGTCATGTGACTCATTAGTGTTACAAGGTCTCAGGTGTGAATGGGGAGCAGGTGTGTAAAATTTGATATCGCTCTCACTCTCTCGTACTGGTCACTGGAAGTTCAACATGGCACCTCATGGCAAAGAACTCTGAGGATCTGAAAAAAAGAATTGTTACTCTACATAAAGAAGGCCTAGGCCAGTGATGGTGAACCTTGGCACCCCTAATGTTTTTTAACTACATTTCCCATGATGCTCAACTACACTGCAGCGTGTATGAGCATCATAGGAAATGTACAGTAAACCCCCCTCCATCGCTGGGGTTATGTTCCGGACCCACCCGCGAAAAGTGAAAAACCGCGAAATAGAAAGACCCTATTTAAATACACCCTAGGCATGTTTTGGTAATTTTTTAATAGCATTTAAAGGTCTTTAAACACACTTTTATGCAATAGAAACACTTTAAAGCTAGACAGAGAGATCAAGAGGATTTTTAAAACACAAAAATATTGTCTTAACGGTAGAGTATACTGTACAGTATAGTAAAAAATAGAGTACATAACTGCGAAAATGGCGAAATATTACCACAATATCAGAATAACAGGTCCTAATTAAAATACTGCGATATACCGGGACCGCAAAAACTGAACCGCGATATAGCGGGGGTTTACTGTAGTTCCAAAACATCGGGGGTGCTAAGGTTTGCCATCACTGGCCTAGGCTATAGGAAGATTGACAAGACCCTGAAACTGAGCTGCAGCACCGTGGCCAAGATCATACAGCAGTTTAACAGGACAGGTTCCACTCAGAACAAGCCTCGCCATGGTCCACCAAAGAAGTTGTGTACACATACTCGGCATCAAATTGGTCTGCATAGCTGTCATCCCAGAAGGAAGCCACTTCTAAAGATGATGCACAAGAAAGCCTGCAAACAGTTTGCTGAACCCAACAAGCAGACTAAGGACATGGATTACTGGAACCATGTTCTGTGGTCTGATGACACCAAGATAAACTTATTTGATTCAGATGTTATCTAGCATGTGTGGCGGGAACCAGGTGAGGAGTAAAAAGACAAGTGTGTCTTGCCTATAGTCAAGCATGGTGGTGGGAGTGTCATGGTCTGGGGGCTGCATGAGTGCTGCCGGCATTGGGGAGCTACAGTTCATTGAGGGAACCATGAATGCCAACATGTACTGTGACTAGGGTTGTCCTGATACTACTTTTTTAAGACTGAGTACAAGTACCGTTACTTTTTTCAAGTACTCGCCGATGTGATTACCGATACTTTTTTTTTTTTAATGTCACAAGGGCACTGATACGTGGCACGCACTGATGGCTGGCACTGACTGGCTGGATGGGCACTGATGGCTGGCACTAACAGATGTCACTGATGAGCACTGATGGATGGCTGGCACTTATGGGCACGAGAGGATTTATTTTTCTATGCTGCCTCTGCGACGCCCATCTTGGTACACCTTGCACTCGGCCTCAATAAAGCAGCCGCAGACATCTTATTACACCCAGCTTGAACTATATGAGCTCCGCTGCTGGCATACTGTGGCCGAGTGCATGGTGTACCAAGATGGGCGTTTTGGGATTTTCAAGCACTGATGGTTTAACGGCAACACGGAGCGCCACTTCCATTAACGAATGTGTCGGCTCCGGTCGCCGATCCCGATGGACGATGCTGCAGCTGTGCCCTGCACTCTGCACGCTTACCTGCTTGAGGACTCGCTGTCCGCTCTGCCCGCTGACTTCCTGTTGCACATCGCCTCTCTCCCATCCCATGTATCGGCTAAGGCATCGGGAGCATTTGTGCGAGTACAAGTACTCGCGCAAATGCTCGGTATCGGTCTTGATACCGATACTAGTATCGGTATTGGGACAACCCTAACTGTGACATACTGAAGCAGAGCATGATCCCCTCCCTTCTGAGACTGGGCCGCAGGGCAGTATTCCAACATAACGGTCCCAAACACTCCTCCAAGACGACCACTGCCTTGCTAAAGAAGCTGAGGGTAAAGGTCATGGACTGGTCAAGCATGTCTCCAGACCTAAACCCTATTGAGCATCTGTGAGGCATCTTCAAATGGAAGGTGGAGGAGCGCAAGATCTCTACCATCCACCATCTCGGTGATATCCTCATGGAGGAATGGAAGTGAACTCTATGCCCAAGAGGGTTAAAGTGGTGTTTCCACCAAATAAAAATAAATAGCTTAAAATTCATAAAAAATTTTAATTTTTTTAAAAAGAATAATTGGAAAAAACTTTTTTTTTTTTTCACTCGCCTCCTAAATGCCTGTTGCTAGGGGGTCCCTCGTAGTCTGCCTTCTTCAGTGCCCGGGCACTGTCATCACTTCCCCTTGACGCAGTCATTAATCTGAGACACGTGACAGGTCCCAGATGACTGCGCTCGCTCATGCGCAGTGCGTGCCCGGCTGTGAAGCCACAGCCAGGTGCCCACAGTAAGAATGCCGGCAGGAGCGAGCGTAGCGGGGAACGAGGGGGGGGGGGGCTTCGTTCCCCCGCATTGCTGGACCCTGGGACAGGTAAGTGTCCGATTTATTAAAAGTCAGCAGCTGCAGTATTTGTAGCTGCTGACTTTTTAAAAAAAAACTTTAAGGGGCACCCCACTTTAAGGCAGTGCTGGAAAATAATGGTGGCCACACTTTGGGCCCAATTTGGACATTTTTACTTAGGGGTGTACTCACTTTTGTTGCCAGCGGTTTAGACATTAATGGCTGTGTGTTGAGTTATTTTGAGGGGACAGCAAATTTACACTGTTATAAAAGCTGTACACTCACTACTTTACATTGTAGCAAAGTGTCATTTCTTCAGTGTTGTCACATGAAAAGATAGAATAAAATATTTACAAAAATGTGAGGGGTGTACTCACTTTTGTGAGATACTGTAGGTACGCCAACTAGGCCTCATCTGCCATCACCCTGGCTCTCCAGCAAGCATGTGCAAACAGTCCCAACTTCTTGCATGTATTGCTGACTTCGAATCTTTGCTTTGTTTTACCATATATTTCACATCTTAGGCATTCAAAGTGTCTGATTTACAAGGAGAATCCCTTGTGTCATGTGTGCGTTCTCAAGAAAGAAAATGTCGCACCCTTTTCAGAATGAAAGTGACAGGTTGGTGTCACTGTAAGTTCAGGCTGCCTCCTGAGCACACATTGAGTAGCCGGCTTTCTAAACACAAGATGGAGATGCCATTGTACCGGTTCCGTCTTTGATAATATTGACTTTGTTGCCATAGCTGTTTGCCGGGCCTGTTGCTCAGGCCATCCTTCCTGTAGGAGCTGAGGAATGAAGCCCAGATAATGGGGCTGTGAGATAGTGGGGTGGACATAGCCAACAGATAGGACAAGCCATAGCTAGGGCATCATAGAGCCTGGAGGTGTGCCACTGGAATTTAGGAGGTAGCTGTGAACCATAATCGGTCTGCCAGCAGAAAAAAAAGTCATGTAGGACCTAAAACACAGCACACAAGATACACACAAAGAATGGATGGCATCCGGGTCACTTGAAAGCTTTGATTACTTTATAGCAGACATTACGTCTCTGTATTTAATGGGCAACTCTGCTCTTTGTGACAACATCACTGTTATATCTGCCACCTACCTTATTGCAGAAGTAGTCAGCGGCACAAGGGACACATCCCACTTGAGTTTTCACAAAGTATTTGTAACGCTTTCAGCCACCTTCAAGCAACTTGAGAGACTTGAAAGCCACCATCGGCTTCAGTTTAGGAATGCTAAACACAGATCATAAAGTATAACCTAGGCCTGGTTCACCCCCATGCATTTTTTTGTGCCTTTTTTAGTTTTGCAGAAACACACTACAGTCCATTTAACCACTTCAGCACCGGACCAATTGGCAGCCAAAGGACCAGGCCCCTTTTTGCGATTCGGCACTGCGTCGTTTTAACTGACAATTGCGCGGTCGTGCGACGTGGCTCCAAAACAAAGTGGTGGTATTTGATCGCCCCTGTGGTTTTTATTTTTTGCGCTATAAACAAAAATAGAGCGACAATTTTGAAAACAATGCAATATTTTTTGCTTTTTGCTATAATAAATATCCCCAAAAAATATATATAAAAAACTTTTTTTTTTCCCCTCAGTTTAGGCCGATGCGTATTCCTCTACATATTTTTGGTAAAAAAAAATTGCTATTAGCGGTTATTGATTGGTTTGCGCAAAAGTTATAGCGTTTACAAAATACGGGATAGTTTTATAGCATTTTTATTAATTTTTTTTTTTTTACTAGTAATGGCGGCGATCAGCGATTTTTTATTGTGACTGCGACATTATGGCGGACACATCGGACATTTTTGACACATTTTTGGGACCATTGTCATTTATACAGCAATCAATGCTATTTAAATGCATTGATTCCTGTATAAATGACAGTTGTAGTGAAGGGGTTAACCACTAGGGTGAGGGGAGGGGTTATGGGCTGTGACGTGTGTGTTTTTTTTTTTACATTAGGGGGCGGGGCTGACATCTGACGTCATTGATCGGCTTTCCCGATGACCGGGAACAGCCAATCAATGACAGGCAGAGTAGGAAGCGCGGGGAGAGGTTTGTTTACAAAAACCTCTCCCCGTTCTTCAGCTCCGTAACCCGATCGCGGGACACCAGCGGCGATCGGGTCCGCTGGTCCCGCGGCCGGGGTCACGGAGCTCGCGACCCACAGGCAGGCAAATGCACGATCACGTATATATACGTGATTTTGCCTGCCCGTACCATTCTGCTGACGTATATATGCAGTGGGCGGTCGGGAAGCGGTTAACATGGTTTCCCATGGGTCATTTTCACATCTGTGCATTTTATGGAGAGGGCCAAGGACTTTTTTCAGTTTTTTGGTTCCATAGACTTCAATGGATCAAAAGCGTTTATTGAAAAACGCAAAATGCACCTGGAATATGCAAACTGCAACCTGCATAGGTATGAACCAGGCCTAAAGGGACGTTTTTTGGATAGAGTGGAGCGGAATTGTGACACAGATTTTATTGCTGTCTGTGCCCCACTCTTTGTCATGCTTACTGCTATTACCAATCATGAAAGAAAAATCCCACATTTTGGTTTGTCTCCAGAACAGGAATGGAGGGGAAATCTTCAAATGGGACACTAGTCCTGGTGACACCCAGAGATTCCCTCGCTTTGGATGTTTTGGCTATGGGGCTATGGTACAGGAAGTCGAGGGATATCTCCCCAATAGGACACAGAACAAAACAGACATGGGTTATAACCCTCTCTCTGTCCAAAATGGATCTGTGATTAAATGGTATGTACACTAGATTGCCAAAATAATTGGGACGGCTGCCTTTACACTCACATGAATTTTAATGACATCCCAGTCTTAGTCCGTAGGGTTCAATATTGAGTTGGCCCACCATTTGCAGCTAAAGCAGCTTCAACTCTTCTGGGAAGGCTGTCCACAAGGTTAAGGAGTGTGTCTATGGGAATGTTTGACCGTTCTTCCAGAACCGCATTTGTGAGATCAGGCACTGATGTTGGACTAGAATGCCTGGCTCACAGTCTCTACTCCAACTCATCCCAAAGGTGTTTTATTGGGTTAAGGTCAGGACTCTGTGCAGGCCAGTCAAGTTCAGCCACCCCAAACTCGCTCATCCATGTCTTTATGGACCTTTCTTCTTATGAGGTTGGGTTATTTTTCAGGGGTTGAACTTGGCCCCTTAGTTCCAGTGAAGAAACTCTTAAGGCGTCAGTATACTAGACATTTTGAACAATTTCATGCTCCCAACTTTGTGGAAACAGTTTGGGGATTGCCCCTTCCTGTTCCAACATGACTGTGCACATAGCAAGTTCCATAAAAACATGGATGAGTGAGTTTGGGGTGGTGGAACTTGACTGGCCTGCATAGTGTCCTGACCTCAACCTGATGGAACACATTTGGGATGAATAAGAGCAGAGACTGCGAGCCAGGCCTTCTCTTCCAAAATCAGTGCCTGACCTCACAAATGCCCTTCTGGAAAAATGGTCACACATTGCCATAAGCACACTCCTTAACAACTCAATATCAAACCCTACCGACTAAGACTGGGATGCCATTACAATTCGTGTGTGTGTGTTTGTAAAGGCAGGTGTGCCAATAAAATTGCCAATATAGTGTAATGGTAATAGTGTCATTTTCTTTGACTTCCCTTTCCCACTTCCTCCAATACCTGGTAATCATGCCAGTTGTGGTCCTTTAGAGTGTGTTTCATGCTGCCAACACCAAGCACAGTAGCAGATCCACGCTGGTGTGGTCAGTTTGCCAATCCCTACTTCCTCTTTTTAAGATACGCACCCCTATTTACAAGGCGGAGGACATTCTCCCCTGCTGCATGTGCCATAAAGATATATACTAAAACGAAGGGGTAATAAAATGTTCAATAAAAATGTGCTTATGGCATTTGTTTTACCATATGATTTAATTTGTGTGCTCACTTACTGTATACGTTAAAATTATTATTAAACAGGATTTATATAGCGCCAACAATTTGCACAGAGCTTTTGGATTTACACCTGCTAGCAGCTTCTTTAAAGTGAGGCCGCAATCCCATTTTAGACTTTTCTTAAAAAAAAATTTAATTAACCATATCAGCACATTATCACGTATATATAAAAGCATACCTGCTAAAAAAAAGAAAAAAAAGAAAAGTGAATATACATACCTTTCTGACACTACTATTGTGGAATACCTGCTCCCCCACTGCACACTGTGGTTTCTTCCACCATCTCGTATATCACTACAGGATGTATAAACCAAAGGGACGAACCACATGGTGAAGTGGGGATACCGGTATTGGACCCCCTTGACGAATTGAATACTTGCATTGGTTGGGGAGAAGGAAAGTGATGACGACAGACCCCAGAAAGGTAAGTATATTCACTACTTCTTTCACCAGGCATGCTTTTGTATGCAAGCGATCCTGTGGTGAAAGGGTCACTTTAGCATCCTTGATCTGGAGCTGAAGGTTGCTTTAAAAGCTTTAACAAATTCCCTGAAGCTTTCTAAAAGTTGTTTTGCAAATTTTATTTTTGAAACCTTGCAGCCTTGAAAAAAAAAAAAATCTAACTATCTGCTCAATAGTTTTGCTATTTTTAGACCCTTTATTGTTGCATTTACTTTCTTTTATCTCTGTTATTGGCTGCTGCCCTGACTTTTCAATTTTTATTAAAGCCTTTGTAAAGTCAATTATTTTCTTTTAAAAATAACAATCCTGTTTATACTAACCTGCTCTGTGCAATGATATTGCACAGAGCGGCCCCGATCCTCCCATTTTTGGGTCTCCTTCTGACACTCGTGGCTCATCCTCTTCTCTGTGTGCTACAATAGGAAGCTGCTTCCCATGGTGGCACACCTGCAAGCTCGATCTTGAGCTGCGCTGCCTGTGACCATAGACACGGACAGCTCAGCCCCGCCTTATACTCCCTCAGCACAGGATTTGACTGACAGCAGTGGGAGCCAATGGCTTTCTCGGCTCTCAGCAAAACCTTTTGATAGTGGGGAGAAGAGCGCATTGTTTCAAGCACATTTTTTCACAGCACTGGCACAGAATACCTCCTAATGAGATTATGAATATTATTGTTCCTACTTAAATGAAGATCACATTACATTTTAGAAATCATTTGTGAATAAATCTATTTTAGTGTTTGCAGACCTGTTCTGACAGCTGCATATTACTCATCACTGGGTCATATGTCTGCCACCCCCGACATGGCGTCCCTGTGGCACAATAAAAGTCTGAATTCTAATCAAGGCAAAAATATCAACTAGATTAGTACTGTGACCAGATCACAATGCAGCATATCATTTCCTTTTCATGTGCACTTCAGCGGGTGGACAGAAACGTAATGGAACAAGTGCTGCAGGCCAAGACCCAACAAAAGGAGTCACTTTAGTTGTACTGATTAAAACTCCAGGGCCGAAATCATAAGGACACATTACTGCCAACAGTCTTTTCTTTGTCCGTCTGACATATAACTGTACTGATAACTATAAGAATGTAAAATAAGTGTTACTTCATACGTTTATTTTACTCCTTTTATATTCCATTGACATCACTAACACTTTTCATAGAACACTGGTCTTTGTGCAGCTGAAGGAGCTCACAATCTAATGTATATGCCATAGTTATACACCCGTACATGCAAGATTGGTAATGTTTGGGGGTGTTGGTTTTTCGATCATAAATTTTATATTGTAATGATCAATAGCTTTAAGATTTTTTTTTTAAGTCTTTGGGGTTCCATAAAGCACAAACAGATGCATGTCTTTTTATATCAACCTTCCTATAAAAGTTGATCTTGGCCCCAGTTTTCAAGCGCTTCTGCTCAGTGATGTTGCCTATAATATTAAAGTGGGAGTAAACTCCCACGTATGATTTTTACCTATAGGCAAGCCTATATTAAAGTGGTTGTATACCCAAATCTGACATTTTTACCTACAGGTAAGCCGAGGCTTACTTATAAGGCTTACTTGTAGGTAAAATTAATATCTCCTAAGCCTGTACGGTTTAGTAGATTTTCCCTTTGCATGCTCTCTGAATGCCCGGCTGAAGGTCCGGCAGACGCTGCCGGTGTTCCGTCACGAACAGTCCGGCTGGCACCAGGTGTCCGAAGTGTACTGCGCATGCGCAGCATGGAGCAGAAAGATTTTCAGAAATTCTCGGAAGATGAACGGCGCCTGCGCCGTGAGTCGAGGTGAAGCCCCCACCATCCAAGCGGACATAGGGTTAGACAAACTTAGAGGGCCCCTCACTGCGCTCGGCTCTTTTATATTCTAACTCTGTCCACTTGGATGGTGGGGCTTGAAAGTGGACTCACGGTGCAGGCGCCGTTCATCTTCAGGAATTTTCGGAATCTGGGTGTCCTGTGTACTGAGCATGTGCAGTACACAGCGGGCACTTTGTGATGGGGGACGGCAAATGATAGTACACCGGACCTTGCCGGGGAAGAAAACTCCCACGCGCATGCACGGGAGTGACGTCATCGCGGCTCAGGCCACTCACGGCGCTGGAGCAGCGAACCGGGAAGACACGCCGAGGGCAAGATGTCAGCTCCCTCGGCGTGGACCAGGCTCCGATACGGGGGCTTCGCTCTGAGTTAAGTATTTCATAATGAGCTAGTATACTAGCTCATTATGCCTTTGCCTGGCAGGGTCCCCCCCCCACTTTTTTTTAATGTTCAGGTACACAACGGCTTTAAAGCTTACCTATAAATACTGTAAATATGTCCTAAACATGCACCGTTTAGGAGATATTAACTGTACATGCAGCCGGCGATGTCCCGACGCATGAGCTTTTTTCCCTAGAATAAGAAAGATGTTATAGTTGCCTACTCAAAGGAATATGTTTCATTTGTGTGTGTGTGTGTATATATATATATATATATATGTGTGTGTGTGTGTGTGTGTGTGTGTGTGTGTGTGTGTGTGTGTGTGTGTGTGTGTGTATATATATATATGTATATATATATGTATATATAATATATTTACTTTTTATACATTTTTTTCCCCATACTGTATGTTCATATATAATAATTATCTGGTTAAAAAATAAACAAAATCTTACAAAATAAAATGCCCGAACACACTAAATAATTACTAGGCTATGGCGGTAAATCCACTGACCATTTTGACCTGCGGGTTTCGCAGATCATCTCTAACAATTCAGTTTTTTTTATTATATTACATTTATTATATGAATATAATATATATTCAGTTTTTTATTCATTCATTCATTTTTTATTCATTTATTATATGAATATAATATATATTCAGTTTTTTTTATTATATGCTCAGTATGAATTGCCAAGATGTGTTGAGGTTTTTTTTATTTTATTTTAATTAAATTTTTATTTTAATTTTTTTTATGTAATACCAACCTAGCATTTTAAAATTAACCTTTTTCCCCATGCAGGACAAAGCAGTAGGTTCACTAAACTAAAATGTATGGAGATCAGTTTTTTGAGTTGGCATTCCTTCATCCATCTCTAAAAGTGATTCTAAAGGAAAGATGTTTTATTTAAAGAAAATGACAAACATGTTGTTCTTACCTGCTAGATTATATGTAATGGTTTTGCACAGAGCAGCCCTAATAATATTCTTTTTGTGTCCCCCAATAGCAAGCCTTTTGCTATGGGGGCACTCGAGCAGGCTAGCTCCTGAGCCACGCTCTGTGTTGTCCATTCGAATACAGAGCACAGTTTGGCCCCTCTCTCTCCTCATTGGCTCACTGGCTGTGGTTGACAGCAGCAGGAGTCAATGGCTCCTGCTGCTGTGTGAGCCAATGAGGAGAGAGACACAGGAGAGCCGCGGCTCTCGTGCTCATCGCTTGGTTGAGCTGCAGCTCAGGTAAGTATAAGGGGGGCTGAGGGGGGAGCTGCACACAGTTTTTTTTTTTTTTTTTTTACCTTTTTAATGCATTAAGGGCTCATTTACACTTCTGCTTCAACACACTTTAACGGCTAGTTTACACTTGTTTCAAAACAAAGCTTCGGACAGGCTTTGTTAAAGCTCCCTAAATGCTAGTCAAAGCTCCTGTCACTAAATAAAATGGTTGGCTTACAGTCCTGTTTACACCTTGATTTTGCTTCAAAAATATTACCCCATGTCACTTTGGATGTGATTCAAAGCGTCTTCAAAGCCTCCATAGAAGTCTATGGCAAAGCTTGCTTGAAGCCCCACCAAAGCCTCATCGAAGCCGCACCAAAAGCTCAGCGAAGCTCCACCAAAGCCTCGTCGAAGCACCAAGCAAAAACAAGGTGTAAACAGGACTGTAAGCTAACCATTTTAATTAGTGACAGGAGCTTTGACTGGCGTTCAGAGAGCTTTAACAAATGGTCTCTGAAGCCAAGTTTTGAAGCAAGTGTAAACTAGACCTAAGGTAAAAAAACTTAAGACTTTAGGACTACTTTAAACATTTCTGAAAAACATTAGTTTGCATGGAATAATGTTCCAACATTGCACCATTGCAAGACTGGATTCCTCAAGTAGGTGGCCGGTGAAATAGACAGCCTCCCTCCCTACTGAAAACCAGTAACTGTAGGGGAAGTACCGTATATACTCGAGTATAAGCCGAGTTTTTCAGCACATTTTTTTTGTGCTGAAAGTGCCCCCCTCGGCTTATACTCAAATCAAGCATTTTCTGCAGCAGAGAATTGCCTTTTCCGACCCGAATTTTGGGGCCCCGTATCTCGGGGCCACTTGGTGTTAGGAACCCCAAATTCAGTGTGGAAACCCAGTGGACTCAACACTACAACATATCTAAATTTGGGGTTCCTAGCACAATGTGGCCTCGAGATACAGGGCCCCCAAATCGGTCAACTGTGTCCATCTGCAGCAATGTCATTTTGGGACCCTTTGGGTCCAGAGGGGTTGCTAGCATTAAGTGTCCCTGAGATACGGGGCCCCAAAGTCGGTTCGGAAAATGTCATTCTCTGCTGCAGAAAAGTGCTTGACATTTTCTGACCGGAACTTGGGGCCCTTTATCTCAGGGCCACTTGGTGTTAGGAACCCCAAATTTAGTGTGCAAACCCAGTGGAACCAACACTACAACATATCCAAACTTGGGGTTCCTAGCACCATGTGGCCTCGAGATACGGGGCCCCAAATCGGTCAACTGTGTCCATCTGCAGCAATGTCATTTCGGGGCCCTTTGGGTCCAGAGACCCCAAATTTTGGCTGCAGCTAGGGGGCATCTAGGACATCTTAACTACCAAGTTTGAAGTTCAGGGGACCTATGGCTGCAAATGGGCACAGTGAGGCTGCAAATGGGCACAGTGAGGCTGCAAATGGGCATGGTTGACCCTCTTTTCCACTTACAGTAGCTGCGCATTTCTCAGCCTAGGCTTATACTCGAGTCAATAAGTTTTCCCATTTTTTTTTGTGGTAAAATAAGGTGCCTCGGCTTATATTCGGGCCGGCCTATACTCGAATATATACGGTAGATCTAGTAGGGTCACTTTAATTTTAATAGAAAACAGGATTCCCGTGAATTACCCACACCCTCTTCTTTTGTGCAAGTCAACAGTTTGGAACCCCTTTACAGATCTGATTCTCCTTTCTTTGAATAAGAAGATGGATATCGATGTACAGAGCTCAGGAACCCTCTGAAATCCATATTCACGTGTTGGGTGCCGCCATCATCACTGCGGCTTATGAATGAGGTTTAATCCCAGCCTGTGTGTGTGTGTAGTTTATATTTGATATTTTCATAGGAGTCCTCCAAGTTCTCTGGTTTCCCCCACGCTGTCTGATGGGCCTCATTATTCAACCACAAAATCTCTTACCAGGATCTTCTTATATTGGAAGTCCTGGGATTCTCCACTTCATTTCCACGTATATGTTGGCCAGGGAGTGAAAGATTTTTATTGGAAAGAAAAAAAAGAGCATGTTTGAGGAATTTTCTCAAGTGTCATTGAGGTTTTCCTCCTGCTGTTTCACAGGCTCATCTGTAAAGGCTTAGACTTTATATGTCCTGTCTGACTTGCAGAACAAATGAGCCCGATATTGTAAAACCCAACAATAATCTTCTCTCGTTTGCTCCCTTTTTGGTCTGTAAAATATTTAATTAAAAGTGCTTTGTTATATCTGTTTGATAAGTGAGAATAATACCTGTGGATCCTTTCAGAAATTAAATGAGCTGATAAATTCCTGAATGCTGTGCCATTACTGCAGGGTTATCAGTGAGCATTGTTCCCAGTTCTCTATGTGAACTGCTGAACACCATGTTATGGAGGGGAGTGTTCTGTAGTCCTAACATACTAGCTGTCTGATCTAAGAAAAAGTAAAGAAAAAACCCAACCAGATTCCTCCATCTACATGTGGGGGCGACACTTTTTTACAAGGTGTCCGCTATGTGAAAATTTAGTTTTTCTCCTCAGAATAGTAATGGGGTTCTGAGGGTTAATTGTGTAGGTTTAACTTTGGCATCAGTTTGGCTGGGCTGTACTAGGATTCTGCCTGGTCATGGGTACAGTGAGGTACACATGACAGGCTCAGAATCAGGCCTGGTTGGACGGTTTAGGTATCAACATTCCCCGGAGCCAATCAGTGGGTGCGTCTGGCCCTGCTGGGGAGTCTGGGGAAGGGTACTTAAAGTGGTGGGACACCCTGAAAAAAAAAAAAAACTTTAAAAAAATTTTAATAACAATTTAAAATGGAATTTACTTACCAGAAATGGCTGTTGCTAGGCAGATCGTCCTAATCTGCCTCTTCCAGCGCCGCGGTGATCTTCTCTCCTTCCGTCTTCTAGTGAATGGGGCACAGTGTGTTATAGGAACTTCACAAATTAGACACGCGCAGTAGGCCGCGCGCCGACTCGCGCATGCGCAGTAGGAAACGGGAAGCCGTTTCCCTTACTGAGGATGGTGGCGCTGGAACCGGATCGCTGAGGGACATCTGCCTGTTCCTGAATCTGGACCGGGGTAGCCCCGCGAGGGGTCCCGGGCCGGGGAGCATTTGGGTTCATAGACCCGCTTGGTCTGGGGCATAGGATCCGTCTGTTCCCAAGTCTCGGAACCGGCTGGTCCGAGGCGTAGTGACTGAGGGAGGATTCAAGGTGTCCGGGTGCGCTCTCAACTTGGAGGGGCATCGCAGCTCATGTAGGCGACCGGGGGAGGACTCTTCGGAGGAGGGCCAACAAGCTGGCATCCCAAGAAGTGCCCGAGTTATTAAGGACATTAACGAATCCACAGTTTCCTAGTACTGCCAAGGAGACGGAAAACATTTCAAGTACTGAGAAAAGGTTCCTAATTCATTCTCGGTCGAGACTTTATTCATGATCGGAGACTTTGCAAGTTCCGGATGAAAAGTGTTTGACAGTCATAATCTCTGGCTAGAGATTGCCCAGCTTTGTAAGCGCCCAGCTGCGAGTGGCTACTCTCTGGGTTTTGGATTAGAGACCTTCTAAGGGTCGGCAGTTCAAGGTGCCTGAGTTTCTTCACCCTTGCCCTCTGTTCCCATACGAGACTGTTTTTGTTGGATGTTACCCCTGCAAATAAAAACCTTTCTAAAGGACTTTTATGGTGTCAGCGTCCAAGGTTGTTGGGTACTAACCCTGGGAAACCCTAGACATGGAAGAACAAGCCAAGCGGAGGTAACCGGTAAGCCCAAAAGTCAAGGCCGCCCCATCGAGGGTTATGGCCGCTACATACACAAGCGAGATGGCTAGAGGAATTCTCTCCACTGAGACATTGGGGTTGATTTACTAAAGGCAAATAGGCTGTGAACTTTGCAATGTGCAGTTGCTCCAGAGCTTGGGAAAAGAGCAGAAGCGCTGCTGACTTCCATCAGCCAATCACGTTCAAGCAAAAATTTAGTTTTTTATTTTCCTTGCTTGTGATTGGGTACTCTTTAAAAAGTGACGCTTTACCTCATTTGCTAAGCTCTGGAGCAACTGTACTTGCAGAGTGCACAGTCTTTTTGCCTTTAGTAAATCAACTCCAATGTATTCTGACAGTGGCACTGCTCTGCTGTTAGAATACACTGATTAGCAGCTGCTGAGATCTCCAACAAAAGTCAATCCATTGAACGAGTTCTGTTGAATGAACACACAAAATCATACTGGGGGGGGGGGGGGGGGGGGGTGGCGACCCTAAAATGCGTTTTACATTCAAGTTGGTACTGCTTATAAGACCAACAAACAGTACAAAACAGATTACAGCGCACACATACAAAAATTACATTTAAATCCTGCAAAGCTATTTCACCGCTTAAGCCCCGGACCATTTGGCTGGCTAAAGACCAAACCACTTTTTGCGATTCGGCACTGCGTCGCTTTAACTGACAATTGCACAGTCGTGCGACGTTGCTCCCAAACAAAACTGACGTCCTTTTTTTTTCCCCGCAAACAGAGCTTTCTTTTGATGGTATTTTATCACCTCTGCGGTTTAAATTTTTTGCGCTATAAACAAAAAAAAGGGCGACAATTTTGAAAAAAAAAAAGCCTTATTTTTTTACTTTTTGCTATAATATCCCCCAAAAATATATATAAAACATTTTTTTTCCCCTCAGTTTAGGCTGATATGTATTCTTCTACATATTTTTGGTAAAATATGTAGAAGAATACGTATCAGCCTAAAAAAATCACAATAACCTTTTTTAGATTGGTTTGCGCAAAAGTTATAGCGTCTAAAAAAATAGGGGATAGTTTTATGGCATTTTGTTATAAAAAATTTTTTTTTTACTAGTAATGGCGGCAATCAGCGATTTTTATCGTGACTGCGACATTATGGCGGACACGTCGGACAATTTTGACACATTTTTGGGATCATTGGCATTAATACAGCGATCAGTGCAATTTAAAATTGCATTAATTAAAAATGTCACTGGCAGTGAAGGGGTTAAGTACAACTGCGGTGGCTGGTCGGCAAGCGGTTAAAAATACCTGAACATATTCAAAAAAATATGGGGATTTGGTCACACTATATGGCCATATAGTGCTAAGCCCACTTACTGCGTCAAAGTACCCCAAATGAGTGGGTCCTACACTAGTAATAGATTCTGCTTCTCAACCATGGGAGACAAACTCCTCTTTATGGGAGAACGGAAGGGATCCCTCCTATGAACTGGTGGCCACTAATAAGAGGTGTTTTGTTTTGTACTGTTGGTGAATTGACACACTGGATACTTTTGCTGCCATTTGCTGGGTGTCCAGTGCATCCCTATACCTTTTGAGGGGTGGGCTCCCTCCGGGAATACCGGTCCTTTATCTATTATATACAGTATCTCACAAAAGTGAGTACACCCCCCATCATGTTTAGAAGAGGCTTTCTTCTGGGAGAACAGCCATGCAGACAAATTTGATGCAGTGTGCGACGTATGGTCTGAACACTGACAGGCTGACCCCCCCACCCCTTCAAACTCTACAGCAATGCTGGCAGCACTCATACGTCTATTTCCCAAGGACAAATCCTGGATATGGCGCTGAGCACGTGCACTCAACTTCTTTGGTCGACCATGGCGAGGCCTGTTCTGAGTGGAACCTGTCCTGTTAAACCGCTGTATGGTATTGGCCACTGTGCTGCAGCTCAGTTTCAGGGTCTTGGCAATCTTCTTATAGCCTAGGCCATCTTTATGTAGAGCAGCATTTCTATTTTTCAGATCCTCAGAGAGTTCTTTGCCATGAGGTGCCATGTGGAACTTCCAGTGACCGGTATGAGAGAGTGAGAGTGATAACACCAAATTTAACACACCTGCTCCCCATTCACACCTGAGACCTTATAACAACAAGGTCACATGACACCGGGGAGGGAAAATGGCTAATTGGCCCAATTTGGACTTTTTCACTTAGGGGTGTACTCACTTTTGTTGCCAGCGGTTTAGACATTAATGGCTGTGTGTTGAGTTATTTTGAGAGGAAAGCAAATCTACATTGTTATACAAGCTGTACACTCGCTACTATACATTATAGCAAAGTGTAATTTCTTCAGTGTTACATGAAAAGAGATTTTTCTGTAACGGGACAAAAAATAAATATCTTGTAGTCTCACGCACACCCCACTTCAGTTTAATAACCCCCCCCCCCTTGCCTGGAAAAGCCATTTACGAGTATCCACTTTATAACCCCTTATAGAGGGAGTTACACTATATATTACACTAGTGAGGACAGGCGGGGGGGATTGTTGTGGGAATGCCATTGTGAAGCCAAATAAAACAAAAGTAGAAAGCAGAAAGGGATCTTTACAATTAAGTGCTATTTATTTCTATGTTTTCCATCTGCGCCCTGTAAATCTTTCACTGCTTCTTCCCTGTTCAGAGGAAAAGCTTTCCTTTCAAAGCGTTCCCATGATTTCTGCTTCGATTGAGTCGCTTTTACGCAAATGGATTTCCGATCGTGCGCTCACTTCCTTCTTTCTGGCTCTGAAAGAACTGAAAATCTTATCCCTCTCCTGTCTGCGAGTTTTATTGTCCTTCAGGGACGGTAACCATGATTTTATGGGCCTACTTTTAGAGAAGTAAAGTGAGATGGGATTTTGTGGAGTCAGGAGGCAAATGTTTGTAAAGAGATTGAAAATGCGATTTTTATGAATTATGTTTTGGGGATTTTTTTGTTTTTTGTTGCCTCTCCAAGAACTCTGTTAACAGAACTCCAATGCAGTTTTAAGCGTTGTTCTTCACAGACAAAGGCTCTGTACTTGTGTGGTTTCCAGCGGTGGAACATCTTTCTCCACTGACTGCAAATTATACTATTCAGGGAAAGCGATAGTTCACATCGCTACTCCAGTGTAGGGTTTTGGGGTATTTTTCTATGTTAAAGCTTAACTCCAGGAAGAAAACAATTGCCCCTGCATTGGAAAGGTTAAATAGCCATTATATCTAGGGCATTGGTGCTCAACCTGCGGCCCTCCAGCAGTTGCGGAACTACAAATCCTATCATGCCTCACCCTTTAGTGGTCAGCCTTGCAATGTCTCATGGGACTTGTAGTTCCACAACAGCCGGAGAGGCACAGATTGAGCACCCATGATCTAGGGCAGGGGTCTCCAAACTATGGCCCTCCAAGTGGATGTAAACCCCCCAAAAAAATGTTTTGCTGTCATAATGTAGAGAATAAGATTTCCTTTCATTTGAGCCCAGTCTTGCCACACAGACTTACTCCAGCCCTGAGAAATCCTCTATTATTATTCTGTTAGAAAGATCTTGACAAAGTGCTGAAAACTTTGTCAAAAACGCCCCCTTGCTGTAAGTGACAGGTGATTTACATATCTTATGCACTAGCCTGAGACAGGCACAGACCACAGATCCACAGACCAGAGTAAAAATAAATGTATTCTCGAGTGAACAGCAAGAAGAATATAGGGGAGATGTATGTAGTCAGAGCTGGGCAGAGTAGAACATCCAGTGATCTGATGATTGTTATAGTGCAGTGTGTGTGTCTGAGGATACATTGATCACAGGATTTGTTATGTGGGGGAGGGGTGGATTTCTCACTTTTTATTATTACACAGGATGTGCCTCTTTTAGGCTAGTGCATGAGATATGTAAATCACCTGTCACTCACAGCAAGGGGGCGTTTTTGACAAAGTTTTCAGCACTTTGTCAAGATCTTTCTAACTGAACAATAAAAGAGGATTGCTCAGGCCTCGAGTAAATCGGTGTGGCAAGACTGGGCTCAAATGAAAGGAAATCTTTTTCTCTACATCATGACATCAAATATATATATATATATATATATATATTTTTTTTTTTTGGGGTTTACATCGACTTTAAGTTGACTACAATTTCCATCATGCCTAGTCATGTCTGTGAATGTCAGAGTTTTAAAA
>CM053031.1:53249689-53260563 GCA_028564925.1 Lithobates sylvaticus | reverse complement strand
AGAAAGACTTCAGCTAACTTCCTGTCCCGGGACAAGAAGAAGAATGAAGAAGAAGAATTAAAAGCGCCCCCGTCCCTGCATGCTCACTCACAGAAGAAAAACGCATACGTAGGTCGCGCCATGCTGTCCTTTTTATAGCGGTTTCTTTGTTGCATTTATCAATGTGCAATAGTTTGAAAGAGATGCCAATTATAACAGTATAAAGAGGAGTTATGATAACTGTATTATGGGAACTGTTGCCATGTTTGCATGCAGATAGTATTTACCAGGTGGAGTTAAAGCCGAACTCTTAAGAAAACTGATAAATACACAGATGAAATACATAAAAGGTGGCTGTTTATACCGGCCACATGATTTGTATTTTGGTCTATTTCTATTGATTGATTTATACAACCCGATCACACAGCACAGCCAGGTGGATGACACCACTTTCTGTTAAAGTGGAACTAAAGCCTCCATTTATAAAACTGTGAGCAGCCAGCTCCTTATTGTAGAAGAAACATGGATTGTCTGTTCTGCAATAAAATAAAACCTACCTGCTCACTGTTCTCTTTATGCCCCGTACACACGGTCGGAAATTCCGACCACAAATCCATCAGACTTTTTCCGAAGGATTTTGTCCGACACTGGTGTTGCATACACACGGTCGGAAAAAGTTGTCGGAAAATCCAATCATTCTGAACGCGGTGACGTTCGTTGCGTACGACGGAACTACGTAGAAGCTATTAGCCAATAGGTTTGGTCTCCTAATTTGATCTGAGCATGCGTGGCACTTTGTCCGTCGAATTCTCTACACACGATTCGGAAAAAGTCCGATCGGATTTTGTTGTCGGAAAATTTAGAGCAGGATCTCAAATTTCCGACGAAAAATGTCCGATAGGGCCCACACACGGTCGGATTTTCCGACAACATGGTCCGATAGGACATTTTCCGTCTGAATTTCCGACCGTGTGTACGGGGCATTACAATGTACACTGAGCTGCATGCGTGCAGCTCAGTGTACATTCCAGCACAGATCCTGTGTGCCGAGATGGCTAAATTCCTGCACATGCGCAGGAGTGACGTCATCTTGGGCTGGCCAGTGAAGAAGGCTGCAGCCCGGCACCTGGAAAAAGCCGGGTAAAAGATGCTGACAAGGGACCTCGGACCATTAAAAGGAGAGGCAAGTATTGCAGACTTTAGTTAGAAAACCGGCTTGTTCTGAAAGACATCATATGACATCCAGTCAGGACAATGGAGCCCCCACCCGGCCGTCATTCTGCTATGGGCTGGGCAGAAAGGTGTTATCATAGAGAACACAAATCTCCTTCATCAGGGATATCTGGAGTGTCACATCTAATCACATGGTGGACAATGATGAGCATAGTAGCGCCGTACAAGAATTAAACCAAAATGTAGTAGTTCAATCTCTGCCCAGTATCCACCAGGAGAGAGAATATTCCTTACTCCCCATATAGAGGGGATGAAATGAAATGCCAGGGAGGGTCAGCGACCATTGAAGCGTACAATATGCCAGTGCCATAAGGTGGATTAGGCATATAGAGTAGAGGTCCACGCGGGGAGGGGGTTATAATGGAACTCTTCAGATGTTAAATGATGTCTGGATCATGGAAACAGACTGGTATCCAACCCAAAAGGAGATGGTGTTTGTAGCTGGCGCCCGAGCTTCCTGTCCTCCACCACAGTCAACGGCAGCTACAAATACCATCTCCTTTATGCGTCATGCTGTACTTTCATGGTTTTAATAGCTTTTTTGTATGACTGTATAAATGAGAATACTTAAATTTTTAAGATTTGTGATAAGTGCCTTTCAAATTCCTAATTTTTCTAGTTATAGTACCCCCATCATCCCTAAGGTTAAATGCCACGAAAAGGTTTTGCAGGAAAAAATAATGAAGAATAATGCCTGTAGAAGTTTTACCTGTAGAATTTCATCAGCGGTACGTTCCACAAAACCACGGATCCGTCAGCTGCGCCAGACGCTAAATACATGGAGCTGGGTGAGAACCTGCACACCCTAACGGGGCAGGAATTTGGATGTTCCAGAGAAGCCAAAACCTGCCCATTACACATACTCCAGAGGATGGTCCGGCCATCCGTAGAACAGGAAGCCAACATAGTCTGACTAGGAGAGAAACAACAGCAGTGAACAGCATATGTATGTCCTCGGAGGGGAGAGAAGGGCACCTCATTATAGTCATTTAGGGAATACACCCGGATCGTTTTATCCAAGGAGCACGTCGCCAAGAGTGAGTGTGAGAAGGCACAACTGTTGACATCATCTATGTGGTCAGACAACGTCCGAATAAACTCCACCATCGTAATCAGCCTACAACAGAAAACACATTCATGTGTTAATTAAAAACAGCAAATATCCAACATTAGATATGAACTCTAGCAGGGACTACTTTGAAGTCGCACAGATATGACCGGTACTCATTGGAAATCATGGGGTACGACTTGTCATGCGACTTTGCAGTCCCAAGACACATGACAAGTCGCACAAGTGGAAACTGGGCCTAAAGCTATCTAGTAATAAACCAAAACTAGTGTAGCACAGCCAATGTAAACAATAATAAAAGTCCAAATAATGTGAAAAAATCCACCGTAGTGCAACTTTCGGTGACAGTTCATAGAATTGTTAATTCATATTATCCAGTGACTTCAGTGACCACCACCTCTAGCTGGAATGCCCGCTCACCTCCAGATAATGACCCCACTACAGAGTCACACACGCTTGGTATTATGTCTCTCAGAATGCCACGGGGAAAAATAAATCCTCCTCCTGGTGTCCCTGAACAACATTGACCTCGTCCTGGGATCTCAGTCAATTGTGTGTGACCATAAAATGACAAAGGCAAACCATAGTGCTCTCTGCTATAAATATTTATTATTAACGACCTAGGGACTGCCCGCTGTTATTGTACGTCAGCTGTTTGAAGTGGAATACCGTTATGGCAGCAAATAGATTCCATAACCCCGGCATCCTCTTCAATGGCGGACAGACTTCTTTCAGATAAAGGGTCTCCGCAGCGGATTCGCCACAAGATCACTTTTAATCAGGGGTGGGAGAGGGCCCCCCTCCTGCCACGCTCCGGTGGTCTCCGCTGAATCCGTTGGTAGCGGCGGAGACGATCGGGTCCTCTCCCCTCAACAGCCTAGTCGAGAGTGGGAAAGATGGCCCCAACTCGGCTCCATAGCATTGGATTGCGGAAGCGACGTCAAACATCACTTCCGCCCAATGGTCTTAAAAGGGCAAATATTTATTTATTTTTTAGCATTTTAGTGTAAATGTGAGATCTGAGGTCTTTTTGACCCCAGATCTCACATTTAAGGAGGTCATGTCATGTTTTCTTTTCTATTACAAGGGAGCTCGCGTGCAGAAGCGAACGCATACGTAAGTCGCACCCGCATATGAAAACGGTATTCACATGTGAGGTATCGCCGCGATCGTTTGAGCGAGAGCAATAATTCTAGCAGTAGATATCCTCTGTAACTTTACACTGGTAACCTGTAGAACATTTTAAACGTCGCCTTTGGAGATTTTTAAGGGTCAAAGTTTCTCGCCATTCGACGACCAGGCGCAATTTTGAAGCGTGACATGTTGGGTATCAATTTACTCATAACATTATCTTTCACAATATAAAAAAAAATTAAAAAAAAAATTGGGGGTAACTTTACTGTTGTCTTTTTTTTTGTTATTCAAAAAAGTGTATTTTTTCCACACAAATTGCGCTTGTAAGACGGCTGCGAAAATACGGTGTGACAAAGTATTGCAACGGCCGCCATTTTATTCCCTAGGGTGTCTGAAAAATATATATATAAATTTTGGGGTTCTAAGTAATTTTCTAGCAAAAAAAAAATAAAAAATAGGTCCGGTCCTTAAATAGTTAAAACTATACACAGTGCTGACATACTTCTGAAAATGCTAGTTACATTGTTGTCTCTGGCTGTAATACCTTCTTAGTTAATTATTTAGAAGAAGAATGCAGATCAGGAAAGTCAGTGAAGTCTCAGATATCCTTATCAGTAGGGCTTTTTTTTCCAGTGGGAACATGAGGGGGGGGGGGGGGGTGCAGTTTCGGCACCTCCAGCACAGAATTTATGTAATGGCAAGGGGTACTAGACTAGAGTGTGCTGGAGTTTCTACTGATACTGGCTGCTGGGGGATCTATAGTCGCTGGGGGGGATCTAGCGTTGCTGGGAGGTTTATTGTTGCTGGTGGAGGATATTGTTGTTGGCGGGTGGTTAATTGTTGCTGTGAGGATCTACTGTTGAGGGGGGTCTTTGTTGCTGGGGTGGGGGGTATTTTTTTGTGGCAGCTCTATTGTTGCTGGTTGGATCCATTGTTGCTGGGGGGTCGGTCTATGGTTGTTGGCTGCAGGGAATCTATTTGATTGCTTTTCTTGTTATCAGTGTCAAATTACATGGTTCTGTATTCGCTAAAAGGGATGGCATTGGAAGGTGGGTAGGGGGTGGAACCAAGGGGTGATTCGGAAGGAGGGAGGAGTACCTGCATCTATTCCCTGGGGAAAAAAAGCCCTGCTTATCAGCATACGCTTTTCAGGTCAGTGATTTAAAGTAAAAAAAAAAAAAAAAAAAAAGCCATAAGAAGTCCTATTTGCAGTTTGCGAAAGCCAGTGGGGACAAAGCACGTGGGGTGCTCGGGGCTATAAACCAAAGACAGAAAGCAAAACCCAGACACACCAGCCTGTGAAACGAGGGTGTGGCTCATGGTGACAGCGTGAGAAAAAAAAAAAGCCGATGAAGAGACCATCAAGAGACTTTTTTGCCTCCCTGTGCCACTTTTTGGACTGAAAGCAAAACCCAACCAAAAAAGGCGACAGACACAGCAAGCACAGGGCAAAGGGGCAAGAACCACAGCACAGAAGCAGCAGAAGCAATGAACCGGACAGAACACAGCAACAGCAAGGACACAGCAAGACCAAGACGAGCCAGCAACAAAAAAAAAAAGACAAACAAGGAAGGACAATGGACCTCAAGCAACAGTAGAGTTAAGACATGGTGGGACACAGCAGCACACAGACAAAACAAACATACGAAACATGACAAACATCATTTGTAACAAAACAGGCAGGGCAGAAACACCAACAAACAACAAAGAAAAAAAACAAACAGCATCACATCCTTGCACTGACACAGCGGCGACCATGAGCAACAACATGAAGCAAAAAAGAGCAAAAAAACACAGCCGGGCTGCAGTCAACAAACAACAACACAAGCAGAGAAGATACAAGATTAGGCGGCCCCAACACACACAACAACAAGAAAGCCCTACCATCACACAGAGGCCTACACCCATTAGTGAAGCCCGATGCTACAAGGAGAGCTCAAAAAGGACCAGCAGCTCACCAACAAAAGAAAAGCACATGTGCCAGGAGACAACCTGTGCCACACACAAACAGAGCCACCAGAACGACACAGACAGAACACCACAAAAGAGGGCCTGCCAGTGCCCCTAACAGGGAAACACCACAGAGAACCAAACCTGCACACAGTGGCGCTAAACACAAAAGCAGCACAAGAGACACAAACAGCAGCAAACAGGGCAAACAGGGAGACAGCACAAAAACAGAAGAAGCGAACAGCAAAGAAGCAACCACAGCACAACAAGAACTAGCAAAACACAAGAACAGAAAAGGACAATCAAAAGCAGGAAAACAACAAAGCCCAAGCAAAAAAACTAAAACATCCAGCACACACACTAGAAGCAAGCAGAAACAAAGCGACCAGGACTCACAGGCAAAAGCAGCAAAAACAACAAGAAGTGGACACAAACAACAAAGTTCAACAAGGCAGAACAAATCAAGAAATAGACACCAAGCACAGGCAGCGAGGCAGGGACAAAAGGCAGGCACACACAGCACAGGAATCACAAAGGGACCGAAGGTCGACATCCAGGAGAGAGCACAAAGCAGGAAGAGACACCAAGAGGCCACAGAGGGACAAGATAGAACATGCAGTAACAGCACCTGCCACCCAAGGAAAACGAGCAAGTGCACACTGCAAGCAGTGGCGCCTACCAGCGCCACCCACCAGTGTCACCTACCAGTGCCACCCATCAGTGCAGCCTTATCAGTGCCCACCAGTGCAGCCTCATCAGCGCATACCAATGAAGGAGAAAAAAATTCCCTGTTTGCAAAATTTTAAAACAAACTACGAAACATGTTTTTTTTTTTTTTTTTCAAAATTTTTCATCTTTTGTTTGTTTAGCAAAAAATAAAAACCCCAGTTGTGATTAAATATTACCAAAAGAAAGCTCCATTTGTGTGAAAAAAAAATAACAATTTCATTTGGGTACAGTGTTGACCGCGCAATTGTCATTCAAAGTGTGACAGCGCTGAAAGCTGAAAATTGGTCTGGGCAGGAGGGGGGTTTAAGTGCCCAGTAAGCAAGTGGTTAATACTACTTTAAGCTGCTGGCACTGTACTCTTTTTGTAGAAGGTATAAAGAAAGATTTTTCCATATCAGCAGAAACAGTTGTAGAAAAATGATAGAAGAGGAATCTGGGTAATGTTTTCCCAGCAGTAAAGGACAATCCTGTCATTACTGCTTTCCACAAAGGAGACAAACCTATTGACAGTATCCACCAGTGTCTATGCAAATGAGGCTGGATTGCCTGAATGCACATTAATTACGGGGTTATTTATACCAGAAATGTTAATTTCTATGGGAATTATCACTTAGCATCTTATAATAAATTCATGGGGGGATTAGCAAAGTTCACAAAGTATGCGGCAAAGTCACTAAGTCACCTACAAAGAAATCCAACTTATAATGGCAAAGAGTGGCATGTTGGAATGTTATTTTATGGGTCCCAAGCTTCATTATCCTGCTGCTAGACAGATAATGCCAGTTTTATCAAATATAATTAGAATAGAAAAAGCAAAGATAATTCAATGAAGTGCACTAAAACAAAAGGAAGAAAAAGGCTCCGCAGCAGATCTTTAGCAAAACCTAACCGCACAGGAGCTTACAAAAGCGACCCCATCTATAAGGCCTTGTTAACACATGCGCTGCTCTCTGAAAAGCGATCCAGAATGGAAGTAAAAAGTCTTGTCAAGTATTAAAATTGAGCATGCTTATGAAATGGTGACAAACTTCGGTACCCTTAACCACTTGCCTACTGGGCACTTTCACACCCCTCCTGCCCAGACCAATTTTCAGCGCTGTCACTTTGAATGATTTCAATTGAACGGTCATGCAACACTGTACCCAAACAAGATTTTTATCATTTTTGGAGTTTTCCATTGGTAGTATTTAATCACCACTGGGTCTTTTATTTTTTGCAAAAGAAACAAAAAAAGGCCAATAATTTTGAAAAAGAAAAAAAAATGTGTTCCAATGAGGCTGCACAGAAGGGCACCGATAGGTGACACTAATAGGCAGCACTGAAGGACACTGGTAGGCGGCACTGATGATGAGGCACTGATTGGCAGTACTGATTAGCAATAATGATGGGCACTGATAGGTGGCACTGGTGGGCACGATTAGCAGAATTGGTGGTAAATGTTGGGACCGATGTCCACCGTAACAGAAGCCGGCTAACGGCTTTCTTCTTTTCTCCTCACGCTATCAAAAAAAAAAAATGCAGATAACCAGCTTCTGTGATCAGATGTTATTGGCCGACAGCTGATCACGTGGTAAAGGGCCTCAGTGATTGGCCCTTTACCCCTATCTGTGATCAGCCAAGTCCGAAGGACACGACGATCAGAAAGCACACAGCGATCACATGAGGACGTCTATGGACGCCCTCCCCGCACTGGAATCCCGTGTTGTAGCATTCTTTCGGCTATAGCACCGGCAGAAAGTGGTTAATTTTCCATAGGCTTGAAAAGCCCCTACAGATCACCGGTTTAGAATTAACCATGAATAATGGCCTTAGAATTATTGCTCTCAAATTGGCATGTGTGGCGATGTGCAACACATGTAGCACAATCAATGTTTTCATACATAGGTGTCCTGGACGTCTGTTTACATTTGTTTGTGCGGGTATGAAGGGATGGGCTCCAATTTTCTGGGGGGGGGGGGGGGGTCCAAGTGTATGTTTTTTTCAAAGGATCCATTAGTTTCTGTCCTGGCAACTGCAGCCAGGGAAAGTAACAGCTGAACCCGGTTCTTACTAGGTAGGGCAGATTAACGAACGCACCTTTGCTGGTTTCACGCTTCTCTAACTAGCGGCACCCACCATGTTGGTCCCAGGTCCAGAGGTGGGACAATGTAGCCCAGGAAACATGGCAGGAGGTCCGTGCAAGGGGGCGAACACATGGGGGCTTCGTTGAAGTGGCTGTAAATCTGCTCGATCGCTTCTGACAGCCAACAGTCAGATTTACAAACATTCCACATATCATGCCAACACATCAGTGGCAGCAAAAAAAATTAAAATACTACCTGGCGAGTCTGCCATTAAAAGGATTTTTTTTCCTCTATTATACGTACCTTGGTGGATACAGCATTGGCCCGATGCTGCATCTGTCCCCGGCGCCTCTGCACTGAGAACCGGGCAACTGAACACTGCCGATCGCTCGGTTCCGACAGTTCCCCAAGTAGAGAGGCGCAGGCTGTCAGTCACAGCTCTCCGCTCTTCTCCCTCCTCACTCATTGGAGCGCTGAGCTGTGGAGGGGCGGAGCCGCCATCTCAGGCTCTTAGCGGCTCGCTGAGATGGGTGTCAGTCGAGACACCTGGCGGATCCAGACTCCATTGTCGGGATAACGCGGTGCCTGGACTGATATCCGTGATGTCAGCAGAGAGCGGACTTCAGTCTGCTCTCTGCTGCAAATTGGTCACAGGAGTGCAAAACTAATTGCACTTCTGTGATCCATAGAAGTCCAGCTAAATTTCTCCTTTAATGTCAATGTTCAGGCACTTCCTGTTTTAGGGTGACAATACTCTGCTCATGCCTCCCATATATGGATCAAAATTCGGCCAGTTAAGCAGGGACCGGATACATTTGGATCCATGTATGGGCATGCTGGTTGTACAAAAATTGATCAATTGACTTTTGTAGAACCAGCCTGTCAGTTTCAGATAGATCAGTGCCCCTAGCTATAGCCATCAACACTGATCATTGTATTCTGACAGCTGCCAGAATACAATAGCTCAGCGGGAAGGATTCTCCCATCCACTTCGAATGTGTGGATGGCGGAATAGGATCAAATTGATCAATGTGTGGAATGCCAAACACACTGCACAGACATGTTGCACGATTGTCACCATCAGGAAAAATGATATGGAGCAGATACTGCAGAACATAAAAGTAGACAGGAGGTGACTGCAAACAAGCTCTGAGGTCAGCAGAACCAATATACAAGGATAAAAAAAGGTCAACAATATATACCGTATATTTTTTTTTTAAAAGGGAGGCAATTGTTTATGATACCCTGGCGGCTGTTAGAATACAATGCGGTCAATTTGCTGCTGTCAAATCAGTCAGATATGAATGAGTGTGGTGAGCTTAAAGGACAGATTATGCAATCCGATTTGTACAGAGTATCTCTTAGATTGTAAACTCTAATAAATTCTAACAAGCAGGGCCCTCTGATTCCTCCTGTATTGGACTGTATTGTAACTGTACTGTCTGCTGTCAGGTTATAAAATGCTGCGCACACTGTGGGCCATAGAAATCCTGAATAATAATAATAATAGTACAGTATCCTTTAGACTGACCAAAACTATATAATATGAGGACAAAGCGACACCACCAAATTCAATTATTATCAAACCAGGCATGTCCTTACACTACATAGTTTATGGCAGAGCATATAAAAAGTGATCTTTTTTTTTTTTAATCAAATTTATTTAAAAATCTAAAAGATATTTTTATATTTAAGTTGTACATTAATAATTGAGTTTATTCAGCATGAAAATGGAGCTTAGTTATGTAGCATGAGGCTGTATATTCTGAAATATTTTCATTTTTGTTAAACTCATTCAATGAATCCAAGCTCTGCAAGCTGAAAGAACATGCACTGTTATTGTTTTAATTAAAGTGGTTGTAAACCCTTACAAACCACTTTGACCTACAGGTAAGCCTAGATTAAGGCTCATCTGTAGGTCCAATAAATATCTCCTAAACCTACAAGGTTTAGGAGATATTTAGAAAAGAAAAAGGCACAGCTATCTTCGGCGCATGCGCCGTAGACAGTGGCGCGCAGGCGCACTGAGCATGCCGAGATCACGGCGATATGTCGTTCTTGTGCGCATGCGCGGGAGTGACATCGCCGCTCCAGCGAATGACAGCGCTGGAGCGGCGAGACCCGGAAGTCACTCCGGGTTTGATGGCGGCGGCGGAGGTCGTGGATGAGGGTCGCTTCGGGGGCTTCGTTCTCAGGTAAGTTATTCATAATGAGCTAGTATGCTATGCATACTAGCTCATTATGTCTTTGCCTTGCAGGTTCCGTTTTATTTAATTTTTTTTAAATAGGCTTTACTTCCTCTTTAAGGCCCCTTTTATACTTGTGCGACTTGTCCTGCGATTAGGGACTGCAAAGTCGCATAACAAGTCGTACCCCATGATTTCCACTGAGTACCGTTCATATCTGTGCGACTTCAAGTGGCACCGCCTTCAAAGTAGTCCCTGTACTACTTTGGTCCGACTTTGATGCGTGTTACACAGGCATTCCCTGAAATTATGGTAAAATTGCGTGGCTTTGAATTAAATAAAAGAATTTGAGTAGTTCTCCAACTATGTGTGATTGACCTATTAACCTAAAATCGGTTCTGATATCGCTGTTTTACTAACCTGACAGCTTATTATTCTAAATAGGAAACCTTCATTTTGTTTGCAAATATTAAAAGATTCTGACTACCAGCAAGAATAAGTCCTTACATTTAAAGAGCACCGGTCATTTCA
>CM053031.1:52954689-53244689 GCA_028564925.1 Lithobates sylvaticus | reverse complement strand
GTGATCAGTGATGACTCCAGACATTTGATGGTTTGACAGTTTGGGTGAGAGAAAAAGCACATACATACCTCCAAACTTTTTGAGATGGAAATGAGGGACACCTATCAGCAAAAGTATGCAGGGCATAGGACACACCCCTTGTCAAACCCTCTTAAAGGAGAATTGTACAAAAAAACAAGATTGGTTAAACCCACAAGTGCTTTTTTTTACCACTACTATTCCTTTTTATTGGCTTTTGGAATTTACAAATGCAGCAATTTAGAAATCAGATGAAAGGTTTAGCGCTGGGAAAACACTTTTTGATAGATATAAAGTGCATTTTATATACAAACTATATAGATCAGACCAAAATGAGGAGGACAGTGGGACATTGCTCCAAATCAGGGACAGTTGGGAGCTATGCACATGTGACAGTTAGAATTTCTGGCATGCTGGGAATAGAACTGTTTTTTTTTCAAAACTGATCAATCAATTGGTTTAGTCCCACTTTAACAGAAAGTGAGATTCATACTGTTTGGCTTGTATTCTGCAGGAGATCTGTTCATGGATCTCACCTGATGGTGGAACAGAGGACGGGCTGTGTAAAAGGCCCAGTGTGCCACTTATTTATCATATTAAAGCCACTGGTGGGCAGATTTAAATAAATTGCAGTCATGACCTCCAGTGGAAAAAAAACTGCTAAGGCCCCTTTCACACTGAAGCGTTTTGCAGGCGCTACAGCACTAAAAATAGCGCCTGTATAGCGCCTGAAAAAGCGGTTCCTTTCACTCCAGTGTGAAAACCAGATGGCTTTCACACTGGAGCGGGCGCTAGCAGGACGGTAAAAAAAAAGTCCTGCTAGCAGCATCTTTGGAGCGGTGAAGGAGCGGTGTATTCACCGCTGCTACCCATTGAAATCAATGGGGCAGCGCGGCGCTTTGCGGGCGTTTTTAACCCTTTTCCGGCCGCCAGCGGGGGTTAAAACCGCACCGCTAGCGGCCGAATACCGCTGCTAAAAACGACAGTAAAGCAGAGCTAAATATAGCGCTGCTTTACCGCCGACACCCGCACCAGTGTGAAAGGGGCCTAAAGGATGTCACTTGAGAGTCTGCTGACTTCACATCCAAGATGGCGGCACCCAGCAGCAGTCTCAGGGCTTTTGGCTAGACTTTGGCTTAAACTACGTAGAGGGTTCTTTACTGTAAGAGCGGGCAAGGATGTGGAATTCCCTTCCACAGGTGGTGGTCTCAGCGGGGGGGCATCGATAGTTTCAAGAAACTATTAGATAGGCACCTGAACGACCACAACATACAGGGATATACAATGTAATTACTGACATATAATCACACACATAGGTTGGACTTGATGGACTTGTGTCTTTTTTCAACCTCACCTATTATTATGTAACTATGTAGACAGGCACACATTCACAGGTATAGTATTATACAGGATTTATAGAGCTCCAACAGTTTGTGCAGCGCTTTACAATGTAGAGGGGGGACAGTTCAATTACAATACAGAAGGGACAGGAGGGTCCTGCTCGTGGAGCTTACAATCATGCAAAAACAATATTAAATACCCATATATGTGGAAATTCAGTAAAGAACTTACAACAGTTTTCTGGTGGTAGGTGCCTTTAACCCTTTCGCTGCCAGAGCTGTTTTTGCAATCATTTTAGACCTGAAGATTATATAAAACCCCCAAAACGTAGAATAAGGCTAAGTGCACATCTATGCGTGTCAGGAACACACGCAAAACGTTGCCGCTTTCCCAACATGCACAGAAACGAGTTGCCCTTTAGCAGATGCACAGCAGTGCCATTAATTGTTATTGGCACCCCAAACATCGGCAGCACCACGCCGTTCACTATGTTTTTGGAAAAGAGTCAGGGACTTGTTGGGTGACTCATAGGAATGAACGAGCTGCCCTACACACAACACACGGGCACACCCAAAAAGTGTCATTTGCCCGTTCACACCTGTAGGTACGAATGGAGCCCAAGGTGGTATCATCACCTGAGAGTCGCGTTTTTTGTGCATTTTGTTGCAACATTTGAGCTTCCGGCTTTTTTGTATTCACCTATAGAGAACAGCATCACCTGTGACATCACTTGTTGCTGTGTGGACATATCAGCTTAAGGCGGAGGTTCACACAAAAATGGAACCTCCGCTTTTCTGAACCCCCCCCCACTCCGGTGTCACATTTGCCACCTTTCAGGGGGAAGGGGGGTTTGTTGTGGGTGTTTTTGTTGGTTGTTTGGGGTGGAAGGGTTGGGGGGGGTTTGTGGGGGGGTGTTTGTTGAGTGTGGGGTGGTTGGTGGTGGGGTTTGTTGTTTTTTGTTTGGGTGGGGTTGTTGGGGTGGGGAGATGGGGTTGTTGTTGGTTTTAGGGGGAAGGGGGGTTTGCACCCACTTCTGGGCATAGAGTCTATGCCTCCCCCCCCTGCTGTCTGCTGGGAAACACACAGGTCCCAGAGACAGCAGGGACCATCCAGATCGTGCAGCGCGACTCGCACATGCGCAGTAGGGAACCAGGCTGTGAAGCCCCAAGGCTTAACTTCCTGATTCCCTTACCGAAGATGGCGGTGGCAGCACCTGAGAGCCGAGCGACAAATCGGCTTTGGGTGCCGACATCGTGGGTGACCTGGACAGGTAAGTGTCCTTATTTTAAAAGTCAGCAGCTGCAGTATTTGTAGCTACTGACTTTTAAAAAATAAATAAAAATTTTGCGGGACTTCCGCTTTAACCACTTGAAGACCGGGCCTTTTCTGACACTTTTTGTTTACAAGTAAAAATCTTATTTTTTTTGCTAGAAAAATTACTTAGAACCTCCAAACATTCTAGATTATAAGCGAAAGAGTATTTTTTTATATCTTTTGCTTTTTAACCACTTGCCTACCAGACACGAACATTCCCTTCCTGCCCAAGCCATTTTTCAGCGCTGTCGCATTTTGAATGACAATTGCGCAGTCATGCAACAACATTTTTATAATTTTTTCCCCACAAATAGAGATTTATTTTGGTGGTATTTGATCACCTCTGTGGTTTTTATTTGTTGCACTATTAACAAAAGAAGAGGGACTAGTTTGAAAAAACGCAATATTTTTTACTTTTTGCTATAATAAATATAAAAAAAAAAAAAAAAATATCCAATTTTTATTTTAATTTTTAAAAACAATTTTTTTCCTCAGTTTAGACCGATACGTATTCTTGTATATATTTTTGGTAAAAAAAATAAATAAATAATCGCAATAAGCGTATATTGATTGGTTTGCGCAAAAGTTATAGCGTCTACAAAATAGGGGATAGATTTATAGCCTTTTTATTATTTTTTACTAGTAATGGCGGTGATCTGCGATATTGCGGTGGACATATCGGACACTTTTGACACATTTTTGGGACCATTCACATTTATATACAGCGATCCGTGCTATAAAAATGCATTGATTACTGTATAAATGTGACTGGCAGGGAAGGGGTTAACACTAGGGGGTGATCAAGGGGTTAATATGTTCCCCATGGGAGTGAATCTAAATGTGGGGGGAGGGGACTGACTGGGGGAGGTGACCGATCGGTGTCCCTATGTACAAGGGACACACCATCGGTCTCCTCTCCTCTGACAGCACGTGGATCTGTGTGTTTACACATACAGATCCACGTCCTGCTCAGTTACTGGGCAACCGCGGGTGCCCGGCCCGTGCATCGGGTCCGCAGCGACGCGGCGGGCGCGCGCCCCCTAGTGGCCACAAAGGAAATGCCGTCATATGAACTGATGTTTCTTGCCGCCGTCATACGACAGTGGGCGGTCAGGAAAAGGTTAAAGTTAAAGAAGAGATTTGAGGTCTTTTTGAGCCCAGATCTCTCCATGAAGAGTACCTGTTGTCCTTATTTCTATTACAAGGGATGTTTACATTTCTTGTAATAGGAATAAAAGTTATAAAATAAATAATAAAAAAAAAAAAAGTGACAGCGTAAAAATAAAAAGTAAAATAAATCCATTTAAAGCGCCCCCCATCCCTCCGAGCTCGTGCACAGAAGTGAACACATACATAAGTCACGCACACATATGTAAATGGTATTCACACCATACATGAGGTATCACCGCGATCCTTATAGCGAGAGCAATAATTCTAGACCTCCTCTGTAACTCTAAACAGATAACCTGTAAAGGCATTTAAAACATTGCCTATGGATTTTTAAGTTCATAAACTTATAAGTTCATAAACCGCAGTTTGTTGCCATTCCACGAGCGTGAACAAATTTTAAAGCGTGACACATTAGGTATCTATTTACTCGGTAAATCATCATCTTTTATAATTTAGAAAAAAATAAATAGAAAATGGGGGTATATATATATATATATATATATATATATATATATATATATATATATATATATATATATATATATATATATATATATATATATATATTTTTTTTTTTTTTTTTTTTCTCTTTTTTTTATTCATTCAAGTGTATTTATTCCAAAAAAATTGTGTTTGCAAAACTGCTGCATAAATATTATGTGACAACAATCTATTCTCTAGGGTCTCTGTGAAAAATAAATGTGTGTGTGTGTGTATATATATATTATATATATATATATATATATATATATATATTTATATATATATATATATATATATATATATATATATAAAAATGATATATGTTTAGGGGTTCGAAGTCATTTTCTAGCAACTAACTTAATTAAAATTAAAAGAAAAAAAAGTGTCAGAAAAGGCCTGGTCAGTAAGTGGTTAACCACTTTATTACCAAGGACGTCATATGACGTCCTTGACATTGAGTGGGGATATCTGAATGATGCATACAGCTATTGGCATCATTAAGATATCATTCTTTCCGGCCGGCAATTCTGTGCACCATAAGAACGATCATAGCGGCAGTTCCGCCGCCTGATCGTTCTTATAGGCAGCGGGAGGGGACGTCCCCCCCTCCCGTGCCATCGGGGGCCGGAGAAAGAATCGCTCTCTGGCCGGATGACGAGCATAGAGATTTCCGGTGATCGGATGGTCAACAGTCATCTCTATGACCGTCGGAGGCCCGGGCGCGACGTTATGACGTCACGCTCGGTACCCGGAAGTAAACAAAGCCGCGATTTTTTACCGATCTCATGCTTTCCAGCCTGGAGGAGAGATGTGGGGTCTTATTGACCCCACATCTCTCCATAAAGAGGACCTGTCACATACATTCCTATTACAAGGGATGTTTACATTCCTTGTAATAGGAATAAAAGTGATCCAAACAATTTTTTTTTTTTTTTTCAAAAAGTGTAAAAATAAAAAAAATTAAATAAAATTAAATAAATAAATAAATAAATAATTTTTTTTTTTTAAAACGCCCCTGTCCCCGGTAGCTCGCGCTCAGAAGCTAACGCACACGCAAGTCCCGCCCACATATGCAAACGCCGCTCAAACCACACCATGTGAGGTATCGCCACGTGCGTTAGAGCGCATGCAACAATTCTAGCACTAGACCTCCTCTGTAACTCTAAACTGGTAACCTGTAAAAAAAATTTAAAAGCGTCGCCTATGGAGATTATTAAGTACCGAAGTTTGGTGCCATTCGACGATTGTGCGCAATTTTAAAGCGGGACATGTTCGGTATCTATTTACTCGGCGTAACATCATCTTTCATATTATATAAAAAAAAAATTGGGCTAACTTTACTGTTTGTTATTTTTTTTTAATTCATGAAACCGTTTTTTTTCCAAAAAAAAAGGCGTTTGAAAAGTTTTTGCGCAAATACCGTGTGAGATAAAAAGTTGCAATGACCGCCATTTTATTCCCTAGGGTGTCTGCTAAAAAAAACGTACTCAATGTTTGGGGGTTCTGAGTAATTTTCTAGCAAAAAAAATGATGATGTTTACATGAAGGAAAATAGGCCCGGTAAGCAAGTGGTTAATGAATAGTTTCTATAGAGGAGTGAAGGTCACAGACACTGCTATAGAGAGATGGGAGGGACCCAATCACATAGCACTACATGTCCCCTCCACCCCCCACACCTCCACACACCCCGACACCATGCTCACCCCGGATTCTGACATCTGCACGCTCATTATAGGGGTGCTCATATAGCAACTTCGTTTTTTTCCCCCCAAATATAAGGCCTATGCAAAAGCAGGAAACGTATACGAGCAGCTGCAAAGCGCCGACTACCAGAGACCGCCGTGAGATATTCACTGTGTGTTCCTAATATGGAGTCCGAAAAGGGTTAATCTCCCCCCGCGCTGCCTGCATGGTGGGACAGTCCGGATCCCCCCATTCACACAGAGCGCTTACCTGACTGTGCGGCGGCTGGCCGGCAGGGGGCGGGACTGGAGCGGATCACCCAGGAGACGCAGGTGACGTCTCTCCGCCTATCTCTCCATCTTTGCTTGTAATGATAGAGGTGGGAGGGGCCGGGTGACCGAGCTGTCATGTGACTGCTAGTCGCCTCTGTAGGGGATCTGCTCGTTACTGACAGTAAAGTTCCATTATTGCTACAGAGTGAGAAAGTTCACAGACACAGCAATAGGAAACTATCCTGATTATAGTCCCTTGCAGGTTTACATACCTCACAACTTTTTGAGATGGAAATGAGGGACACCTATCAGCAAAAGTATGCAGGTATAGAACACACCCTTTGCCACGCCCCCTTAAAGGAGAATTGTACAAAAAAACAAGATTATTTAAACCCACAAGTGCTTTTTTACCACTACTATTCCTTCATATTGGCTTTTGGAATTTACAAATGCAGCAATTAAGAAATCAGATGAAAGGTTTAGTGCTGGAAAACACTGCTTGATAGATAAAAAGTGTAGTTTATATACAACTATATAGATCAGACCCAAAATGAGGGACAAATGGAGGAGGAAAGAGGGACATTTCTCCAAATCAGGGACAGTCTGGAGCTATGATATTACCATATATGGCGTGTCACCGCCCCCTGCGCTTCCATCTTCGCCTGCTCTTCTGGGTTCCCACTCTCCGGCCATTAGAATGCTGAGAACGCGATGATGTCACTCTTGCACATCGCTGTACAGCGATGTCTCCTTTCACACTGAGGGCGGAGCTACTGCGTCTGATTCAGTGATGTCACCATCTGCAGCCAATGGGAATATCCCCTAAACAGTGTACGCTTAGAAGATAGTCACAGTAGATCCAGCCAGGGCTGGGACAAGGTGTGGGCAGGAGGGACAGCTGCCCTGGGCGCAAGGGTTTACTGTAGAGATGGGGGCACCTTCCTTCTGTTACGACGCTGACAGGAGTAGTGACAGCCACATGCGTGATCCCACTGGTCCCTGCTGACTTCTGGGACCTGTGTGTCTCCCAAAAGACAGCGGGGGGGGGGGGGGACAAGAACGGAGAAGGCGCCGGAAGTGGTGTAGATACCCGTGGGTGGCTTGGGTATCTATGCCCGGAAGTGGGAGCTAGACATGTGCAATTCGTTTCGTTTTTATTCGTTTTCCGTTAAAATTCGTTATATTCGTTCATTCGTTATCGTACGAATGAACGAATGATTCGCTAAAAAATTTTAACGAATTATCGAATCGAACGAATATGAAAAACAACGAAAATCCGAAATAACCAAATTAGAAACTACGAAAGAAGAAAATCCGAAAAAAAAAAAACGAAAACAGGAACAACGAAAATCAAAATGAACGAAAAAATTATTTTTTTGAATTAGTAATTTTCCGTGTCCCTTACAATGGCGCTGCTTAACGTGCTTCGAATGGATTGAACCAAAAAAATTTGTACATTCGTAACTTTTTTTTTCGATTCGTAATTTTCTATGTCTCTTACAATGTAATAATAGCATACACATTACATAAAATTATGAATTATGCTCCGATTACGAATCTACGAAAACAATGTTACGAAAGTACGAATAAATCAATCTTACGAAAGTACGAATGTAACTAAATCTACGAAAATACGAATGCGTCCGAATTTCGAATAAACGAAATTAAACTAACGGAAAAACGAATCAACGAAAAAATAACTCTTATAACTCTTATAATTCTTACGAAAATACGAATCGTTACGAATCAACCGAAACGAACAGAAACTAAACTAAACTAAACTAATTTTTCTATTGTGCACATGTCTAGTGGGAGCAAAATACCTGTATTAGACAGGTATCTGCTCCCCCTGAAAGGTGCCAAATGTGACACCGGAGGGGGGGGGGGGGGGGGGGAGAAACCGGAAAAGCGGAAGTTCCATTTTTGGGTGGAATTCCTTTTTTTTTTTTTTTTGTTTTTTTTAAATATTTAAACAATCATACAAGAAAATAGAAGAGTTCATTCACACAAAATACGTGACAGAACACGTCGGCAGTAGATCAAAAACACAGGCGACCCGGTCATGGACAGCACCTCAATCGGCACAATATAGTCAAATATATACAACAAGGCAACATTGAAAAACACACATCAATCCAGTTCAACAAAATATAAATAATGCAAGGGGGAAGATGCAAGGCTGTTTAACCTAATCTCGGTGTACACAAGGCACAAAGCGTCGCCAGTAAGGGGAGTCTTTTCATAGTGGTTTAATGGTTTTTGATCTAGTTCATGGTAGACATGTGCGATTGGTCTAGTTCATGGCGAATTGAAAACTCGTACGAATTTCCGGAATTTCTTACAATCTGAAATACAAATTTTTATGCATATGAATTCCGTACGAAATACGAAATTTCGTTTACGAATTTCGGATCCAAGTTCATAACGAAAATTCGTAGTTGTTACGAAAAGTTAACTAACCAAAAAGTTATAAACCCAGGAAGTCACCACAGCACAGGCATGGTGGGAACCCCTCATAATAATAAATTCATCATAACGAAAATTTGAAATTGTTACGAAAAGTTAACGAACCTAAAAGTTAAAACCCCAGGAACTCAGCACAGGGATGGTGGGAACCCTATGGGAATTTCTATGCTTACAAATTTTATACGAAATACGAAATTTCGTTAACAAATTTTGGATGCAAATTAACAGAAACATGACTAATGTTTTGTTCACCAATCAGAGGAATTCAGCACAGCACAGGGATGGTAGGAACCCCTCATAATGGGCACAGTGGGTGTACACTCAGACCCGGGAACTCAGCACAAGGAACCCCTCATAATGGACACAGCAGGTGTACAGACCTGGGAACGCAGCACAGGGATGGTGGGAGCCCCTCATAATGATAATTCATCATAACGAACATACGTAATTGTTATGAAAAGTTAAAAAACCTAAAAGTTAAAAAACCAGGAAGTCAGCACAGCACAGGGATGGTGGGAACCCCTCATAATGATAAATTCATCATAACGAACTTTCGTTATTTTTACGAAAAGTTAAAAAAATTTGTACGAAATGAAACAAAACAAATTTTTTGATGGCGCCCATGTCTAGTTCATGGCTTACCTATTCCATGCACTTTATTTCACCCAGACTCTAGCTCGCTTACTTGTTAGTCTCCCCCAGTCGCCCCCTTATTGGTGACGCTTGCAACATTTATATATTGTTGAACTGTACCGACACACATTTCTCAACACTGTCCTGCCATACATGTTTGACTATATTGTCATTGATCATGTGCCGATTAAATTGCAGATGTTTTCCTAATAAGGTGGCCCAGTCTCCGAAACTAGTTGAAATGCTGTCCATGACCAAGTCACCCACGCCTCCAATCCACTACCGACACCCTCCGTCATGCACTTTGTATTAACAAACTCCTCCATCTTTCCACATGACCGTTTTTTTTTTTTTAAATTTTAAATCTTTATTTCTCTTTAGAAGAAGCAAGGAATACACTCTACCATCGTCACATCTCACATATTATCTACATCTATACAGAAAAACAAAGGAACATATTACATCACACAGTGGTAATTATCGACTCTACTGTCACTTTCTAATTTCTCAAGGAATTCAAATGAAAGTAAAATGAAATATCCACTACCTTTACCCAGGGATTGCCTTTCTCTCAGGCTCTACCCTAAGATTTCCTTTTTATATGTTCATAGAGTGTAGGACCTTCTCTTACTTCTATATTTTATTCCCCACAGAAAAGAAAATAACGTAATCAGTAATACAAAAAAAATAAATAAATAAATAAATTCAAACAGAAAAAAAAAAGGGGGGTAAATAAAGAGGGGGGGGGGGAATCTAGAGAGGTTTTACCTCTCTCCCTCCCCACCCCTCCATCTCCCCCCCGTCCCTCTCCCTCCACCTCTCTCCCATAGATACCCTCCACTTTCCTCTCTATTTTCAGTTGTCCAGGTTTACATCTATAAGCTTTCTCCCCTCCTCTGAATTAATATAAAGATTCCATGCGGACCATGTTTCCAGGTATTTCCATCTTTTCTGTCGTGATGACCATACCAGGTCCTCCATATAGTTTAATTGCTCTACCTTTTTAAGCCATATTCCCACTGATGGTGGTCGCGTCTGCTTCCACATAAGTGGAATGCAAGATTTAGCTGCATTCAGAAGGTGGCATAAAACAGTTTTCTTATATATTTTAATAGGGCTTCTCGTATCTTGTACTAGAAAAAGGGATGGGTCTTCTGGTAATTCTTGTTCACAAAATTTTTGAGAGATTCTCCAGACTTCTTTCCAGAAATCCCTTATTCTAATGCAAGCCCAAAAAATATGTACTAACGTCCCCTTTTCTTCTCCGCAACGCCAACACCTGTCTGATATCGCCGGGTAGCATCTGTGCAGTAATACTGGGGTACGGTACCATCGCGACAGAATCTTAAAGTTGGTCTCCTGTGTTCTTATACAGGTTGAAGATTAAAATACATTGCCTATTATTTTATTACATTGCTCCCCTGAAAATGTTTGGTCTAGGTCTCTTTCCCACTCCCTGAAGAAGGGCAATCTGAAATCTTCCGGTGGTGTCACTAACAGCACATACGTCCTAGACAGGGTATGATGCAATGCCCCACTTTCATTACAATACCTCTCAAATATTGTTCGCGCGATCGTAGCCACCTAGTGGCTTTAGTGTATTTAAAAAATGTCTCAGCTGTGTTGCGCGCCACCGATCTAATTGGAGTGCTGTAGATCCTATTGTCATCGCCTGTGTCGTCGATCCATGTTCCATTTATCATAAAGTGTGAAGCTTGGAATGTCCCTTGTTCTATTAATACTCTAAATTTTCCATCTCTTATTCCTGGATCAAACTGTGGGTTTCCCAGTATTGGAAATAGGGGAGAGGCTATCGCCGACAATTTGCCTTCTGCAAATAATCTATGACTCATCTTCAAAGTGGGTCCTATCAATGGGTGTCCCTTTACTGAAATCGGGAGTTTTCTATAACACCAGGCGGCTCTTTGCAATACCACCTTGCTTTGCGCCTGTTCTAAACCCGGCCACATCTTCCATTCCCCATGTCTACTCCAGTCTATCAGTCGGCTCACAAGTGCCACCTGGTAGTACTTATAAATATCTGGTAAGGCTAAACCTCCATATTTTTTGGGGAGATTCAATAGAGATCTGCTGATTCTTGGACGTTTGTTTGCCCATATAAATCTAGTCACTAAAGATTGTATTTGCTTAAAATAGTTCTTAGGTATGTCAATTGGTAATGCCTGGAATAAGTATAAAAACTTCGGGAGGATGCTCATTTTAATAATATTGCACCTCCCAAACCATGAAAAGAGTCCTTTCTGCCATTTTCCAAGAAGGTTTTGCACATTGTATAATAATGGGGGGAAGTTCAGTTTATATGTACATGAAAGATCTGACGGGATAAGAGTTCCCAAATATTTCAGAGCTTGGTCTGACCATTTAATTTTATAACTTAACTTCAATGTTCTCAGTATCTCTTTAGGAATCATTACTCCCATAGCTTCGGATTTTGATAGGTTAATCTTAAAGTCTGATAGAGCACCATAGGCCTCAATTTCTTTCAAAAGATTGGGTAATGAAACTATTGGGTTAGTTAATGAGAATAGCATATCGTCCGCATAGGCCGAAGTTAATATTGCCTTCCCCCTACTGATATGCCCCCTATATCTGGGTTTGAACGGATCTTACACAGTAAGGGCTCTAAGGACAGGACAAACAGGATTGGGGACAGGGGACAACCCTGTCTAGTCCTATTCTTAACCCTAAATAGTTGAGAAACAACCCCATTCACTTTTACCTGAGCAGTTGGTTGGGTATAGATACATGAGATCCATCGGAACATATTATTTCCCAATCCTATCCGCTTTAATACTGAGAACATAAAATGCCAATTGATACGATCAAAAGCTTTCTCTGCATCTGTACCCAAAAATAAACACGGAGTTTTATTGGTATTAGCTACATGGATAAGGTTCAAAGATCTAATCGTATTGTCTCGTGCCTCCCGCATCTGTACGAACCCTACCTGATCTTGATTAATCAGGGAGGGTAAGTATTGCTGAAGCCGCGTCGCTAGAATTTTTGAAAAAAGCTTTAGATCTGTATTTAAAAGGGATATTGGCCTGTAACTTCCACATTGCATTGGATCTTTACCTTCCTTTAGTAGGATTGTTATTAAGGCTTTCAACGTATCTCCATGGAATGAACTTGTATCTCCCAGTCCATTATACAGTTTGACCAACTGGGGCCCTAAGATAGAAAAAAGGAGTTTATAATACTGGGCAGTAAACCCGTCTGGGCCGGGGGCTTTGCCTATTTTTGCTAGGTTTACTGCTTGTTGGACTTCCTCCAGTGTAATTGGGTGGAATTCCGCTTTAAAACAACAAGGGCAGACGATTTAATAGATGGAAAGTTGAAAAAAATTACTGAAGGTCCGCTTTAAGGAGAAACAAGGCTTTCTTTTTATCATATTGTCTCACAACAATTTTTTTTGCAATCCTTAGACAAAAAAATGTATCAAAATGTACTTTTTATTTTTTTTAGCAGTGTTAGTTTAAAAATAAATAGTGTTACTGTACATAAAATGTATACATTTTATTCTGTAATTTGTCCTATTTAAAATGACACTAAAATTAGGGTTCTGGTACAAAGCATTGCACAGTTATATATGAAATAAAGTGTCCCCTTTAAGACATTTATTCCTGGTCTGCACATGTGCAGAATGGGCGTTTCCTTGCTATTTCTGAGGTTTTTTCTCTAGCTTTTTTGTACTACCCTTCAGGGTTCTCACTCTCTTGCCGTGGCCTTGGTTTTGTTTCTTTTTGTTTGCCAATAATAAGGTAGGTCCTTTTTAATTAAGCTGCTCTCCCTTTTTAGCTTTAAAGTGTTGGCTCTAAATTGGACTCAGGGCTGCTCTGCATATCAGGTGTATGCCCTGCAGTCCAGATTACTTCAGCATTACAGGTATGTGTGGAGCTGGCCATTCACCATGCAATTTTCTTGTTCGATTTCCATTAGGTTTGCCTTCAACTGTGTGGTACAGGGGCCTGCCTGATTGCATGCAAATTGGGGGTGATTAGATTTGACCACATATTGTATGTTTTTTTTTTTTTTTTTTTTTTTATAGATCTGAGGGAGATCTATAGACGGGGGTTGGGTAGTGTATGGCCAGCCTTATACTTTTATCTCACTCCTATTGCGTTGACTTCGTTTAAAAATTTGGTGTGCAAATAGACTCTATTTCTTTTTGCTTCTTACTTCGCCTTACTACAGCTGATCCTCCTGCCCATTATTTACCATGAGCCATTCGTCACAAAGCCAAGATCCTCTCATATCCAATAGGTATGTGGACCACCTGTACGTGAGTATTTAAAAAAAAAAAAAAAAAAGAGTGCGCCACTGACAAACTTTGTTTGTTTCAGCCCTGTTCCTTCAAAGCGGTCCAGAAAGTCCTCAAGGCGCTATGACAATGACGATAGTCCTGAGCGAAGACCGCGCTCTTCTCATAAATCTTCCAGAAGATCAGGATCTTATAGACGTCGTCATTCGCCTTCGCCTCCACCGCGGGCGTCAAGGAAAAAATGTTGGGCCTGTGGCGCGGTTCCACTCCCTGATAAGCTCGTCTGCAGAGACTGTCTCAGGGACTACGCAGCTAACCGGGAATTAGAAGGCCAGCAGGTGGTTGACCTGCTTAAGCAAACCATGAGAGACTCTCTTTCTGAACTGACGGCCATGATTCCAGCTCACCCGGTTTCACAAGCTGCCCAGGTGTTGGATTTGGACGCCGACATTTCGGGCCCATCAGCTGTTAGTACTCCTTTGCCTCCATCAGGAAAAACAGCTAAACAAATCCCACCGGTAGATTCATCCGAGGAGTCCTCAGATGATACAGAACCGTCTGGTTTCAATTTCTCCCTGGTTCAACCCTTTGTACAAGCGGTGAGGAGCGACATTGCCTGGGAAGACCCGGAAGGGCCTCCTCAAAAAATCAAAAAACTATTTCTCATTCCTCAAGAGAAACCAAATCTTCTTCCCATTAATGGGGGAGATCATAGAGGATGAGTGGAACAAAACTGATAGAGTTTTTTCTGTAGCACGTTTATGCAAAATGTATCCACTGGCACTCAGTTCAGATACTCAGTTCAATGACTGTGGTTGATGCGGCTGTAGTGCGTCTGGCAAAAAATGTAACAATGCCAATGGAGGATTCAACGTCTTTCAAGGATCCCCTAGATAGCTCCATTTGAGGTCTAGATCAATACATCTATCTAGAAGCAGGGGTGGCTTGCAGACCAGCCATTGCGCTGACATCTGTTTCCAATGCCATCAGGGCTTGGACGGAAAATATTGAGACAGCCCTGCACCAAGACGTTCCCAAAGATGACATAATCAAAGCTCTGGAGGAGCTTAAGTTGGCGGATTTCGTGGGAGAAGCTGCAATTGACACAATCCGGTGTTCAGCCAATTCAATGCTGCAACTCTGTTATGGCAAAGCGGGCCTTATGGCTAAAGCCTTGGACAGCCGATCTAGCATCAAAGCAGAATTGATGCAAGATTTCCCTTGATGGAAAATCTTGGTTTGTTGAGAAACTCGACAAAGTAATCTCCAGAGTAACAGGGGGCAAATCTGGCTTACTTCCTCAGGACAGGAAGGTCCGGAGAACAAAGGCCTATTTATCACGATTCCGGCAATCAAATTCTAGAGACTTCAGGCAGTCTCGCCCCTTTAGGGACAACAAGAAATCGTGGAGAGGCACCCAGACTTCTTTTCTGGGAGCCAGAAAGTACAAGTCCCTCACTGCTCCCCAGGAGGGGACAAAGTCCTTTTGACGTCAGCGGGGAGGAAACACCCCAGTGGGAGCCCGGTTAAAAAAACGTTTTCCCCATCTGTGCCTCCAAATGTCAAGACCCATGGGTCCTAGCAACGATCCGGTACGGTCACTTCTGGACTTTCTCTCAGCAGCCTCCTCACACGTCCTTCAAAGAGACAGTTACCAGCCTCCCCACAGAAGGCACTGGCCTTAAACCAATTTTTTTTTGGGAGTCCCTGCAGCGTCAAGGGGCAGCAATACCTGTCCCCCCATCAGATCGATTTTACAGGTTTTTCTTCCACCCTTTTCCTGGTGCAGAAAAAAACAGGTGACTGGAGACCTGTAATAGATCTGAAAAAGCTAAATCAATACATCCATCTCGAAAGCTTCAAGATGGAGTCACTCCAAACGATCATACAAACCATACAACCAGGAGATTGATTAATCTCGATAGACCTGCAGGATGCGTACCTCCACATCCCTATTCTACCATCCTTCCAAAAATACTTAAGGTTCGCAGTGGGTCATGTCCACCTGCAATTTCAAGCTCTGCCCTTAGAGCTATGCACCTACCCTCTGGTGTTCACAAAAGTGTTGATATCTGTCTTGGCCCCTATGAGAGAGAGAGGGGGTTAAGAATTTATCACTACCTGGACGATATCCTCTTGCTGTCAAAAAAAAAAAAAAAAAAAACTCGAGCCACCTTTTAGTCCACAGGGAGATTCTTCTCCAGTCGTGGTCGGAGTTCGGGTGGCTGGTGAACCATCGGAAGAGCCAATTAGTTTCAACACAGCAGATGGTTTACTTGGGGGCAATGTTCGGTACGCTCCTAGGCACAGTCTCTTTACCCCAGATGAAGATGGAGGGCATCATTCAGAAGGTATCCAAGGTCATAGAGATCCCAGCTATCAGCCTTGCAGTGTCTGAGCCTTATTGGCACGATGTCCTCGTGCATACCTCTAGTTCCATGGTCTCACTAGCATCTGAGACACTTCCAGACGGGATTCTTAATGCAATGGAGACGACAACATCTGTCTCAGACAATCCGTTTAACAACGCTAATAAGCAGTGGTCATTACACTGGTGGATGAATCCAGAGAATCTCTCCCGGCTCTATCATTTGGGTTCCCACTCATGGTCCACAATTACGTCAGATGCGAGTGGCCAGGGGTGGGGTGCCCATTGCAGAGAATTCAGGGAAGATGGTCCTTGCCCACCAGAGGGACAGTGTCCAACGTCCTAGAAATGAGGGCAGCATTTCTAGCCTTAACCTCTTTTGCATCTCAGGTCAAGGGACAGAGAGTACTTCTATGTTTGGACACCAAGGTGGCGGTCTCGTACCTTCAGAAACAAGGGGGCACCCACAGCAAGACACTTCTGAGGGAAGTGGAACCTGTAATGCTCTGGGCAGAGAGGAACCTGGTAGACCTCAGGGCAATGTATCTCCCAGGCAAGATGAACACAGAGGCAGATGTCTTATCGAGGAGGTTTGGGGACAACGAGTGGTCTCTACATCCCCATGTGTTCATCCAAATCTCCAATCTAGGGCAAACCCCACTGGTGGATCTTTTGCTACGCATGAGAATTGCAAAATCAGGAGATTCTTCTCTCACCTTCCACATCCACAGGCGGAAGGAGTAGATGCGCTATCTTGTCCTTGGACCTTCAAGACAGCTTACACCTCTCCTCCTCGCCCACTCATTTCGAGGTTTCTCCTCAGACTCCTGAACGAACCAGTTAAAGTGCTAGCAGTGCTACCCTATTGGTCGAAGAGACCGTGGTTTCCACTAGCCATGCACCTCAGTGTGGATCATCCGATCAGAATTCCTCCCTTTCTGCAGTTGTTGACCCAGGGCAGGCTGGACCATCCAGACCCACAGAAGCTGGATCTTTGTGTATGGAAGTGGAAAGGAGGAGGTTTGAATCGTTAGGCTGTTCCCAAGAGGTCATATCCACCCTGTTAAAAGCTAGAAAGCCTACAACCAACACAATCTATGCAAGAATTTGGGACAAGTTCTTATCCTATGCCCCAGGAAAAGGATTTGATCCTATCTCTCTCTTTCCACTGCTGATGTTCTGAGTTTTCTGCAAACTGGTCTCGATTTGGGGCTCAGCCAGAGTTCCCTCAAGGTACAAGTTTCCGCAACTTCTGCAGCAACTAACACCAGGGGGTCAGAAGACCCTCTAGTGGTTACGTTCCTCAGGGGAGTATTGAAGATGTGTCCCCCATCCAGACGTTCCTTTCCAAAGTGGGATCCTCCTCTAATATTGGAAGTCCTATCCACTCATCCGTTTTTGTACCGGTTGAAGAGGTCTCAATTTGTAACTTGACTTTAAAAACAACTTTTCTGTTGGCTATTACATCCGACAGGAGGATTTCGGAAATCCACTCCCTGGGCATTGGGGATGATCACATATCCCTTTTCTTCCAGATAGGGTAGAACTTCGCCCTCTCAGAGGTTTCACACCCAAGGTCACCTCAATGGCAAACCTATCGGAACCATGGGCGTTACCAGTTTTCATGGACTCAGAATCAAACTCCTGTTATGAATTAGACATATCCAAAGTTCTCAGGGCCTACTTGGAAGCCACAGCAAGTTTCGGCTCAGGTGAATGCTCCTTCAACAAGAGCAGTATCGGCATCTTGGGCAGCGAGGGCAAATGTTTCTCTTGAAGCATTAGGCTTGGTCTTCCCGACACACGTTCCTCAAACATTATCGTATTGATCCCGGGGCTCTTACAACCGTAGAGTTCGGGAGTAAAGCGCTTCATGCTGCTATGTCTGTGTTTGATTAAAGTTTATTTTTTGTTAAAGCATTAAACCCACCCATGTGAGCTAGTTATTTATCACATGTATGCTGCCATGGAGGCACCAGGAAAAACGGAAAATTGTATCATACTTACCGTAATTTTCCTTTCCTGGTGCCAATCCATGGCAGCATAAACTCCCACCCTCGGTATTCTATATTACGAAGAATGTTGGGGAGGGGCTATGCCCTTTAATTTATGCTATTCACTAGTCCTGAAGGCGGAGTAGAGGCGGAGCTCTATCACATGTATGCTGCCATGGATTGGCACCAGGAAAGGAAAATTACGGTAAGTATGATACAATTTTCCGTTTTTTTTACTTACTTGAAAGACACTGTTGCTAGGCAGTCGTCCTAATCTGCCTACTTCCTAGTCTGCGGAGCTCCTAGTTATCTTCCTGACTCGCTTGGGCTCATGGGGCACGCTGTATTCTGGGACCTGTGTGTCAGCCGCCCATTCACAAAGCGCCGCGCGACTCACTCATGCGCAGTAGGAAATGGGCAGTGAAGCCGCAAGGCTCCACTGCCTGTTTTCCTTCATTAAGATGGCAATGCCGGCACCCGATCCGATGGACACATCGGCCTCGGGGGGGCCGACATCGCAGGCTCCCTGGACAGGTAAGTGTCCTTATTAAAAGTCAGCAGCTACAGTGTTTGTAGCTGCTGACTTTTAAAAAAAAATTGCAGCTGGAACACTGCTTTAAGTTGTTATTTTTTAGTTTTCCCTTAAGGAACCCCTATAAAATACAACTTAGCATTCAAGGCATGCCTTGAAAGTAACTGTTTTCAGAAACAGGTCAATTGGTGGGTTCAGTCTAGCTTTAATTATTTCTTTGCTCTGCATGTATGTTGTTCTGTGATGCAAATGGCTCTCATTAGTGAGGTAGTTGTAAATACTTCATTTCTCAGGGGCTGGATTTGTCATCCTACACTCCAATTGGCAATACAACCTGATCAGGTAGTGAGGAGTTCATCCGTGTGTTCTGCCCTCCTGTAAGCATGTTTGGTTTGTTAGACTGGCAGCACTGTGTGGTGCAACACAGCCCTGAATAGCTGGGAGTGCTGACCTATCCCAATCTGAATGTTGCTGTGCAGAGGATTACAGAATTTTATTATCAAGACAATCTGGATGCTTATGCTAGTTCTAAGTAAAAACATATTTTAAAGGATAAGTAGTTGAATTAAACTGTGTTTGTTTTATATCTGTTTGGATATCAGCTTTATCAATAGATAAAAAATGCTTTGAGAGAAATAAAGTACATCAAAAATGAAATAATCTCATGAATATTTTACATGTGGTCATGCTTTTACTGACAGAAATGCAGTTTGGCTGGTGGAGAATCACAGATCTGGAAGATCTCAAATCTTTATTGAAGGTGCTTAATCTCAGAGGAATAAGGGAAAAGTCTTTACAGAAGCAAATTCAGAAGCACTTAGACTACATCACCCAAGCTTGCCTGAAAAACAGAGACCGTAAGTGTCTTGCTGACAAATGAACTGCTGGCTAAAACATTCTCATAATCTGCATGTGCGGAATTTTAAAGACGTCCTAAAAATAAAGTCTTATATAGATAGACCTTGCAGATAACATTAGGGGTCCTTGCTTTTCTGTTGTATGTAATAACTGTTTCTTCTCCTGTAGCTATCATAGATGTGAAAGGACGTGACAAATGTGAGCTGACACGAGACGTGGTGGAGAATTGGTGTGTGGAAGACCATGAGATGGAGATTGACATTGCCGTTCTCCAGCAGGTGGAAGATCTGGAGAGACGAGTGGCTTCTGCTAGTTTACAAGTAAAGGTAATAAATTCAGACCTAATTGTAAGAAAAAGTTCAGTTTCCTCTTTTGGTGCCTCATTCAGCTTTCTGTGTGAATACAGAAGAACAATACCAAAGCCACGTCTTTTTCACATCATTTTCAGATGAACTAAGGCTGGGTTCACACCATAGCCACATGAGGCTCCCAGCAGGGGTCTGGTGCATCCTGGTTCACTGTTTCAGGTCCGAATTTTTGGCTGAATTCAGACCTGAAACGGACCAAAAGATGCACAGGGCTCCTGTGCAAACTCGCACCGGATATGTGAACCGGCTCCATAGAGATCTGGTCAAAATCTCCTGCTATTATAAATTGGATACGAGGAACCCACATCCAATTCACTGGGTTCACACCATTGTGAATTGGATTGCGTCTTTTGGTCCGTTTCAGGTCGGAATTTGGTCAAAAATTTGTGCTGAAATCGGACCTGAAACGGTGAACAGGGATGCACATGACCCCTACTGGGAGCCACGTCGGTATTTGGTGTGAACCCAGCCTAAAGGAAGGTGTCCGCAATAGAAGCTATAAAAAGGCAAATTAAAGTGACTAACTGAAATTGGAGTCAAAGCATCCAAATTTCCTCCAAAAAAATGCCTCAATATGGGGGCTACCAAAGACTCAGAACTATATTATGTCTGCATTTCACTGCGTAGTAAATAACCTTTGGAAATATAATGAACTGTCAAAGTATGGATATACAAACAAAAAAACATTGGAAGTAATTAGATTAAGAGCTTGGACTTTTTAGGCACAACAAAACAAAAATTACAAAACTATAACTTTATTTACAAATAATGACAGAACATATATAAAACCACACTGATAAAATAGACCAATGAGGAAAGTATAAAGCTAAATATAACTGACTTATAACTACATGGAATCTACAAACAGAAGAATTTGTTGTATAATAACGGTGAATCCAGCAGTGTGGTTATATTGCAGTGAAGTAATATCTTGCTCTACATGTTACGCACCTTGTGCTTCTTCAGGAGAATTTGAATAATATATAATGTAAAGCATAAACTCACATCTAATAGCCACATGCACTTGGTGTGTCACTGCATTGTTGGCTTTACGATCCTGAGGGATTCCCTGGAGTACCTGGCATCACCCTCGGCAGCTTTCTCATTTTGGGGGGGGGGGGGGGGGGGTCTTCTATCAATGGCCCCTCTTGAACTCGAGATGAGTATTACTATAAAGGGTGAACCTTGCTAATGGTCATTTACCCTTTTTGCCATCTGTTTCACTTACCGTTGGCCATATACTCCTCCCTCCCATCCGCAATTGGCTGTCTTTATTAATGTATTTTTCTACCTTATGGTGGGGTTACCTGACCCCTCAGCTGCCGCCTTGCAATCTGTTTGTGTTGCTTTTAGCTGTGAGTTTATGCTTTACATTATATATTATTCAAATTCTCCTGAAGAAGCTCAAGGCGCGTAACATGTAGAGCAAGATATTACTTTACTGCAATATAACCACACTGCTGTTATTATACAACAAATTCTTCTAGATTCCATATAGCTATAAGTTGGTTATATTTAGCTTTACACTTTCCTCATTGGTCTATTTTAACAGTGTGCTTTTATATATGTTTTGTCATTATTAATAAATTTATATTTTTGTAATTTTTGTTTTGTTTTGCCTAAAAAGTCCAAGCTCTCTTTATCTAATTACTTCCAATCTCAATGGGACGTGGCACCTTGTATCTATTAGTGTCCACAGTACCACTCTGTGTTGATACAGTAATCATTTTTCAAACAAAAAACATTAACACATATTAAAAAAATTGCTTTGGGGGAATGCAATATAAATCAATGTGCACATATCAGATCCATCCTTAATAAAAATCTTCCCATAATTGCCAAAACCACAGATTTCATTGTCAGAAACTGATACACATAGATACAGAAAGTACTTTACCAAGTGTGAATTGGCAACATAATATAACATTACTTGTTGGATTTCATAACAGAGCGGTTACAAACTATGCGATCATTCAGCAAACTTTGAGTTGTGTACAGATTTCTGACAAGGTGGTCGACACCAGGGATATTTTACTTCAAGATTGGTCTGATATATGCACATTGATTCAGTTTATTTTTCCCAGGGGGGTACTGCCGAGGCAACATTTTTAATCTGTTTTAATAATAAATAGTAACTTTTCTTCTAAAAGTTATACCCTTATGGTTTTTAGTGTATTTCAATAGGTTATATACTATAGAGGGAAATGTAGACATAACATAGTTTTGATAAATGTCCAAACCATCCCACCCTTCATATGTTCCTGTTGGAGATTAATCCAGGGAGCATGAGCTTTGTTCTCCTCCATGTTTCCAAGTATAAAGCCACAAGTTGATCAGCAGACCATAGAATATTAAACAAGATCCCTTATTAAATCCACTCCTCTGAAGCATGTTTTTGTACCCGCCTGGCATTGTTTTTAGGCAGATTTAAAAAAGAATCTTACTTTATATTCTGTGGTTGTGTTGATCAGCCTCCATCAATCTCTTTAGCATTCATTGCTTCCAGGAATATCAGATGCCTGTGTCCCCTGCCATACATACTGCAGTCGCTAAATCCACCAAACCCTACGATACTACAGGACACAGTAGTGATCTAGGGCAGTGGTCGCCAACCTTTCGACCTCATAGTCCACTAAACTCACAATTTGAATCTCGCGGACCACTAGCATGAATTTTAAATGACTTGAATTGACTGTCAGTGCGCATTGAGAACCACACTGGAAACAACATTGGGCGGTATACATCCACCACAATGTTGATTTAGGGCAGGACCCCTGGGGACCACCAAAGTTTTCTCTATGGACCACTGGTTGGCAACTGCTAATCTAGGGGATGCAAGATGGAACAATGGCACATGGCAAGGGGGCAGAAGAATCTGACACTCCTGAAATTGTTTAATGCTGAAGAGACTGACAGACATTGCACCACTTGAACCACCCTCCAGAAAAGTGAGTATACCAGCTCTTCTATTGCAGGGCATATTCCTTTTGGATTTTCTTTTACCCTGATAAGGTTTAAGAAGAATGTTTTTTTGTAAAGATTTTCACCCCTCCCTTCATGAGAAGGTATTCAACAGTTATAAAGAAACACATGAATGAATCATTGCATTGGGCTACCACGTGGGCGAGAATCCTGAGTAAGGCTGGGTTCGCACAGCAGGAGATTATGACCGGATCCGGTTCACATATCTCCGCAGTGGCTCCGGTGCGATTTGCACAGGAGCCCTGTGCATCTTTTGGTCTGCTTCAGGTTGTAATTCAGCCAAAAATTTGGCCTAAAATCGGACCTGAAAAGGCGAACGAGGACGCACCGGACCCCTGCTGTGAGCCGCATGCGAAGATAGTGTGAACCCAGCCTTAGGGGTCAGTAAACATGGGACATGTTTAACTCCTACCCTCCCTACTCTACCTGGCATCCTGCACTTACTAAACCCTCTACACGCTCACAAACAACATAGCTATAACTATTCTATTCCTAAAAAGTAAGAATACAAATGTGTACAAAAATAATTCTGTGACCAACAAATATATAAAATAAAACAAAGTCTGAACACACAATTGGAAGGAACTCTGTGGGCTACAGAACACATTTGTGATGTATACATCTGGGTCGGGAGAGATGGGTGAGAGACACCAAATAGCTTTGTATACACAGCAGCACAGGATTCTGCCATTTTTACTGTATACCTGTATATGTTCAGCTTTAAAGCCCAACTCCAGGCACAATTACCTTCACATGTTTCCAAAAGGGAAACCTTTTTGTACCTTGTGAGCATCTCACTGTCATGCAGGCATACTTGTACACCGTTCAGACATAACATTATGACCAGCCACCATAACCCGTTGAGGCATGGACACTAGACCTCTGAAGGACTGCTGTGGTATCTGGCAGTAGCAGATCCTTTAAGCCCTGTTAGTTGTGGGCTGGGCCTCCATGGATCACTCTTGTTTTTCCAGCACATCCCACAGATGTTTGATTGGATTAAGATATGGAGAACTTGGAGGCCATGTCAACACCTCAGACTCGTTGTTGTGTTCCTTTAAACCATTCCATTGGTCAGTGGTCCAGTTCTGATGTTCACATGCCCACTGTATGCTGAAATCGGAACTGAATCAGTGAACGAGGACCCCTGCTGTGAGCCGCTGTGTGCTCATATGCGAACCCAGCCTAAAAGTATTTATATTTTGTATAATGTGAAAAATGTAATAAAATAAAAAAAAAATTGCATAAGAATTCTCATTCTTCTCCATTTTACTAACAAAAAGTGTCAATGGTGTTCATTTACTAAAGGCAAATCCACTTTGCACTGCAAGTGCACTTGGAAGTGCAGTCGCTGTATATATATATAGACTAAATGGCATATCCTATAACCTAGGGTCCAAATTAAATTATTTTGGTGCCTCATTTGGTGTTTAAACCAATAGGATTCCCCCCTCAGGGCTTGGAGAGTGTCAATAAGGTTTTTTTTTTTCTTAAACAGTTATGCCCTGTATACATGATAGGACTTTCCAACAACAAATGTTGGATTTGAGCTTGTTGTCGGAAAGTCCGACCGTGTGTATGCTCCATAGAACATTTGTTGTCGGAATTTCCACCAACAAATGTTTGAGAGCAGGTTCTCAAATTTTCCGACAACAAAAATTCCGATGTACATAAGTCCGATGCACAAAAGTCCACACATACTCGGAATCAAGCAGAAGAGCCGCACTGACTATTGAACTTCATTTTTCGCGGCTCGTCGTACATGTTGTACGTCACCGCGCTCTTGACATTCGGAATTTCCGACAACATTTCTGTGACCGTGTGTATGCAAGACAAGTTTGAGCCAACATCCTTCAGAAAAAAATCTACGGTTTTGTTGTCGGAAAATCCGATCGTGTGTACGGGGCATTAGGCTGGATCCACACGTGTGGTGCGAATTCCGGCTCCGTTTTCTCTGCGAAGAGAAAAAGAAGCTGTTGAGCGATTCCTCTCCGTTGTATCTGCGGATCAGCTGAGCAGGGGGAGAGAATTATTGTTCACAATGGAACGCATATCTGAATCAGATGCATTTCCATAAAAGGTTATAAGCCTGTAATTCACACTGCAATGCCCAGAAAACACACACGTTTTTTGGGCAATGCAGAGTGCAAATGCAACGCACATATGTAAACAAGCCACATTCAAATTAATGAACAGATTTTAAAATGTCCTGCGAATTGGATGCAGTTTAAGTCACATCCAATTCGCATAGGTGGGAACCCAGCCTAAGTCAATGCAATGGTTTTAAAGACATGGTCATATATTAAAAGCATGTACTGTGAATGACATTCTAACAATTCTCTTGCTGCTTAGGGCTGGATATGTCCAGAGCTTGCCTCCGAAAGAGAAGACCTGGTTTATCATCAACATAAGTCAGTTACTAAAAGGCACATAGACAATGATGGCGAGCATCATCCAACAGAAGAAGGCAATCCATGTGCTCTAGAACGGAGGAGCGACAACCCTCTAGATATAGCAGTAACCAGGCTGACTGACTTGGAGAGGAACATTGAAAGAAGGTATCTGAAGAGCCCCTTAAGTACCACCATTCAGATCAAACTGGATAATGTGGGCACAGTTACTGTCCCTGCTCCTGCACCATCTATTAGTGGTGATGGTGACGGGTAGGTCATTGACATTAATATATATATAACCAATCATTGTGCTTCTTTGCTCAGTGGAGCCTGTTATCTTTTGCCTGTTGCTCTCTGTAGCTTCCTGTGTGTCTTTTTACAGGTCATGTTATCCTGCATGGTGCTTCTGTACAATAATCTGTGTTCTGTATGTCAGCAATCCTGAAAAGCTGTTCTAAATATCTAACTTCAAGTTGAAACTGACTGTGGCTAAACTGCAAGACTCCTATTCAATCTGGGCCCCATTCATCAAAGTGTCTAAAATAGAACTGGCCACCAATAAGCTTATGGGAGAATCTGAATATTCTGTCTTAAATTGTATTATTAGCTTACACTTACCTGTCCCCTTATTTGGGTTTACTTACTGGACTCCAGTAGGGAAGATGGGTCACTGTATAGGCATGTAAACAAGTAAGGGGCTCTTTATTGGATGTTTTGCAAACTCAGAAGCTGGGTGATGGTGTGTGAGGTCGGACAGTTGACCCCCTTCTTCCCCCTGGAGCTCAAGCTGAAGGGTTCAGTTTAGGCAAAGTAGGTAAAGCTAAAATAAGGGGGCAGATATAAATGTGTTATAACACTTTATTTAATGAATATTCATATTCTTGTATAAGCCCAAATGTGACTTGTTTTCTCAAGAATTGTCTGTGGTGCAATATAGAAAATAAGATTTAAATGTGTACTGGAAAGCGACAGTTGGATCAACTGTTGGAGTATGATTGGATGCCAGGGACACACAGACAGTTCTTTTTTCAGCCACTTTGATAGTCAGGCTCTCTGTGCTCTTAATTCAGTCATTTTGCTTTAACTTTGTACATACTGGCTGTTTACCCCTGTATTGTCACTGCTTGGCTGTTTTGTGTGATTTTGAGTTATGTTTGATTCAGGTCAATTACTGAGCGTATTCTTACACTGTTACACTGCAGGGCTGAGGATGACATTGCCCCAGGTCTGAAGATTTGGAGGAAAGCACTGTCGGAAGCACGCAGCGCTGCACAACTATCACTCTGCATTCAGCAACTGCAGAAATCTATTGCATGGGAGAAATCCATCATGAAAGTTGTAAGTTGTCCTATGTTTTGATGTTCATGCATGTTAGTACAGATCGTCTAATCTGTCTGAATGCGCCTATACATGTAGGAGGGATTGATCAAAAATAAACAATTCATCACAAACTAAAATATCAACTAAAAAATGATATGATGCAACACACAGTATTGGTATTAGCTTTGCAATCAACTGAAAATATTAATTATTAATCAGTCATAGATGCAAGCAATTAAACAAAGCTGATCTGTTACAATCTGTTCTACAGTATATACACATGTATGTATTCAAGCAATGAAAAGTGATCAACAAAATTATGCCATGGCCAATCAACATAGCAGAGTCCAAATGAATCAAGAACTCTCTATATCAATTCATTAGAGGCCTCTGGTTTTGGAATTTTGAAGTTCTGTGAATTGTTTGCTCGGGAGACACCTTCTTCTTCTGCACCAGTAATGTCTAGGGGAACCATGTATTTAGGAATATCAAACTAAACTGGATTCAAACAGCAATAGCTCATCAGCCAGTGATCCAATGACAGTTAGGCCTCATGCACACTGGGCTTAAAAAACGCTGCTTTTACAAGTGTTTGCTTTTTTTTTAGCCTGTAAAAGCTTCTCTATGTTAGCCTACGTATCTAAGTACACTTAGATGTTTACAGGAGTATTAGAAGACGAGCATTTACAGGCTAAAGAAAAACCCCACCAAAGGCGAATTCAGGAGAGGAGCTAAAGAGCAGAAAAAAACGCTGAATGTGGCTAAATGCATATAAACACACTTATTGTTCTTGCTTTACAATGGTCAGAATAAATTAATATTCTGGCCAATAAAATCCATTAACCCTCAAACGATTGGCACATCTAAACGTGTGTGCAATATGTGTTTTTTCTGGCCTTCAAAGGGGCTAAATAGATGCATGAGGCCTTAATGTCCACCTTTACGTTTTGGTACCTTTAGATTGTTACCTTTTCCTTGTAAAATATGTAAGTCAGCATGAAGAAGGCTTCCACATTTTGTGTTGTTGCTTTTCTTTACTTTCTGATGCTACTTTTAGATTTTCTCTCAGCATAATAAGGTCTGAAACAGTAGACACTCCAACTCTGAACTGAGAGGTTTACAGAAATACCAGTTTTTATTGACTGTATTCCTCTCTTTCTTGACTTTGCAAATTATTCCTGTTTAGTAGAGTTGGTCAGGAGACTGCTAACAGATTATCATCAGTCATTTAGCACATTTATAATTGTAGTGAGTCAAAGACAGAGAGGGATCATTCGCAAGACAATAGTGGGGCAAAGACAGAGAGGGATCATCCCAAGACAGTAATGGGGCAAAGACTGAGAGAGATCATCCGCAAGACAGTTGTGGGGCAAAGACAGAGAGGGATTATCCCCAAAACCATAGTAGGGAAAAGATATAGAGGTATCTGCAAGAAACTAGTGAGGCAAAGATGGACAGGGATCATCAACTGGACAGTAGTGGGGCAAAAACAGAGCGGGAGCATCCCAAAACAGTAATGGGGCAAAGATCGAGAGGGATCATCCACAAGACAGTAGTGGGGCAAGGAAAGAGGAATCATCCACAAGACAGTAGTGGGGCAAGGAAAGAGAGGGATCATTCCCAAGATTGTAGTGGGACAAAGACAGAGAGGGCTCATCCACAAGACAGTAATGGGGCACAAACAGAAGGATCATTCCCAAGATTGTAGTGCGGCAAAGGCAGATAGGGATCTTTCGCAAGACATTAGTGGGGCAAAGACAGAGAGGGATTATTCGCAAGACAGTAGTGGGGCACAGACAGATAGGGATCATCAACTAGACAGTAGTGGGACAAAGACAGAGGAATCTTTCACAAGACAGTAGTGGGACAATGACAGAGAGGGCACATCCCCAAGACAGTAATGAGGCAAAGACATAGAGGGATCCTTCACGAGACAGTAATGGGGCAAAGACAGAGAGGGGTCATTTCCAAGATTGTAGTGGGGCAAAAACAGAGAGGGATTTTCCCAAGACAGTAATGGGGCAAATGACGAGAGGGGTCATCCCCAAGACAGTAATGGAGCAAAGACAGAGAGGGATCATCCACAAGACAGTAGTGGGGCAAAGACAGAGAGGGATCATCCCCAAGATTGTAGTTGGCCAAAGACAGAGAGGGATCCTTTGCAAGACTGTAGTGGGTCAAAGACAGAAAAGGATCATCTGCACAATGGTAATGGGGCAAAGACAGAGTCGGATCATCCCCAAGACAGTAGTGTGGCAAAGACATAGAGAAATCTGCAAGACAGTAGTGGGGCAAAGACAAACAGGGATCATCTGAAAGACAGTAGTGGGGCAAAAACAGATAGGGATCATCCCCAAGACAGTGATGGGGCAAAGACCGAGAGAGATCATCTGCAAGACAGTAGTGGGGCAAAGACAAAAAGGATCATCCCCAAGACAATAGTGGGGCAAAGACAGAGCGAGATCATCCTCAAGAGAGTAATGGGGCAAAGACAGAGAGGGATCATCCGCAACACAGTAGCGGAACAAAGACAGAAGGGGATCATCCCCAAGACAATAATGGGGCAAAGACATAGAGGGATCATCCCCAAGACAGTAGTGGGTAAACACAGAGAGGGATCATTTCATGCAGTAATGCAAATGGGGTGAATTCTCTATGCCTATTGTAATCTTTACCTAAGCCATGAATGGGGTACAAAGCTGCTACTTGACTAGGTCTCCCCTTTAATTCATCTCTCGACAAAGCGGAAGTTAAGTAAAGGTTGAAGGTTACTGATGCAAGATAGAGATATACAGTGGTGTGAAAAAGTGTTTGCCCCCTTCCTCATTTCCTGTTCCTTTGCATGTTTGTCACACTTAAGTGTTTCGGAACATCAAACCAATTTAAACAATAGTCAAGGACAACACAAGTAAACACAAAATGCAATTTGTAAATGAAGGTGTTTATTATTAAAGGTGAAAAAAAATCCAAACCATCATGGCCCTGTGTGAAAAAGTGATTGCCCCCCTTGTTAAAACATACTATAACTGTGGTTGTCCACACCTGAGTTCAATTTCTCTAGCCACACCCAGGCCTGATTATTGCCACACCTGTTCACAATCAAGGCATCACTTAAATAGGAGCTGCTTGACACAGTAAGGTCCACCAGAAGATCCTTAAAAGCTACACATCATGCCGAGACCCAAAGAAATTCAGGAACAATTGAGAAAGAAAGTAATTGAGATCTATCAGTCTGGAAAGGGTTATAAAGCCATTTCCAAAGCTTTGGGAATCCAGCGAACCACAGTGAGAGCCATTATCCACAAATGGCGAAGACATGGAACAGTGGTGAACCTTCCCAGGAGTGGCCGGCCGCCCAAAATTACCCCAAGAGCGCAGCGACGACTCATCCAAGAGGTCACAAAAGACCCCACAACAACGTCCAAGGAACTGCAGGCCTCACTTGCCTCAGTTAAGGTCAGCGTTCATGCCTCCACCATCAGGAAAAGACTGGGCAAAAATGGCCTGCATGGCAGAGTTCCAAGGAGAAAACCACTGCTGAGCAAAAAGAACATCAAAGCTCGTCTCAATTTCTCCACAACACATCTTGATGATCCCCAAGACTTTTGGGACAACATTCTGTGGACCGATGAGACAAAAGTGGAACTCTTTGGAAGGTGTGTGTCCAAGTATATCTGGCGTAGAAGGAACACTGCATTTCAGAAAAAGAACATTATACCAACAGTAAAATATGGTGGTGGTAGTGTGATGGTCTGGGGCTGTTTTGCTGCTTCAGGACCTGGAAGACTTGCCGTGATAAAAGGAACTATGAATTCTGCTGTCTACCAAGAGATCCTGAAGGAGAATGTCCGAACATCTGTTCGTGTACTCAAGCTGAAACGAACTTGGGTTCTGCAGCAGGACAATGATCCTAAACACACCAGCAAGTCCACCACCGAATGGCTGAAGAAAAACAAAATGAAGACTTTGGAGTGGCCTAGCCAAAGTCCTGACCTGAATCCTATTGAGATGTTGTGGTATGACCTTAAAAAGGCCGTTCATGCTCGAAAACCCTCTAATGTAACTGAATTAGGACAATTCTGCAAAGATGAGTGGGCCAAAATTCCTCCAGGACGCTGTAAAAGCCTCATTGCACGTTATCGCAAACGCTTGGTTGCAGTTGTTGCTGCTAAGGGTGGCCCAACCAGTTATTAGGTTTAGGGGGCAATCACTTTTTCACACAGGGCCATGATGGTTTGGATTTTTTTTCACCTTTAATAATAAACACCTTCATTTACAAATTGCATTTTGTGTTTACTTGTGTTGTCCTTGACTAGTGTTTAAATTGGTTTGATGTTCCGAAACACTTAAGTGTGACAAACATGCAAAGGAACAGGAAATGAGGAAGGGGGCAAACACTTTTTCACACCACTGTATTTATCTGTATTTTTACTATAGATAATGTAGGGTTCACTTCAAAATGCAACTTATATCATAATACTCGTAAATCAGAATTGGGATGGTGTACAAGTGTTACTGTACAATAATGATTTCTCTCCCACCTACTTTTGTTCATTGCTCTTGTTTAATGTGTGTGTTGCAGTACTGCCAAATTTGCCGCAAAGGAGATAATGAAGAATTGCTGCTTTTGTGTGATGGATGTGATAAAGGATGTCACACATACTGCCACAAGCCCAAAATCACTGTTATACCAGAGGGTGACTGGTTCTGTCCTGCCTGCATTGCTAAGGTAAGAGAACTATTGAGCTCCTTATATGTGGATTACAATGAGCCAAGTAAGGTTTTTTGAGCATACAGTATCATATTATCCCTCTTGGGCATGCTCGGAAGCTGTTCTAGATGTGCCCAAAAGTGGTGAGGACCAGTGGTACCCAGAGCATGCTTGGAGGTAAATTCATATATCACCTTGTTGTTCCAGGGGTACTTTAGCATCCCTTGCAAGACTGAATAATGTTTCTACTTGTAATATTCATTAAATAAAATACATTTACTTATGAGAATGTTTATTGTGCATTCTGAAACCACTGTTTTTTTATCTCCACAATGAATTGTGTAGAAGTCATTAGTTACCCTTGGAAAACAGCGTGTTGTTTGCATTTTAGGCAAGTGGACAGACTTTAAAAATGAAGAAGGCCAATTTAAAAGGGAAAAAGAGTTGTGAGCTGAAGAAAGGAAAAAAGGCATCCGGGGAAGCAGGTGATGAAGATACTGCAACAATTGGTGGTTCTGGAAAAAAGGGGAGCAAAGATCCCAAAAAAAGAAAAATAGAAGAAAATAACTCTAGTCCCTCAAAACAAGAGACTTCACCTGCATCTAAGAAGTCAAAACACCACACCAAGGATGATGCTAAGGAACTGGCTCTCTGCAGGTGAGACATTTTGGTTTAAGTAACTTAGCCATTTAAATAACTTCCCTGGCACAGTCACACACGCAAACCACTTTGGTTACAATCCAATTCACCCGCCACTATGTTTTGGGCTATGAAAGGGAAAACCATAAAACATAGGGAGAACATATGAATTCTATGCATCTATAGTAGTGTGATGGATTTTGAACTCCGAAGCCCAACACTGCAAGGCCTCCCTGTTAACCACTGCAGCAGAAGTTAAGGTATTATTTTTTTAGCATGCTGGACCAATGTAAGTATGAATATCTCATATCACATATCTCATACCCAAATTATGCCTGTGCATGCTGCAAATCTCAGGGGCGGGAAAAGGTGGCTACATGTACATACACAAGGTGGGCACAGAAAGCGCGCAAAGCTACCCTAAAACAGGAAATCTGAGAATAGAAGAAAAAAGCTTGTATTTGAAAGAGATTTGAGAGAAAACCTGTGTAATTGTGAGTTCAGCAGTATGAAGATGATTTTCTGAAGGACAAGGGTAGAGCTGTATCCACTACATTAGTCTATGAGGGGGGCAAATGTTTCTTCTCCTTTTTTTTATATTTAATTCCATTATAACTGTATAATAACAAATAAGAGTGCAGAGGTTCACAGTATTTAATAAATGTCCATGTGTTAAGTAGATAGCTAGAGTCCCAAATGTAAACAAGCCTAGTAGGCAGAAAGTCCTTAATAGGCTCCAAAAACCAACCGTGACAGTGTAGTGTGGCAGAACACTCACCAGAAAATACATAAAAACCAGCATACAATCTAGGCCTGCAGGCCTACACGCAGATGTCATCACCGCCGCGTCCTTGTGCTTGGAGCGGAGGACATCTTTTTGCAGGTCCTCCATAAAATTCACCTGCTGTCCATAACCCTGGATATGATGTCACCAAGCTCCAAGATAGTGATACAAGGCTCATAATAGCTTGCTATCTGGTGAGTGCATAGAATGGTGAAGGGATACCATAGTTAGGGAGCACTGTGTAGCACTCAGGATTGTATGCTGGTTTTTATTTGTTTTTTGGTGAGTATTCTGGGACACTACACTGTCACGGTTGGTTTTTGGAGCCTATTAAGGATTTTCTGCCTACTAGGATTGTTTACATTTGGGACTCTAGCTATCTACTTAACCAGTGGCGGGCCGTCCATACGGGGCGGTAGGGGCACCGCCAAGGGTCGTCTTTAATATTGATTGGACCCTGGGCAAAACTTTTCTTGGGGGGGGGCGCCCCCCCCCCCCCCCCCCCCCGGCCCCCCCCCCCCCCCCCCCCCCCCCCCCCCCCCCCCCCCATGCAGTTTTGCTCTCCACCTGCTCTGAGACATACAATAAATAGCAGCTAGACTCAAAATCAGTTTACTGAATCAGATCAGGCAGCTATTGGTTGCCAGAGGTTATAGTCTATCATTACCTCTCACTGATTGGTTGCTAGAGGTTACAGCACACATTAAGGGTCACTGATTAGTTGCTAGAGGTTACAGCACATGATTTCTGCTTGTTGCTTTATTGCTAGAGATTACTGTGGATATGACCGCAGGGGGGTATGATATACATATGAATGCTGCCGCTATTTACATATGAATGCTAGTTATTTACATGTAAACACATGGTGTGCAGGTGAGTCATCTGTACACAACAATAGGGCAGAGCTGGGCAGCATTAGTAGTAGCACTTCACATTGAGATATTGGGACACAGCACAGGACTAAAACCTCAAGGGACGAGGGAATTTAAACCAGGATAGTTGGCAAGTATGAGGCAGCTGCTTTGGGCCCCACAACAATGACAGGGCCCAGGGCAGCTGCCCCTTTTGCCCTGCCTTAAAAACGGCCCTGGCAACGCCCCCCTAATCCATGCGCCCGTCCCTTAATCTACATGCAGGGTGGCAGAGGCATGTATTCCAATGGTGTTTTTTTTTTTTAGAAGCACATGATTAGAGCCTGGGGCTCTAATTGGCTTCCAAAAAGGGTGCGCTCTTGACGCAGAGCATTACACCCTGAGCCCACCCAGACAATAGCAAATTATTATTCACTATTGTCTTCCTAATTCTCCTCCCAGGCAAACAGGAAGCAGGTCCACCCATTTGGCCGAGAGGTGAAGTGATCCTATTGGCCACCTAGGAAGAGAAGGGAGGAGGTGCTGTGGGTGCATTGTTTGCCACCCCCCACCCCCAAAAAATATACCACCAGCCACCACTGTACTTAACACATGGACATTTATTAAATACTGTGAAGCGCTGCACCTTTATTTGTTATTTTATTGATCATTGAAGGTTGTATATTCACCTTTATGTGTGCTAACTGCTAATTGGATATCTTGTCAGCGCTCACTTTTTCTACTTTATTTCATTATAACTGTATGCCTTCAGTTTACAAGCTGGTGACTCTCAAGCTTTATATATAGCGAGGATAGCGAAGATGACTCAAACTACACCATGAACGCAATAAAGCCTCACATGAGATTCTTCTAGGAGATCTTTGATGGATTAGAAACTACAGTGAGAATGTGTGGCAATGGCTTTATACAAATGTCATGCAGTCTCAGATACATCTGAAAAAAAAATCAATATTTGTTGCTTGTAAATTTGCTGGAGTCTGTCTTGCTTAAAGCTATTCTTTTTCTTTTTGTATCAGTGCAATTTTGTCAGAGATGGAATCTCATGAGGATGCCTGGCCTTTTCTGCTTCCTGTTAACTTGAAACTTGTCCCTGGCTACAAAAAGGTCATCAGGAAGCCCATGGACTTTGCAACGATTCGAGAAAAGCTTAGCAGTGGGCAGTAAGTATGACCGATGTTCCCCAATATCGTAGTTTAAGGTTGCATACCACTAACAGAACAGTAGTATATGTCAAACACATTTTTCTGAAGTAATTAAGAATTATTTGCTTTGTAAAAGCAAGACTCCTTTCAGGTATAACTCATACCTCTGAAATACTTATCATCATTTCAGGCACCTATATAAAGATGAAACCAATAATATATTATGTGCAAAATACTTATGGGCTCAGTGAAAAAAAATATATAACATTGCAAGGAGCAAACAGCAATACCATCAACATACATTAAAAGCCCATCTTGTACTCATTTGATGTTCAGTGTATGCCCATACAAAATCATTTTTCCTCTTAATTTTAAAGTGAGGAAGTTTTTACTTCCATCCAGGGCTTTTATTTATTTTTTTATAAATCTTTTTATTAAAATTCATTAATTACAAACAAAACACAAAAAAACACAACACATCATACACATTGGACCAAAAATATAATAATACGATTTCCAAAATCTAATATAAGAGTTATTAATCCCACAGAAGAGAAGAAAAAAAGAGAGAGATAAAAAAATAAATGAATAGATAAATAATAGAAAAAAAAAAGAAAATGAGAAATGAATAAAGAAAAAGTAAACCTTAATTCCTTCTTTCACCAATGACCCCGAACATTTCTCATATGAGAGTGCACTTATTATAGACAATAGCCCCCATGGGCGTTCGATGCTGTATACGGTTTGTCCAGCCACTTTGCTCACACTTTATCGTACTTACTAGGGCAGCCCCTATTCATGCAAGTATCTCTATACAGTGGAAGATTATTATTTACCAATTGCTTCCAATATAAGTGCTTACAGGGGCGAGGTTTCTTTCAATGCAACGCAATAGCTTTTCTTGCGTAAAATAATGCTATGTTCGCAAACACTCGCTCAGACACTGTTGGGAAAATAGTCTCTACCAAACCCAATAAACAGACAGACATTGAGACCGGTAAAGAAAATGAAGTGATAGAGTTCAATAAATCCATCACTTCCACACAAAAAAAAGCTATATATGGGCAAGTCCAAAAAATATATGTAAAATCCCCATGAATTGTGAAGAGCACAAAGGATTTATCTTATTAAGTCTGTGTGGCGTGATATATGCTCTATGTAGCAGTTTGTATTGGATCATGCGATCTCTCAAAGATATCAAAGATCACAAAGGAAAACCCTATACATCCATCCAGTCTTCCATATCTAAATCTGGTATATCTTGCACCCACCTAGCTCTAAGAACCTCTAATGGCAGGATAGAAATTAATATAAGATGAGAATACAATCTTGAGATAGCCGTATCCAGGCACTCAGACCTAAGCACTAATTCTAAAGTAGATTGTCTAATCATTAAACTATCCTGTGGAAATTGTGCATGAAAAGTATGGAGAAGCTGAAAGTAACTAAATTAATGGAAACTTGGAACATTGAAAGTCGAAGTAAGTGTAGAAAACGTAGTTCGTTTTCGATCAGTAATAACTTGGGAAAGTAATTTAATATTATATTTAGTCCATGCAATAGGCTCTGGTGCTTTAAAAAATTGAGGAAGAGTAGGATTAAGCCATAGAGGGGCGCTTGGAGAAAATGCACCTTTGGGATAATGATCACATCTAAGACCGGCCTCCCAGGCTCTAATAGTAATGAGCATTGAAGGAGTCAACTGGTATGGTGCCTTACAGCCCCTAAATAAGAGGGCCTTAAGAGCATCTATAGAACCTACTACTGCCGCTTCCAGCTGGGTAAAGGAATTATATATATATCAGGATTTAGCCACCATGTGGCCGTAACCAACTGAGTGGCTAAAAAATATTTATATAAGTCTGGAAAAGCTAGTCGTCCCTGGTCACAAGGGCACATCAGGGTGGTTAATTTATACCTGGGGTTCTTCGATCCCCATAAAAAAGGTGAAAAAATTTGGTTTAATTTTGTAAAAAAGGACATAAGAAACCACTGGGGGGAATGTCTAAATAAGTACATAAATTTTGGTAAAATTTTCATTTTTAAAAGATTAATACGTCCCAATAAAGACAGTGGTAAAGACTTCCATGCCTTCAATTTTAACCCAATATCTTCCAAAATCTGAGTCAAATTCAGGGAGATAAATTCAGAAGCTTGACGGGAAATAACAACTCCTAAGTATTTAAAGTTCTCCACCCACTGCAATGGAATATCATTAGAAGCCGTACTACCGGCCTCTATATCTATTGGGGACTTGCTCCAGTTTACCTTCAGCCCTGTAACCAATGACAAAAAGTCCAATATCTTCAAAGCCCCTTGGAGAGAGGGTTCAGCATCTTTTAAAAATAATAGAAGGTCATCTGCGTACAAGGCTACCCTCTCCTCCAACCAACCGATCCGCAATCCCTTAATATTAGGGGAGGTGCGTAAAGCCTCCGCCATCCAGGGCTTAGTTATACCCAGGTTATACTTGCCATCCTGTGGCCAATGGCACCATGACAGGATTGCTAAAAAGTGCAGAGTAAATGCTTGCTTGCTTCCACAGTATGGTTGATTGGATCAGCAAGTTGCAGCTCCCTCACTAATGGAAATGCTCCAGAATTGTTTTTTCCAACACAGTGATAGGGATCAACACAGTGCAAGCAAGGCCTATTCAACCCTGTAAAGCTATACTGTCACTGGTGTGTTGTTATGGCCTATAGAGAGATTTCCCCTTTCACTTTATGGTCATGGTGACAAAAGTTGCACCATACAGGAAGTGAAGGAAAAGTGAAGACTTTCTCCTATTTCCTGTTTGGTGAAACTGTTATCAGCAGGACAGGAAGTAAGCTTTCTAGCAGAGGCGTAACTAGGACCTTCAGGGCCCCGGTGAAAGAAACCATGAAGGGCCCCCCTGGCCCCCCACTGGGGCCCCTCCCACTTCCTCCAGTTACTCACATTGTGGGACCCTTTATTACAGTCCCGTAGTGGGCCACCTTTCTGCCGTCTTGGGGTCCCCCCACAGTGGAGGAACGTCAGAGCCCAGTCACAAGTGCGACCCTGGTAGTTCCGCCAATGGTATCAGTCGTTTATTTTTGTTGTTTTATTATTGATTATTTTTTACCACTTTGTTTTGTTTTATTTTATTTTTTATTATTCAGTACTGATTTTCGATTAATATAAGTACCAATCACTATTCATTAAGACAAGGAAGGGGTCAGTGAATGACACATTTACCAGCCCCTTTCCCTGCTCTCCATCCTGACAGATCCCCCGCAGCAGCCGGCGGGAGGTGGGAGTGGGAAACCTGACAGCGCTGTGGGGGACCAAGGAAGCACACAGTGGCCCGGGGCAGCAGGATAAGGAATAGGAAGGGGGCAGGAGCACCTTGTAGAGGAACCAATGCCCTTCTTTTCCCTCTTGCAGCCACTGAATGTCTGCCGGAGGAAGAGGATAAGAATTCGGCATTCAGCGGCTACATAGAGGGATCGGTTCCTCTACATGCTGCAGCCCCTGCTGCTCTCCTATCCAAGTGTACAGGGTGGGCCCCTGTAGCATGGGGCTGGGTTGCAATGGCGACTCCTGTACGTATGTTCCTGGGTTCTAGTTCTTTATCACTGTATCCATAGCTAAAAAAAAAAAACTTTGCTGGACATGTACTTTAAAAAACAATTTAATGTATGCTATATTTTAACATAGTTACATTGGTCCAGCTTGAACCAATGTAACTATGTATACACGATATAACATTGTGTACTCAATAAAAGTGGCACTTCGTTGCCTTCTACTTACTCTGTTACTCCCATTTCTGCCTTAAAAGTCCAAGTAAAAGTCTTGCTGCACTTGTTGCATATAGGGTTGCCACCTCATCCCTTTAAACCCAAACACATATTAGTTACACAGGTTCTGAGGCTAATTTAATGCAGATAAGGCTCCAAGTGAGTTTAATTACCACCTTAATCAGCCACAGAACCTGTGTAATTAATATGTGTTTGGGTTTAAAGGGATGAGGTGGCAACCCTAGTTGCATATCTTTTCTCTCTACGTTCAGGAAGTTGGCAGTCCCACACATTCAATTCCCATCAAACTGTTTTTTCTGTAACTATGTATACACCATAACTGGCTGATGCCCCTGGAAGCTGAAAATCACTAAAGTAGACACTGCTACTACAGTGATCTCAAATTGCTGAATAAATGCAAAGCATTATCTGATTGGATGAGATGAAGAGTGTGATGTCACTGCCCCGCCTCTCCATCTCATCCATTCAGACAATGCTTTGCATTCATTCAAAGCATTCTCTGAATGGCACTTGTGCTGAGTAACCAGCCTCCTGTATTCAGACTGCAGCACCGCAGCCCCCCCAGCATGGGTTCCTGAAGAAAACAGAGATTACTTGAGTAGTGGTGTTTACTCCAGCTTCCAGTGGGATCGGGCACGTATGGCACATACTGTATATAGATACATTGGTCCAAGCTGCACCAATGTAACTATGTAAAAAATATACCATGCCTGGAATTCATCTTTAAGCGGTAAATGTGCTTAAGCAAGCCATAATTTATAACATGTTTTTTTTTTTTTTTTCCCAGATATCCAAACTTTGAGGCTTTCGCTTTGGATGTCAGACTTGTTTTTAACAACTGTGAAACTTTCAATGAAGACGACTCTGAGATAGGCAGGGCGGGACACAAAATGCGGACACATTTTGAAAAACGATGGACAAACATTTTTAGCATGAGCTGAAATCACGTAACAATCCTCCACCCTTGTCGTTTGGATTACAAGACCAGCAATGTGAATGATCTCTACACAAAATAAAATGCGAATAGTCTCCTACAGATCGCGAGTGACGTGTTACAAATCACTCCAGTTACAACTACGGTTCTTAGTTCAATAATTTTTACTTTTTCTTTTTTTGGCCTGTGCATTTTACCAACTTCAGCCTCATACTAGCAAGGACATACGTCCGAAAAAAGAAAAAAAAAAATCTTGAAGAAAAATAAATAAATTAAGAAAGGCGTCTTAGTGCAATAGCTAAAAAAAAAAATATATATTGAAACGCACTGATTCTTCAACCACCTGAGCTGTACCAGGGAAAACAGTTACCCATTCTCTTTTCGATAAATATCTATTTTTTATTGATTTAATGTTATTTTGTTTATTTTTATATTACTTTGTAGCTCATTGTTAGTGAATGTATTTAATTTTATGGATTATTTATGAATTAAATGGCAGAAAGAATCTTCGTTTTCTGTGAAAAGGAAGAATAAGGAATATTGCTTTAAATCTTGAAAATACAGTGAGAATGTTAAAGAAAAAAAAAAAACACTAAAGAAAAAAAAAAAAAAAAAACAAGCCAAGTAAAACTGTTTACACAGCTGTGCTAAAAATGGCATCAACACTTTACTGTAAAGTAGTACATTTATATAAGTATACATTGCTGCATCATTCATGTAGTCAAATTGTATTTCAAGATGGTGAAAAAAAAAAAAAAACAGATCTGTATATACTGTTGACAATTGTTTATATTAAGTCTTGTTTAATATGTATGATGTGTACATATTGTTTGCAGGCATTGATTATGATGTCTGTTTTAGAAGGACTGTAGCATTTTATTTTAGCCAGGTAATAATAACCTATAGCTTGTACAGAATCCTCTACCAACACTGTGGAGTCTCCCTTATATTGGTAGTGCCTGCCTTTAAAACAGGGTGTAGGGGATATTTTGTTTCTGTTTTTTTTCTTATTATTTTTATTTTATTTTTTATATTATTTTATTATTTTCATTATTTTCTAATTTTGTTACATGATTTACCGCCAAGTAGGCCTAAAAAAAAAAAAAAAAAAAAAGTATACTCATTTGTATCCATGTGAGACAAAACGTATGACAGATTTCTTAACACACAGTATTTTTTCATAGATACATTTCCCTTCATCTGCCTTGCCACAAAAACAGTAATAATAATATAAAAAAAGAATAAAAAATAAAAGGCATTTGTAACCACTGTGTTTTATCTACTGTGTGGTATAGTGGCCTGTTGGAGGCAAAAAAAAAAAAAAGATCAGACATTTTTTGTACCAATTGTACTTGAAGTTGTTTTATTTAAATGAAAATGTTGTGAAAAGGGTAGTTTTTTTCACTAGTTTGTGTGGCACGGATACAATAAAAGACTGTTTTGCAATACATGTATTGTGTTTGTATGTGTGTGTCTTTTAATTCATAACAGCATTGGTTACTTTGATTGGAGACATTTTTATTGTTAAACCGCCATTAATTTATTATCAACATTAAAAATGAAAAAAATAAATAAAATAATACTTTTTAAATTAAAATACTGTTTTAATTTAAAAACACAACAGTACAGTAAGTGCTGGGCTGCAAATTTCCCCCCGAAAGTCAGCCTGACAAAGACTTCAAATGTTGCGTTCCAAAATATCGAAATTGTTGTTCATGCAAAAAAAAAGCACTAAAATACTTACCTCTCCAGCAGACGGCAAGTCCAAACTCTGCTGTCTTTAAAGTGTGGTGCCCCTTAAAAAAAATTTTTTAAGAGTCAGCAGCTACAAAATACTGCAGCTGCTGACTTTTAATAATCAGACACTTACCTGTTCCAGGGTCGAGCGATGCGGGGGAACGAAGCCCCCCATCGTTCCCAGCTCCGCTCGTGGCGCCGGCATTCTTACTGTGGGCACCCGGCTGTGGCTTCACAGCCGGGCACCCACTGCACATGCACGAGATACGCCGCACAGTCATCTGGGACCTGTCACGTGTCCCAGATGACTGACTGCGCCGAGGGGAAGTGATGTCAGTGCCTAGGCACTGAAGGAGGCAGACTACGAGTGAACCCCTAGCAACAGGCATTTAGAGGTGATTTTTAAAAAAAAAATTTTCCAATTATTTTTTTTTTCAGATTTTTAGGACTTTTAAGCTATTTTTAATTTTTTGGGGGAAACACCACTTTAGGTAGCACTGTCTCCAGCATTTGAAACGTACACCCCCTGCTGCACACTTGGTTCCTTCCAAACACCCCTATGTCAGTACAAGACTCAGTAATGATCTGGGGCTGGTAGTAGAAGCCATTGAGAACAGCAGAGGACACATGCATTCAGGATAAATAACTGGGCAGGAAGCCCCATATATACAGTATTGGCTGCTGATCAGTAAATTAAATTAGATTTTTAGCTTAACCGCTTCTGGACTGCTGCATGCAGATATACGTCCTAACTTTGAAGAGGAATATCGTCTCTCGGCTAGCTGCCTTAACCCCGTTATGCTCTTCTTCGGCCGGTGGTCCGGTTTCTGATTAGTGGTCCCTGCCGCGGATTCACCGCAAGATCACTTTTATCGGCAGTGGGAAAGGGCCCCCCCTCCGCTGCGCTCCGGTGCCCTCCGCCGCCTACCGGAGCCATCGGCAGTGGCGGAGGCGATCGGATGTTGTCCCTTGTGTGGCATGGAAACGAGTGAGGGGAAGATGGCCCCCACCCGTCTCCATATCATTGCAAGGCGGAAGCGACGTCAAAACTTCACTTCCGCCAATAGCTCTTAAAGGAATTTTTTTTTTTTAAATGACATTTTTTTTTTTTAAATGATCAAGTTTTTTTTGTCTCATTTTTTTTTCTATTACAAGGAATATTTACATAATAGGAAAAAAAGTGACACCATTTTTTTTTTAAAAAGAACAGTGTAAAAAGAAAAAATAAAAAGGTAAAATAAATAAGAATTTTTTTTTTTTAAACGCGCCCCGTCCCGACGAGCTTGCGTGCAGAAGCGAACGCATACGTGACTAGCGCCTGCATATGAAAACGCTGTTCAAACCACACATGTGAGGTATCGTCGCCATCGGTAGAGCGAGAGCAATAATTCTAGCCCTAGACCTCCTCTGTAACTCAAAACATGCAACCTGTAGAATTTTTTAAAAGTTGCCTATGGAGATTTTTAAGGGTAAAAGTTTGTCGCCATTCCACGAGCGGGCGCAATTTTGAAGCGTGACATGTTGGGTATCAATTTACTTGGCGTAACATTATCTTTCACAATATAAAAAAAATTAGGCTAACTTTACTGCAAATACGGTGTGACAGAAAGTATTGCAACGACCGCCATTTTATTTTCTAGGGTGTTAGAAAAAAAATGTATAATGTTTGGGGATTCTAAGTAATTTTCAAGCAAAAAAAATGTTTTTAACTTGTAAACAACAAATCTCCAAAAAAGGCTCGGCCCTTAACTGGGTAATATAATTTTAAATCGTTTGTTTGAGCCAAGCTGAACAAAATAACCTTTTCTATTACAGATTGATAATGCCGCTGTCTCTGCTGTGATAAACGGTAGTAGCATTAGCTACATACAGTAAACCTTGCTGTGTTCTGGCAGCACTATGGGGAATATCCAGGCTCCTGCCAGAATTAAAGCTGAACCCCGGGCCAAAATATATTTTTTCCATGCAGTGGGGCTGCGCCTGCACTGCAAGGGTTAACTGCTCGTTTTTTCTAAGGGGAGAAAACAACAGAGATATACTTACCTGGTCCTACGATCCTCCCTGGCACCCCCACGCGCAAGCGGTCTAGAAAATGGACTGTTCTTGAAATCAGCACGCCCAGAGCAGGCTCCATAGAAAGGAACAGTCCACTGCTGGACCATGGGTGAACCCTAGAAAAAATAAACAGTTAACCCATGCAGTGTGGGCACAGTCTGACTGCAGAGGGGGAAAAAAAATTCTACTCAGGATTTTACTGGTTTACAAAAAAAAAAACACCTTTTATTTTGATGGTCCTAAATTGTATTTAGCTGAGCTAAGTCTCATGCACACAGTGCTTAAAATAGTTGTAACAATAAAAAATAAAAAGAAAGAGATCCTGTTCCCCTATAGCAGATTAAATAGTACAGTGCTTGTGTTGTCTAATCTGTCCTTCTCTAAGCTGCAAAAAACCTGGTTGATCCTGCATGTTTCTCTGCCCCCCTCTATGAGCTGACCACTGTAATTATGGCTGCTGATCCATGATTACTGTGGTCAGGTTACATGCCTCCATCATTCTGCTACTCTCCTCTCTCCCCCTCCCTCCCTGTCTGTCAGCTCCTGTGTGTGTGAGCCGTCTCCACCCCCTCTCCTGCTGCTATTAGTAACTGGCAGTAAAGGTAAAGAAATATTACTGCCAGCCCCTCTGTTATATCAATCCATCCCCTACACTGTGTAAATGTTTGTATAAAACAATGTCTCTAATTACCTTATCTGAGATCTTTTATGGCCAGTCATGTGACCTCTCCTCTAAGGGCTACAGTGGGAGGGGCTGAGCATCCAGCACAGCGGTCACGTGACCTCCCCAGGTTTTGCCTTGTGCAGAAGGCATGTATAGCATGTCCAATCTCTCTGCCCTGTTTCTGGCACCCCTCCTCCAAGTATACTGTAATTGTTGGCTGTGACAGTACAGTGAGTCCCCTACATATGAACAAGTTCCATTCCGAGCACACATTTGTAAGTCCAATTTGTAAGTCCAACAAAGTACCCAACCAACACAATCAGCCCAATATATTACTGTAATGGGTTTATAACACAAATAATATATGGAAAAAAAGGTTGAAATAAAGATAAAGTACTGTATACAGTAAAAAAAATTCCAGCAACCATGGGAACCATGCAGGAAAGAAATTTGCACGATTCCCCCATCAACACGGACAGTGGGGGGGGGGGGGGGGTGGATGAAGCAGTCCCTGCCAGGAGGAGAGAGTGATTATCTCTAGCAGCTATAGCAGCGATAATCAAAAGAGAATCAAGCAGACTGATTGTACCCAAGTTGATGGATTGATCAACGTGAAACATTCAGCCTGTCCATTGACAGTTCATATCTCGGCCGGTTCCTACTGCATTGGCCAAGGTTCGAACCGTGTATGGCCGGCCTAACTTACACGACTGGACATGCAAATGCATGTTCCTATCTTTAAAGTTCGTATGTAGTAGACTAAGACTGGGTTCACACTTGTGCGATGACAGACATTGCATGTGATTCGCACCGCATTTCTGTGCAATGCTGTGCGATGCCAATTCAGCCATACAAACTGCATTCGCACCAAAATGGTGCAGGACCCCTATTTTGGTCCACACTGGAATCGGATTGCATGGGTGTTCACACCTATGCAATCCGATTCTTGCACCATTTGACAGTTTGCACTGCGATCTGCGAACCGATCCGATCTATTAGGTATTTATTGCTGTCTGGACCCCCATTAGGGAGATTGACCCTCTTCATTTTTCCTGTTTACCATTATCATTGAAAGTGAAAGAAAAAGAAAATCCTGAATTTTGGGTTGTCCCCAGAAATCTAATCGAGGGGAAATCTTCCAGTAGGAAAAATGGTTCTGGTGACCTGGGGGACCCCAATGGATTCTCTTATTTTGCAGGGATTTTCTCTCACTTCCTGGTTGGCTATGAAACAGGAACTACAGGTAAATCTCCAAAATGGGACACAGGTGGCAAAAAAAAATCTGTCAGTGGGTATAAACCTCCCTAAGGCTACGTTTCCACTATTGCAAACCCAAAGTTGCACGATTTAGAGTGCGACTTTGAGTGCAGCTTTGATCCAACTTTACACTCTCTGAATCAAAGTCGCAACAAAGTAGTGCAGGCAACTTTTCAAAGTCGCTGATTTTCACAGTCGCATAGCTGGAAACGGGTGCCATTGAAATCAATGAGCTGTGACTTGTCATGCGACTTTATGTGTCCAAAGTCGCATGACAAGTCGCACTGGAAACAAAGTCTTCATCTACCAAGAATGAAAAAAGAAAAAGTTTTGCCTATAGTTCTACTTTAAAATGTATTCACACATTTCCTATTTTAAAAAAATTGAAAAAAAAAACACTTTATTTCATATATAACTGTGCAATGCTTTGTACCAGAATCCAAATTTTAGTGTCATTTTAAGCATGACAAATTACAGAATAAAATGTATACATTTTATGTACAGTAACACTATTTTTTTTAAACTAACACTGCTAAAAAAAAGTGCATTTTTTTTGTCTAAGCCCCATACACACCATCAGTTTTTCTGCTGAGTTTCCCTTCAGATTTACCAAAACCATATAATATGAGGTCAAACCTTAGGAGTTTCAATTTGTATTCAATCAGCCAGGCCCTTTTACTACATGGTTTTGGTAAACCTGAAGGAAAAACTCAGCAGAAAAACGGATAGTGTGTATGGGATTGCAAAAAAAAAGAAGCCTTGTTTCTCCTTAAAGTGGACCTTCAGTCATTTTTTTAAAATTTCCATCTATTAAATCTTCTGCCCTTGTTGTTTTAACTTTGGGTAGTAAAACATTTTTTTTTCTGCCAGTAAATACCTTATACAGCCCACTTCCTGTTTCTTGCCTGGTAAAAAGCCCAGGCTTATGACATCATGCACAGCTCTCTCTCTCATTCTCATGGGAGTTTGCCGGGGGGGGGGGGGTGAGTCAAAAGAGGGCCAATGAGAGCTGCAGGGCTGCAGAGCTGGAGGTGTGACTCTGTGTCTGTGTAAATCCAGGAAGTTAACAGGCAGCCGCTTTGGCTGCCCACAGTTAAAATGGCTGCAGCCAGACTCAGTAAAGGGAGATTTTTGCAGCATATTTGTCAAGTACAGAATCACAGTATATATAAAATAATATGCAAAGTGGTTGGAGGGAATCTTCAGAACGGCAAATATGATTTTATTACAAATTATGTGAGCAGACTGCAGTTTCTCTTTAACCACCTCAATATCGGACACTTTCACCCCCTTCCTGCCCAGGCCAATTTTAAGCTTTCAGCGCCTTCACACTTTGAATGACAAGTGCGCAGTCATGCAACACTGTACCCAAAGGAAATCTTTATCTTTTTTTTTTTTTTTTTAGACAGATAGAGCTTTCTTTTGGCGGTATTTATTCACCTCTGGGGTTTTTTTTTTGCTAAACAAATGAAAAAAGGCAAAACATTTAAAAAAAAAAAATTCTTAGTTTGTGTTATAACAGTTTCTAAATAAGTAATTTTTCTCCTTAACCAATTCACCTCCAAAAGGTTCCCCCCCCCGATCAGGCAATTTTAATGCGATATGGCACTGCGTTACTTTAACTGAAAATTGCGCTGTCTTACGGCACTGTACCTAAATAAAATTTATGTCCAAATAGAGCTTTCTTTTTGTGGTATTTGATCACTTAATTTTTTTTTTTGTTTACAAACTATTTTTATTAGGTACAAAAAAAATACATAATTATGCCAGAATATTGACAGTAATAACAAGTTGTACATATGAAAAATTTGAAAAATCATATACAATTTTTTGTGCTAGAAACAAAGAATGACCGACAATCTTGAAAAAAAACAAAACATTTTTTACTTTCTGCTCTAAAACGTATCCAATAAAAAAATGTAAAAAATATAATTTCTTCTTCAATTTAGGCCAATATGTATTCTGCTACATATTATTGGTAAACAAAATCCCAATAAGGGTATATTGATTTGTTTGCGCAAAAGTTATAGCGTCTACAAACGTTGGGATATTTTTTATTTTTATTTACTACTAATGGCAGCGATCAGTGACTTATAGTGGGACTGCGATATTGCGGCGGACAAATCGGACACCTGACACTTTTGCTAAAAATATGCACTGTCACTGTACTAATGACACTGGCTGGGAAGGAGTTAACATCGGGGGTAATCAAAGGGTTAAACGTGTGCTTGGGAGTGCTTACTAACTGTGGGGGAGGTGATTTTACTACTTGGATTCGGTGTTCCTGCTATTTGGATTTGGTATTCCTGCTTCACAGGATCCATGTCTTCTGTACTCACAGAATGACAGTCTGCCTTGTTTACAAAGGCAGACTGTCATTCTGTCAGAGTGCTGAACGATCGTCAGGTCTCGTTGACATCGTGTCCGCTGATCAGCTCCCGCTATGAAAAATCACAGCGGGAGAGAGCTGCTGGTGGTGTGCGCTCGTGCCCAAAATCTGGGAGTGCAGAATCACGTATACATATATATATATGATTCTGCACAGAGCAGCCGCCTAATTTGTAAGGGTAGATCCACACCAGGTGCATCTCCTCACTCCCAGCGCTGGGCTGACAGGAGTAGTGATGTGGCTGTCACTACTCCTGTCAGCCTCGTAACAGGAAGGTGCCCCCATCTCTACAGTAAACCCTTGCGCCCAGGGCAGCTGTCCCTCCTGCCCACCCCCTGAACCAGCCCTGGCTGGATGTACTGTGACTATCTTCTAAGCGTGCGCTGTTTAGGGGATATTCCCATTTGCTGCAGATGGTGACATCACTGAATCAGGCGCAGTAGATCCGCCCTCAGTGTGAATGCAGAGAGCGCTGTACAGCGATGTGCAAGAGTGACACGCCATATATGGTAGTATCATAGCTCCCAACTGTCCCTGATTTGGAGAAATGTCCCTCTTTCCTCCTCATTTGTCCCTCATTTTGGTCTGATCTTTATAGATGTATATAAAATACACTTTTTTCTATCAAACAGTGTTTTCCAGCACACCTTTCATCTGATTCCTAAATTGCTGCATTTGTAAATTCCAAAAGCCAATATAAAGGAATAGTAGTGGTAAAAAAAAAGCACTTGCGGGTTTAACTAATCTTGTTTTTTTTGTACAATTCTCCTTTAAGGGGGCGTGGCAAGGGGTGTGTTCTATACCTGCATACTTTTGCTGATAGGTGTCCCTCATTCCCATCTCAAAAAGTTGGGAGGTATGTAAACCTGCAAGGGACTATAATCAGGATAGTTTCCTATTGCTCTGTCTGTGAACTTTCTCACTCTGTAGCAATAATGGAACTTTACTGTCAGTAACGAGCAGATCCCCTACAGAGGCGACTAGCAGTCACATGACAGCTCGGTCACCCGGCCCCTCCCACCTCTATCATTACAAGCAAAGATGGAGAGATAGGCGGAGTGACGTCACCTGCGTCTCCTGGGTGATCCGCTCCAGTCCCGCCCCCTGCCGGCCAGCCGCCGCACAGTCAGGTAAGCGCTCTGTGTGAATGGGGGGATCCGGACTGTCCCACCATGCAGGCAGCGCGGGGGGAGATTAACCCTTTTCGGACTCCATATTAGGAACATACAGCGCATATCTCACGGCGGTCTCTGGTAGTCGGCGCTTTGCAGCTGCTCGTATACGTTTCCTGCTTTTGCATAGGCCTTATATTTGGGGGGGAAAAAAACGAAGTTGCTATGTGAGCACCCCTATAATGAGCGTGCAGATGTCAGAATCTGGGGTGAGCATGGTGTCGGGGTGTGTGTGGAGGTGTCGGGGGTGGAGGGGACCTGTAGTGCTGTGTGATTGGGTCCCTCCCATCTCTCTATAGCAGTGTCTGTGACCTTCACTCCTCTATAGAAACTATTCATTAACCACTTACTGACCTTTTCTGACACTTTCTTTTAATTTTAATTGTTAGTTGCTAGAAAATGACTTGGAACCCCTAAACATATATCATTTTTATATATATATATATATATATATATATACACACACACACACACACACACACACACACACACACACACACACACACACACACACACACTTATTCTTCACGGAGACCCTAGAGAATAGATTGTCACATAATATTTATGCAGCAGTTTTGCAAACACAATTTTTTCGGAATAAATACACTTGAATGAATAAAAAAAAAAAAATAATATATATATATATATATATATATATATATATATATATATATATATATATATATATATATATATATATATATATACACCCCATTTTCTATTTTTTTTGTAAACTATAAAAGATGACGATTTGCTGAGTAAATATATACCTAATGTGTTCACGCTCGTGGAATGGCAACAAACTGCGGTACTTAAAAATCCATAGGCAATGTTTTAAATGCCTTTACAGGTTATCTGAGTTACAGAGGAGGTCTAAAATTATTGCTCTCGCTATAAGGATCGCGGTGATCCCTCCTGTATGGTGTGAATACCATTTACATATGTGTGCGTGACTTATGTATGTGTTCACTTCTGTGCACGAGCTCGGAGGGATGGGGGCGCTTTAAATGGATTTATTTTACTTTTTATTTTTACACTGTCACTTTTTTATTTATTTTATAACTTTTATTCCTATTACAAGAAATGTAAATCCCTTGTAATTGACATAAGGACGGCAGGTCCTCTTTATGGAGAGATCTGGGGTCAAAAAGACCTCAAATTTCTTCTTTACCTTTTTTAAAAGCAAAAGATAAAAAAAAATAATAATCTTTTGCTTATATTATAGAATGTTTGGGAGGTTTTAGGTAATTTTCTAGCAAAAAATGTAAGATTTATACTTGTAAATAAAAAGTGTCAGAAAAGGCCCGGTCTTCAAGTGGTTAAAGCGGAAGTCTCGCATTTTTTTTTTTTTTTTTTTTTTAAAAGTCAGCAGCTACAAATACTACAGCTGCTGGCTTTTAAAATAAGGACACTTACCTGTCCAGGTCACCCCCGATTTCGGCACCCAAAGCCAGGGCTTGACAAATTTGCTTAGAATCTAGGAGCCAGCAAAAAAAGTTAGGAGCCAGATTATTATTTTTTTTTAACTTCTTGAGATCCGCACTGTAGCCGTTGTTCTGCTTTGCCGGGGACGACGTCCTATGACGTCGTCCCGTGTACGAGCGGCCTGCGTGCCCCCTGAAGGGCGCGCGCTGCACGCTCTGTGATCAGCGAGTCTATGGGACTCCCTGGATCACCGTTCCGAGTAAGGGGTCGATCGATGCCAATGACAGCTGATTACGTGATGTCAACACACCCGGTAATCGGCTATTTTTTCTCCTTGCGCTGACAGCGTGAGGAGAAAAAAAAAAGCCGAACACCGGCGGCAGTGATCGGGACATCAGTCCCAATCACTGCAAGCTGCCGCCAACCCCTCAGTGCCCACCTGTGCCCCCCTACAAGTGCCACCTAGCAGTAGGCAACAGTGCCACCTATTAGTGCCTGAGGAACAGTGCTGCACATTAGTGCCAAACCGTTGCCGCCTATCAGTGTCCAGTGCCCATCTGTGCCACCCATCCATGCCCATCCGTGCTGCCTTATCTGTGCCTATCAGTGCCACCTTAGCTGTGCCTATCAGTGCCGCCTCATCAGCGCATATCAATGAAGCAGAAAAATTACCTGTTTGCAAAATTTTATAACAAACTATTAAACCAGTTTTTATTTTTTTTTCAAAATTTTCCTTTTTTTATTGTTTGTTTAGCAAAAATTAAAAACTCCAGCTGTGATTAAATACCACCAAAGGAAAGGGAAAAAAATTATACAATTTTAATTTGGGTACAGTGTCGTATGACCGCGCAGTTGTCATTCAAACTGCGTCAGCGACAAAAGCTGAAAATTGGTCTGGGCAGGAGGGGGGGTTTAAGTGCCCAGTAAGCAAGTGGTTAACTACCGACAATGGTTCATTTTTATATTGAAAAAAAAGCTATCTTAAAATTTACACAGAAAGACGACTAGAACCAAAGCATACATACACATATTATAAAATATATAAAATATATGTGTTTGGTTCTAGTCGCCTGTGTAAATTTAAGATTGGTTAATTTGTATAGGCAGGGCTCCATTAGCATTGCTGGATGTCATACCAACGGCCACCACTAGATGGCGCCAAGATCTTAGAAGGAAGTATAGTCTTGCAGAAGGCCGCAAAGCCGCGGCCTCGATTACCGGCCGGCGTGGCCCGACGCAATCGCGCGCCGGGGGGTCCGCACGGAGACAGGATACCCCAGATGTGCTGCACCAGGCCGGTAATTCTAGTCGCCGATGCGACCTGGCGCACGGGGTTTGTCGAGCCCTGCCCAAAGCCAATCTGTCGCTTGGCTTTCGGGTGGAGGCGCCGCCATCTTTGGTAAGGGAATTAGGAAGTCAAGCCTTGCGGCTTCACAGCCTGGTTCCCTATTGCGCATGCACGAGTCGCGCTGCGCTATGTGGATGATCCCTGCTGTCTCTGGGATCCACACCCCCTGAAAGGTGCCAAATGTGACACCAGAGGGGGTTGGGGTTCCGAAAAGCGGAGGTTCCATTTTTGTGTGAATCTCCGCTTTAAGCTGATATGTCCACACAGCAACAAGTGATGTCACAGGTGATGCTGTTCTCTATATGTGAATACAAAAAAGCCTGAAGCTCAAATGATGCAACAAAATCTGCCCACCAGTGGCTTTAATATGATAAATAAGTGGCACACTGGACCTTTCACACAGACGTCCTCTATTCCACCATCAGGTGAGATCCATGAACAGATCTCCTGCAAAATACAAGCCAAACAGTATGAATGTCACTTTCTGTTAAAGTTGGACTAAACCAATTGATTTAACAGTTTTGAAAAAAACAGTTACATTCCCAGCATGCCAGAAATTCTAAAGCCCCATACACACGGTCGGACTTTTTCATCAATTTGGTCCGATCGGACAAGGTTGTTGAAAAATCAGACCGTGTGTATGCACCATCGGACAGTGTTCGTCGGTTTGTCCGTCGGACAAAGTCTTATCTCCTGCTGGAAAGATTTCCCGTCAACCCGGTCCGATCACACCAAATCCGAGCGTGTGTACGGTTGTCCGACCGGACAAAGTGCTACGCATGCTCAGATCACATTACAAGACCAAAGCTATTGGCTACTAGCCTCTACGTAGTCCCGTCGTAGGCAACAAACGTCACCACGTTCAGAATGATCGGATTTTCCGACAACTTTGTCCGATCGTGTGTACGCAAAACCAACATCAGACAAAGTATGACGGACATGGTCCGACGGACCTGGTCCACGGATTGTCCGCGCGTGTGTATGGGGCTTAACTGTCACATGTGCATAGCTCCCAACTGTCCCTGATTTCGAGTGACTTTCCCTCATTTGGATCAATGTCCCTCTGTCCCTCATTCCTCCTCATTTTGGTCTGATCTATATATTTTGTATATAAAATGCACTTTATATCAATCAAAAAGTGTTTTCCAGCGCTAAACCTTTCATCTGATTCCTAAATTGCTGCATTTGTAAATTCCAAAAGCCAATATAAAGGAACAGTAGTGGTAAAAAAAAAAAAAGCACTTGTGGGTTTAACCAATCTTGTTTTTTTTTGTACAATTCTCCTTTAAGGGGGTGTGTCCTATGTCTGCATACTTTTGCTGATAGGTGTCCCTCATTCTCATCTCAAAAAGTTGGGAGATATGCCTGTGCTTTTTCTCTCACCCAAACTGTCAAACCATCAAATGTCTGGAGTCATCACTGATCACATGTGCAGCACTGTGGCAGTTGCAGATTAAATAGAAGCCAAGATGGCAGCTTCCTTGGCTGAAATGGATAGGAGGGTTTAGTTCTGCTGCTTATTTTCCACCCAGACCTTAATCACTTTAATACCGGGCATTTTCACCCCCTTCCTGCCCAGGACAGTTTTCAGTCCCATAACACTTTGAATGACAATTGCGCGGTCATGCAACACTGTACCCAAATGAAGAGCTTTCTTTTGGTGGTATTTGATCACCTTTGCGGTTTTTATTTTTTTTGCTATGAACAAAAGAAGAGCGACAAGTTTTAAAAAAAAAACATATTTTTTACTTTTTGCTATAATAAATACCCCAATTTTTTTTTTATTTTTTTTTAAAAAACAATATTTTTTCCTCAGTTTAGGCCAATATGTATTCTTCTACATATTTTTTGGTAAAAAAAAATCGCAATAAGCGTATATTGATTGGTTTGCACAAAAGTTATAGCGCCTATAATATAGGGGATAGATTTATGGCAATTTTAGGAATGGCGGCGATCTGCGATTTTATTTTTTACTTTTTTTTTTATCGTGACTGTGACATTGCGGCAGACATATTGGACACTTTTGACACTATTTTGGGACCATTGACATTTATACAGCGATCAGTGCTATAAATATGCACTGATTTATTATATAAATGTCACTGGCAGGGAAGCAGTTAACACTAGGGGGCGATCAAGGGGTTAAATGTGTTACCTAGGGAGTGATTCTAACTGAGGGGGGGATGGGACTGACTAGGGGAGGAGACCGATTGGTGTTCCTATATACTGGGAACACATGATCTGTCTCCTCTCCCCTGACAGGACGTGGATCTGTGTGTTTACTCGCGAATTGAGTGCCTCAGTGACACGTGCACCCCTATACCGCCGGGAAGCCGAGGAACGTTATATGATGCTCGCCTAGGATGAGAGATCCCATCTGCGGATGTCATATGACAATGGGCGGGTAGGGAAGTGGTTAAAGAGGAACTGCAGTCTGCTCACATAATTTGTAATACAAACATCTTTGCCATTCTGAAGCTTCCCTCCAACCACTTTGCATATTATTTTATATATATACATACATACATACATACTGTGATACTGTGATTCTGTACTTGCCAAATATGCTGCAGAAATCTCCCTCCACGGAGTCTGGGTGCAACCATTTGAACTGTGGGCAGCTGAAGCTGCTGCCTGTTCACTTCCTGGGTTTACAGAGGCACACCTCCAGCTCTGCAGCTCTCATCGGCCCTCTTGTGACTCACCACCCCCCCCCCCCCCTCCCTTCCTGGCAAACTCTCAGGAGAGTGTGAGAGAGAGCTGTATAAGATATTTACTGGCAGAAAAAAAAAATGTTGTTTTAACTTTGGATAGTAAAACAAGGGCAGAAGATTTAATAGATGGAAAGATGAAACCGTGAGACTAAAGTTCTGCTTTAAAGTAATACTAAAGACTTTATTATTAAAAAAAAAAAAACATATTACACTTACCTGCTCTGTGTAATGGTAATCCTCCTCTTCTGGGGTCCCTCGCCGGTGCTCCTGGCCCCTCCCTCCTGCCGAGGGCCCTCACATTGAGCAGCTTGCTATGGGGGCTGCCCAGCCTCTGCTTTGTGTGTCCATTCTCTCTCTCTCTCTCTCTCTCTCTCTCTCTCTCTCTCTCTCTCTCTCTCTCTCTCTCTCTCTCTCTCTCACAGAATTTGATTGACAGCAGCGGGAGCCAATGAGTGTCTCCGCCAATCGAGAGGAGAGTCCTGGGGCGGCTGAGGGACTCATGGATATCGCTGGACAGAGATGGGGCTCAGGTAAGTATTGGGGGGGCTGCTGCATAGAATGCATTAAGATTAAAAAAAAAAAAAAACTGCCTTTACAATCACTTCAACCCATATTAGGTATATGGTAAGGCACATGTAAACAGAAGTGTGTCTATTTACATCATATCACCTTAGATCTGTCACATTTAGGTCAGAAAAAGATGCAAACCTTCTTTTTTTTTTTTTTTTGTTGCACGTCCAAAGAAGAGACTTGGGCCTCCTTAACATGAATGCACTGAGCATATGACCATGGAGGGCAGCGTTTACCCGCATGCCACTGCTCCCAATCTGACATCCAGGTGAGGTGCGGGTGCTTGTCTCTGAACTTACACAATCTACGACTGCGATACGCACCTGCATCAAAACGCATGTCAGATTTGAAGCAACACCTGTGTCCGTGCAACTGCTTCGTCCTAATTGACACCAGCGGGATGTCTGCACAGGGATGCATGGAACACCGGTACATCCCCATGTGGGTGGAAACTGCCCTCCATGGGCGAACACATTCATACATCCCGTGTGAATGGGGCCTTACAAGGAACTCCTGTTTTCATCCACCTGGAAGATTGGTTAGTCTGGTTGGAATGATTGTGTTAAAGGGGCCTACACCCATTATTTCATGCCGATTTAATCACATGGCTGGATGCATGCATTGATTGTACCTCTGTGTGATGTCATTTGGAAAATATTCACCTCTAGACACATTGATGTCATACATCGGGCAAAGTGCAATTATCTGATGTGCTGAGCAATACGGAAAACTCTGGAATAACTTACTGGTGAGCCAATCAGGGAGATTATACAGTATATAATACATGTACGCAGTTCATCATTGCATTTATCGGTTTGTAATGTTCTCATTATTGCCGTCTGACCAGTACTACTCTGGCACATAAAGTATGCCCTTCTTTGTTTGTGTGACTAAAGCTGGCCATACATTATACAATCTGATTGTACAATCTCCTTTAGCTCTACCATAAACCAGGGTGGATTTGATTTAAATCCAGTTGATTTAAATCGCTAGTAAAAAGGCTCAATTTAAATCATCTTTTTTAACCACTTGCTTACTGGGCACTTAAACCCCCCTCCTGTCCAGACCAATTTTCAGCGCTGATGCACTTTGAATGACAATTGTGTGGTCATACAACACTACACATTTTTTTCCCCCACAAATAGAGCTTTCTTTTGGTGGTATTTGATCACCTCTGCGGTTTTTATTTTTTGTTAAAAAAATTTAAAAAGACCGAATTTAAAAAAAAACATTTTTTTTTTTTTTAGATTTTGTTATAAAATTTAGCAAACAGGTAATTTTTCTCCTTCATTGATGTACGCTGATGAGGCTGCACTGATGGGCACCGATGGGCTGCACTGATAGGTGACACTGAGTGGTGCTGAAGAGCATTGATAGGTGGCACTGATGGGCACTTGTGGGCATTGATAGGTGGCACTGTGGGCAATGGCAGGTGCCACTTGCAGGCACAGAGGAGGAGGGGACCGATGTCCCTTGAGCATAAGCCAGTGATCGGCTTTTTTATTTCTCCTCACGCTCACAGCGTGATAGAAAAAAAAAAAACGATTACTGAGCTTTTGTTTACACACGTGATCAGCTGTCATTGGATGACAGCTGATCCCGTGGTAAGGGGCCGGGATCGACCCCTTACTCAGATCGCTGATCACCCGAGTCTCGGTGACTCTGTGATCACAGCGCGCGCCCTGCAGGAGACGCGCAAAGGGGAGGACGTCCTAAGACGGCCTCCTGGAAATTCAGGTCTGCGCTGTGGCCGTCATTAGGCTATACACTACATAGTTTATGGCAGGGTGTATAAGAAGTGATGAGTTTTTGATTTAAATCCATTTTTTTTTTTTATCAAATTTATTTAATAATCTAAAGATATTTTTATATTTAGGATGTACATTAATAATTGAGTTTATTCAGCATGAAATGGAGCTTATGTAGAATGAGGCTGTATATTCTGCAATATTTACATTTTTGTTATTGTTTTGTTAAACTCATTGAATGGACCAGGCATGAAACATGTCTGGTTTGATAATACTTGAATTTGGTGGTGTCGCTTTGTCCTCATATTATATAGTTTTGCTCAGTCTAAAGGAGACTGTATTATTATTATTATTTATTATTATTATGGATTAATATTGCCAACAGTGTGTGCAGCATTTATAACATGACAGCAGAAGGTACAGTTACAATACAGTTCAATACAGGAGGAATCAGAGGGCCCTGCTTGTTGGAATTTATTACAGTTTACAATCTAAGGGACAAATAGTACAAATCGGATTGCATAATCCTGTCCTTTAAAGAGGAAGTAAAGCCTCTTAAAAAAAAAAAAAGACACCCTGCAAGGCAAAGGCATAATGAGCTAGTATGCATAGCATACTAGCTCATTATGAAAAACTTGCCTGAAAACGAAGCCCCCGAAGCGGTCCTTATCTTCAATCTTCTTCGCCGCCATCCAGGGCCGGAGTGACTTCCGGGTCTCGCCGCTCCAGCGCTATCATTCGCTGGAGCGGCGATGTCGTCACTCCCACGCATGTGCACGAGATCGGCATATTGCTGTGAGAGCGGCATACTCAGTGCGCCCTCAGTGCGCCCGCGCGCCGCTGTCTACGGCGCATGCGCCGTAGACAGCGATGCCTTTTCATCGCTAAATATCTCCTAAACCATGTAGGTTTAGGAGATATTTATTGGACCTACAGGTAAGCCTTAATCTAGGCTTACCTGTAGGCCAAAGTCATGTGGAAGGGTTTACTTCCACTTTAAGCTCACCACACACATTCAAATCTGACAGCAGTAAATTAACCGCATTGTATTCTAACAGCCGCCAGGGTATCATAAACAATTGCCTCCTTTAAAAAAAAAATATATATTTATATATTGTTGACCTTTTTTATCCTTGTTGTATAATGGCTCTACTGACCTCAGAGCTTGTTTGCAGTCACCTCCTGTCTACTTTTATGTTCTGCAGTATCTGCTCCATGTCATTTCTCCTGCCAGTTTTACTGATGGTGACAATTGTGCAACATGTCTGTGTAGTGTGTTAGGCATTCCACACATTGATCAATTTGATCCTATTCCGCCATCCACACATTCGAGGTGGATAGGAGAATTCTTCCCGCTGAGCTATTGTATTCTGACAGCTGTCAGAATACAATGATCAGTGTTGATGGCTATCGCTAGGGGCACTGATCTTTCAGGAAAAACCTGACAGGCTGGTTGTACAAAAGTCAATCGATAGATCAATTTGTGTACAACCAGCATGCTCATACATGGATCCAAATGTATCCTGTCCCTGCTTAACTGGACAAAATTTGATCCATATATGGGAGGGATGAGCAGAGTATTGTCACCCTAAAACAGGAAGTGCCTGAACATAGACATTAAAGGAGAAATTTAGCTGGACTTCTATGGATCACAATTAGTTTTGCATTCCTGTGACCCATTTTCAGCAGAGAGCAAACTGAAGTCCGCTCTCTGCTGATGTCACGGATATCAGTCCAGGCACCGCGTTATCCCGACAATGAGGTCTGGATCAGCCAAATGTCTGGACTGACACCCATCTCAGCGAGCTGCTAAGAGCCTGAGATGATGGTTCCGCCCCTCCACAGCTTAGCGCTCCAATGAGTGAGGAGGGAGAAGAGCGGAGAGCTGGGACTGACAGCCTGCGGCTCTCTACTTGGGGAACTGTCAGAACCAAGCAATCAGCGGGGTTCGATCGCCCGGTTTGCAGTGCAGAGGCGCCGGGGGACAGATGCAGTATCGGACCAATGCTGTATCCACGAGGTAAGTATGATAGAGGAAAAAATTAACCCATACTTCTCTTTTAATGGCAGACTCACCAGGTAGTATTTTAATCTTTTTTTGCTGCCACTGATGGCACAATATGTGGAATGTTTGTAAATCTGACAAGCCAACTGTTGGCTGTCAAATGGAAGTGATCAAGCAGATTTACAGCGGCCTAATTACTTCAACAAAGCCCCAATGTGTTCGCCCCCTTGCACGGACCTCCTGCCTGCCATGTTTCCTGGGCTACATTGTCCCACCTCCGGACCTGGGACCAACATGGTTGGTGCCGCTAGGTAGAGGAGCGTGAAACCAGCAAAGGTGCATTCGCTGATCTACCCTACATAGTAAGAATCTGGTTCAACTGTTACTTTCCCTGGCTGCAGTTGCCAGGAAAGAAACAAATGGATCATTTGAAAAAAACATGCACTTGGACACCCCCCCCCCCCCCCCCCCCCCCCTCGCCCCCCCCCCCCCCCCCCGAAAATTTGAGCCCACCCCTTCATACCCACACAAACAAATGTAAACACACGTCCAGGACACCCATGTATGAAAACATTGATTGTGCTACATGTCTTACACATTGCCACACATGCCAATGTGAGAGCAATAATTCTAAAGCCATTATTCATGGTTAACTCTAAACCGGTGATCTGTAGGGGCTTTTCAAGCCTATGGAAAATTAATCACTTTCTGCCCGTGCTATAGCCGAAAGAAGGCTACAACGTGAGCTTCCAGTGCGGGGAGGGCGTCCATAGACGTCCTCATGTGATCGCTGTGTGCTCTGTGATCGTCGTGTCCTTCGGACTTGGCTGATCACAGATCGGAGTAAAGGGCCAATCACTGAGGCCCTTTACCACGTGATCAGCTGTCAGCCAATAACAGCTGATTACACAGCGTGAGGAGAAAAGAAGAAAGCCAGTAACCGGCTTCTGTTACAGGGACATCGGTCCCAACATTTACCACCAATGCTGCTAATCGGTGCCCACCAGTGCCACCTATAAGTGCCCATTAGTGCCACCTATCAGTGCCTCCTTATCGGAACACATGTGCAGCCTCATCGGAACACATTTTTTTATTTTTTTCAAAATTATCAGTCTTTTTTTTTGTTTCTTTTGCAAAAAATAAAAGACCATGTGGTGATTAAATACTACCAATAGAAAACTCCATTTGTGTGAAAAAAAAAAAAAAATGATAAAAATCTTGTTTGGGTACAGTGTTGCATGACCGCGCAATTGAAATCATTCAAAGTGACAGCGCTGAAAACTGGTCTGGGCAGGAGGGGGTGAAAGTGCCCAGTAGGCAAGTGGTTAAGGGTACCGAAGTTTGTCACCATTTCATAAGCATGCTCAATTTTATTACTTGACAAGACTTTTTACTTCTATTCTGGATCGCTTTTCAGAGAGCAGCGCATGTGTTAACAAAGCCTTATAGATGGAGTGGCTTTTGTAAGCTCCTGTGCGGTTAGGTTTTGCTAAAGATCTGCTGCAGAGCCTTTTTCTTCCTTTGTTTTAGTGCACTTCATTGAATTATCTTTGCTTTTTCTATTCTAATTATATTTGATAAAACTGGCATTATCTGTCTAGCAGCAGGATAATGAAGCTTGGGACCCATAAAATAACATTCCAACATGCCACTCTTCACCATTATAAGTTGGATTTCTTTGTAGGTGACTTAGTGACTTTGCCGCATACTTTGTGAACTTTGCTAATCCCCCCATGAATTTATTATAAGATGCTAAGTGATAATTCCCATAGAAATTAACATTTCTGGTATAAATAACCCCGTAATTAATGTGCATTCAGGCAATCCAGCCTCATTTGCATAGACACTGGTGGATACTGTCAATAGGTTTGTCTCCTTTGTGGAAAGCAGTAATGACAGGATTGTCCTTTACTGCTGGGAAAACATTACCCAGATTCCTCTTCTATCATTTTTCTACAACTGTTTCTGCTGATATGGAAAAATCTTTCTTTATACCTTCTACAAAAAGAGTACAGTGCCAGCAGCTTAACGTAGTATTAACCACTTGCTTACTGGGCACTTAAACCCCCCTCCTGCCCAGACCAATTTTCAGCTTTCAGCGCTGGCACACTTTGAATGACAATTGCGTGGTCAACACTGTACCCAAATGAAATTGTTATAATTTTTTTCACACAAATGGAGCTTTCTTTTGGTAATATTTAATCCCAACTGGGGTTTTTATTTTTTGCTAAACAAACAAAAGATGAAAAATTTTGAAAAAAAAAAAAAAAACATGTTTCGTAGTTTGTTTTAAAATTTTGCAAACAGGTAATTTTTTTCTCCTTCATTGGTATGCGCTGATAGGCTGCACTGGTGGGCACTGATAAGCTGCACTGGTGGGCACTGATAAGCTGCACTGGTGGGCACTGATAAGGCTGCACTGATGGGTGGCACTGGTAGGTGACACTGGTGGGTGGCGCTGGTAGGCGCCACTGTTGTGCACTGGTAGGTGGCACTGGCAGGTGGTACAGGTGGGCACAGGTGAGCTGGCGGGAGCTCTCCTTGATCGGGACTAATGTCCCTCTGATAGCCGCCGGTAATCGGCTTTTTTTTTTTTCTCACGCTGTCAGTGCAAGGAAAACAAATGATGTTGCCACCACCATGTTTCACGGTGAGGATGGTGTGTTCAGGGTTTTGCTTTCAGTCCAAAAAGTAAAAATTTTGGTTTCATCTGACCAGAGCACCTTCTTCAACATGTTTGCTTTGTCCCCCACGTGGCTTCTCGCAAACTGCAAATAGGACTTCTTATGGCTTTTTTTTTTTTTTTTTTTTTTTTACTTTAAATCACTGACCTGAAAAGCGTATGCTGATAAGCAGGGCTTTTTTTTCCCCAGGGAATAGATGCAGGTACTCCTCCCTCCTTCCGAATCACCCCTTGGTTCCACCCCCTACCCACCTTCCAATGCCATCCCTTTTAGCGAATACAGAACCATGTAATTTGACACTGATAACAAGAAAAGCAATCAAATAAATTCCCTGCAGCCAACAACCATAGACCCACCCCCCATCAATAATAGACCCCCCAGCAACAATGGATCCAACCAGCAACAATAGAGCTGCCACAAAAAAATACCCCCCACCCCAGCAATAATAGACCCCCCTCAACAGTAGATCCTCACAGCAACAATTAACCACCCGCCAACAACAATATCCTCCACCAGCAACAATAAACCTCCCAGCAACGCTAGATCCCCCAGCAGCCAGTATCAGTAGAAACTCCAGCACACTCTAGTCTAGTACCCCTTGCCATTACATAAATTCTGTGCTGGAGGTGCCGAAACTGCACCCCCCCCCCCCCCCCTCATGTTCCCACTGGAAAAAAAAGCTCTACTGATAAGGATATCTGAGACTTCACTGACTTTCCTGATCTGCATTTTTCTTCTAAATAATTAACTAAGAAGGTATTACAGCCAGAGACAACAAAGTAAGTAGCATTTTCAGAAGTATGTCAGCACTGTGTATAGTTTTAACTATTTAAGGACCGGACCTATTTTTTATTTTTTTTTGCTAGAAAATTACTTAGAACCCCAAAAATTTATATATATTTTTTTCAGACACCCTAGGGAATAAAATGGCGGCCGTTGCAATACTTTATGTCACACCGTATTTTCGCAGCCGTCTTACAAGCGCAATTTGTGTGGAAAAAAATACACTTTTTTGAATAACAAAAAAAAGACAACAGTAAAGTTACCCCAATTTTTTTTATTTTTTTTTTATATTGTGAAAGATAATGTTATGAGTAAATTGATACCCAACATGTCACGCTTCAAAATTGCGCCTGGTCGTCGAATGGCGAGAAACTTTCACCCTTAAAAATCTCCAAAGGCGACGTTTAAAATGTTCTACAGGTTACCAGTGTAAAGTTACAGAGGAGATCTACTGCTAGAATTATTGCTCTTGCTCTAACGATCGCGGCGATACCTCACATGTGAATACCGTTTTCATATGCGGGTGCGACTTACGTATGCGTTCGCTTCTGCACGCGAGCTCCCTTGTAATAGAAAAGAAAACATGACATGACCTCTTAAATGTGAGATCTGGGGTCAAAAAGACCTCAGATCTCACATTTACACTAAAATACAAAAAAATAAATAAATATTTGCCCTTTTAAGACCATTGGGCGGAAGTGATGTTTGACGTCACTTCCGCAATCCAATGCTATGGAGCCGAGTTGGGGCCATCTTTCCCACTCTTGACTAGGCTGTTGAGGGGAGAGGACCCGATCGTCTCCGCCGCTACCAACGGATTCAGCGGAGACCACCGGAGCGTGGCAGGAGGGGGGCCCTCTCCCACCCCTGATTAAAAGTGATCTTGTGGCGAATCCGCTGCGGAGACCCTTTATCTGAAAGAAGTCTGTCCGCCATTGAAGAGGATGCCGGGGTTATGGAATCTATTTGCTGCCATAACAACGGTATTCCACTTCAAACAGCTGACGTACAATAACAGCGTGCGTAGGTAGTTAATAATAAATATTTATAGCAGAGAGCACTATGGTTTGCCTTTGTAATTTTATGGTCACACACAATTGACTGAGATCCCAGGACGAGGTCAATGTTGTTCAGGGACACCAGGAGGAGGATTTATTTTTCCCCGTGGCATTCTGAGAGACATAATACCAGGCGTGTGAGACTCTGTAGTGGGGTCATTATCTGCAGGTGAGCGGGCATTCCAGCTAGAGGTGGTGGTCACTGAAGTCACTGGATAATATGAATTAACAATTCTATGAACTGTCACCGAAAGTTGCACTACGGTGGATTTTTTCACATTATTTGGACTTTTATTATTGTTTACATTGGCTGTGCTACACTAGTTTTGGTTTATTACTAGATAGCTTTAGGCTCAGTTTCCACTTGTGCGACTTGTCATGTGTCTTGGGACTGCAAAGTCGCATGACAAGTCGTACCCTATGATTTCCAATGAGTACCGTTCATATCTGTGCGACTTCAAAGTAGTCCCTGCTAGAGTTCATATCTAATGTTGGGTATTTGCTGTTTTTAATTAACACATGAATGTGTTTTCTGTTGTAGGCTGATTACGATGGTGGAGTTTATTCGGACGTTGTCTGATCACATAGATGATGTCAACAGTTGTGCCTTCTCACACTCACTCTTGGCGACGTGCTCCTTGGATAAAACGATCCGGGTGTATTCCCTAAATGACTATAATGAGGTGCCCTTCTCTCCCCTCCGAGGACATACATATGCCGTTCACTGCTGTTGTTTCTCTCCTAGTCAGACTATGTTGGCTTCCTGTTCTACGGATGGCCGGACCATCCTCTGGAGTATGTGCAATGGGCAGGTTTTGGCTTCTCTGGAACATCCAAATTCCTGCCCCGTTAGGGTGTGCAGGTTCTCACCCAGCTCCATGTATTTAGCGTCTGGTGCAGCTGACGGATCCGTGGTTTTGTGGAACGTACCGCTGATGAAATTCTACAGGTAAAACTTCTACAGGCATTATTCTTCATTATTTTCCTGCAAAACCTTTTCGTGGCATTTAACCTTAGGGATGATGGGGGTACTATAACTAGAAAAATTAGGAATTTGAAAGGCACTTATCACAAATCTTAAAAATTTAAGTATTCTCATTTATACAGTCATACAAAAAAGCTATTAAAACCATGAAAGTACAGCATGACACATAAAGGAGATGGTGTTTGTAGCTGCCGTTGACTGTGGTGGAGGACAGGAAGCTCGGGCGCCAGCTACAAACACCATCTCCTTTTGGGTTGAATACCAGTCTGTTTCCATGATCCAGACATCATTTAACATCTGAAGAGTTCCATTATAACCCCCTCCCCGCGTGGACCTCTACTCTATATGCCTAATCCACCTTATGGGACTGGCATATTGTACGCTTCAATGGTCGCTGACCCTCCCTGGCATTTCATTTCATCCCCTCTATATTGGGAGTAAGGAATATTCTCTCTCCTGGTGGATACTGGGCAGAGATTGAACTACTACATTTTGGTTTGAATCTTGTACGGCGCTACTATGCTCATCATTGTCCACCATGTGATTAGATGTGACACTCCAGATATCCCTGATGAAGGAGATTTGTGTTCTCTATGATAACACCTTTCTGCCCAGCCCATAGCAGAATGACGGCCGGGTGGGGGCTCCGTTGTCCTGACTGGATGTCATATAATGTCTTTCAGAACAAGCCGGTTTTCTAACTAAAGTCTGCAATACTTGCCTCTCCTTTAATGGTCCGAGGTCCCTTGTCAGCATCTTTTACCCGGCTTTTTCCAGGTGCCGGGCTGCAGCCTTCTTCACTGGCCAGCCCAAGATGACGTCACTCCTGCGGATGTGCAGGAATTTAGCCATCTCGGCACACAGGATCTGTGCTGGAATGTACACTGAGCTGCACGCATGCAGCTCAGTGTACATTGTAATGCCCCATACACACGGTCGGAAATTCCGACAGAAAATGTTCTATCGGACCATGTTGTCGGAAAATCCGACCGTGTGTGGGCCCTATCGGACATTTTTCGTCGGAAATTTGAGATCCTGCTCTCAAATTTTCCGACAACAAAATCCGATTTTTTCCGATCGTGTGTAAAGAATTCCGACAGACAAAGTGCCACGCATGCTCGGATCAAATTAGGAGACCAAACCTATTGGCTAATAGCCTCTACGTAGTTCCATCGTACGCAACGAACATCACCGCGTTCAGAATGATCGGATTTTTCGACAACTTTGTCCGACCGTGTGTATGCAACACCAGTGTCGGACAAAATCCGTTGGAAAAAGTCCGACGGATTTTGTGGTCGGAATTTCCGACCGTATGTACGGGGCATAAGGAGAACAGCGAGCAGGTAGGTTTATTTTATTGCAGAACAGACCAGTGGTGTAACTAGAACCTTCAGGGCCCCGGTGCAAGAAACCATGAAGGGCCCCCCTGAACCCCAGACAAGGCCCTTCCCTCCGAGTCCGGTGGTGGAACTCCAGGGCTCGGTCACAGGTACGACTTTTGTGAGCCCTGTAGTTCCACCACTGGTATCAGCAGTTTTTTTAATTATTTTGAGGAGTCCCGTTGGGGGACTTTGGTGAGATATCATAGGTCTAAACAGACCTATGATGTTACACCTTTGAGACAAAGAGGAAGAAGGGAAAGGGAAATTGGGACCCTGTCCTCTGGGGAGAAGTGGGCCCTGTCCCCAGGAGAGATTGGGTCCTTGTCCCCACGTAAGTAGAAGTCCCTGTCCCCAGGGGGGAAATGGGGTCCCTGTCCCCAGGGGGGAAATGGGGTCCCTGTCCCCAGGGGGGAGATGGGGTCCCTGTCCCCAGGGGGGAGATGGGGTCCCTGTCCCCAGGGGGGAGATGGGGTCCCTGACCTTAGGGGAGATGGGGTCCTTGTCCTCAGGTGAGAAGGGGTCCTTGTCCCCAAGGGAAATGGGGTCCCTGTCCTCTGGGAAGAAGTGGGTCCTGTCCCCAGGGGAGATGGGGTCCCTGTCCTCACAGGAAACTCCCAGGTGAGAAGGGATCCCTGTCCTCAGGTGAGAAGGGATCTCTTTCCTCAGGTGAGAAGGGGTCCCTGTCCCCATGGAAAATGGGGTCCCTGTCCTCTGGGGAAAAGTTGGCCCTGTCCCCAGAGGAAATGGGGTCCCTGTCCTTTAGGGAGAACTGGGCCCTGTCCCCAGGGGAGATGGGGTCCCTGTCCTTAGGGGAAATATCTCCCAGAAAGACCTGTCAACATCTGTGTATGACGGGAGGAGGGGGGGTGCTGGCAGACAAGCCTGCGGTGTCCTTTGGGTAGCCGGCTCTCATATAGCTGCACTGCATCTGTGTGCTTAAACTTTGTTTGCCCGGGAGAAGCATGCAGTGCAGTGTGAGCCGGACTCAGGGGGCTGGACTGGGGAGGACAGACACCGAACTGAGCAGCATTGCATGGAGCAGGAGAGGGGTACCCGGAGGAGCGGCAGAGGACACAGGTTGTGTGGGGAATGCACAACTAAAGAGCAGCCAGTGTGGTAGTCAAGCATGGAGCTATTCTAGTCACCCCCCACCTCCAGCCACCCTTGCGCCCGGTGCCTAACCGCCTATGCTGCCACCAGCCATATGTAGAGGCTGGCATGGGGCCCTTGCAGCACAGGGCCCGGTTGCGCTCGCGACTGCTGCACCCCCTATAGTTACGCCCCTGGAACAGACAATCCATGTTTCTTCTGCAATAAGGAGCTGGCTGCTCACAGTTTTATAAATGGAGGCTTTAGTTCCACTTTAACAGCAAGTGGTGTCATCCACCTGGCTGTGCTGTGTGATTGGGTTGTATAAATCAATCAATAGAAATAGACCAAAATACAAATCATGTGGCCGGTAAAACAGCCACCTTTTTATGTATTTCATCTGTGTATTTATCAGTTTTCTTAAGAGTTCGGCTTCAACTCCACCTGGTAAATACTATTTGCATGCAAACATGGCAACAGTTCCCATAATACAGTTATCATAACTCCTCTTTATACTGTTATAATTGGCATCTCTTTCAAACTATTGCATATTTATAAATGCAACAAAGAAACCGCTATAAAAAGGACAGCATGCGTTTTTCTTCTGTGAGTGAGCATGCAGTGACGGGGCGCTTTTAATTCTTCTTTTTTTTTTTTACTTTTTTTTTTCTATTTTGTTGCTTTCTTTTTACATTTTTATTTTTTTATTTTTTTTTATCACTTTTATTCCTATTTCAAGGAATGTAAACATCCCTTGTAATATAATAGGAATATGACATGACAGGTCCTCTTTACAGTGAAATATGGGAATTCAGATATCCCCACTCCAAGTCTGCGACGTCATATGACGTTGGGCAGGCAAGAAGTGGTTAAAGTTTGTCCATAGCCCAAACTTTTGTGTTAGTTTTGGATGGAGAAGGGAAGGATTAGAACTCCATTGGAGAGTTTTCAAAAAAAAAGGTGGTCCCGGGACAGGAAGTTAGCTGAAGTCTTTCTATTCAAAAACAAAGACTGAAGAGAACCCCCAAAAATTATTTTTACAAAAGTATGTACCAACTTTTTGAGATGGGAATGAGGGACAACCATCGGCAAAAGTAGACAGGTATAGGACACACCCCCTTGCCACGCCCCCTTAAAGGAGAATTGTACAAAAAAACAAGATTGGTTAAACCCACGAGTGCTTTATTCACTACTAATACTCCTTTTATATTGGCTTTTGGAATTTACAAATGCAGCAATTTAGAAATCAGATAAAAGGTTTAGCGCTGTAAAACACTTTTTGATAGATAAAAAGTGCATTTTATATACAACTATATAGATCAGACCAACATGAGGGACAAATGAGGGACAGAGGGACATTGCTCCAAATCAGGGACAGTTGGGAGCTATACAAGTAGAGGATTGCTAGCACTCTTGTCAGTTTTTTATTTTTGTCTGTCTTCCTGGTGCAGATTTTCTGTTACTTCCTGTCTGGTAAAATGGTCAGAAGAAAACTCTTAATGCGGCGTACACACGGTCGGAATTTCCGATGGAAACAGTCCGATGGGAGCTTTTCATCAGATTTTCCGACCGTGTGTATGCCCAACGGTCTTTTTCTGTCGGAATTTCAAACGGACTTTGGATTGAGAACCTGTTCTCAATTTTTCCGACGGAAAACCTTTCTATCGGATTTTCCGATCGTGTGTGTATGCAATTCCGACACGCAAAATTCCGACGCATGCTCGGAAACAATTCGACGCATGCTCAGAAGTATTAAACTTCCCTTTTTTTTATAGTGCTGTCGAACGTGATTTATGCCACTGTGTTATTGACCGTCGGAATTTGGTGTGATCGTGTGTAGGCAACACAGCTTGAGCGGAATCCCGTCTGAAAAACCGACACAGTTTTTTCCGACGAGAATTCCGATCGTGTGTACGCGGCATTACAGATCCCCAGATAGCAGTAAAACCCGACAGGGGTTCTAACCTTTCCTATCCAAAAGAAAAAAAAGTTTTGCGTAAAGACACACTTCGATATGAAAAAAATGAAATGTGTACCCAGCTTTAAGGGCAACTTGTTTTGATTGATCTCTATGGGAACCCAGACTCCTATTACTTCTACTCTATTTCTTATACATAACAGGCATCATGTGAACTGGAATAATGAAGCCTTTCCTTCCTTTCTTGTCTCCCAGATCAGGCCTGGTGAAGGACGGCTCCCTGGTGGCCTGTGCCTTTGCCCCTGGAGGAAATCTATTTATCACAGGCTCCTCATCAGGTGACATAACAGCCTGGGATGAGAACATGCGATGTTTGTACAATGAGAAGGCGCATGACTTGGGTGTGACCTCCTGCGACTTCTCCTCACAGACAATAACGGGTCAGTGTTGTAGCTGTTCAGGGATCGTATTGTATGTTGTTGGGCTACATTTACAGCTAAATCACCTATTGTGTGGAAAGTATGTATGCAGAAAACTGATGCTGGAAGCCTAGGTGTGTGCAGACAGCAGGGTGGATAAAAATCAATGCTTTTAATAAAAAAAAAAAACCTGATTTAAATTAATAAATATGATTAAAAAAAGAAAAAAAATCTGATTTATTTATTAAAATTTTTTATTTTTATCAAATTTATTTTTAATAAAATGCTTTTGGAGTAAAAAATCTCTCTAAAGATAGTTTTCTATTTTTTAAGATACATTAATAATTTAGTTTATTCAGCATGAAATGGAGCTTAGTTATGTAGCATGAGGCTGTATATTCTGCAATATTTACATGTTTTGTAAAGTCATTCAAAGAATCCAAGCTCTGCAAGCTAACATGGAGTGCATTGATGCATTCACACAATTTCACAGTAACCACAAGATAAAACAAAGTTCATGAATATTCCTTTATCCCATTGTTTTGCAGATCTATGTACACTACAAACTGTATGATTGAATCGGTTCTGATATTGCTGTTTTACTAACCTGACAGCTTATTATTCTAAATCGGAAACCTTCATTTTGTTTGCAAATATTAAAGATTCTAACTACCAGCAAGAATAAGTCCTTACATTTAAAGTGGTTGTAGACCCTTAGGCTTCATTCTCACCAGGCGGATCCGCTGCCTCGGAGTCCGCCAGCTCAGCGGGAGATCTCTCCGTTGATCTCCGCTGAGCCGGCGGATGACAGGTCCCGCTCTGCTCACTGAGCGGGGAGGGGCTTGTCCAGCGCCGTTGGTTACTATGGAGAGATCGGACAAAAACGGACAGCGTGTCCGTTTTCATCAGATCTCTCCTGATCCGATACGGATGCGAACGTAGGGGCATCCGTCTGATTTTTAGCGGATTGGACCGGGTCGGCTGTCAGTGGACATGTCACCGCTGACATCCGTCGCTCCATAGACTAGCATGGAGCACCCGTTCAGGTCCGCCGACAAAACTGACAGGTGGACCTGATCAGTCCGACAGTGTGAAAGGGGCCTTACAGACCACTTTCTGCTACAGGTAAGCCTATAATTGGGCTTACCTGTAGCTACCCAGGATATCTTCTTATCCTGCACGGTTTAGGAGATATCCCCTGTATTTGCATGTGCCGACGTCATTGGCACATGCGCACTGACACAAACTGAAGCAATGGCACGTATGTGCCGTTGCTTCAGTGAGTGTGCCATTACTGCGCGCATGCGTGGGAGTGACGTCATCGTGGCTCCGGCCAGTCACAGCGCCGGAGCTGCGATACCCAGAAGTAACCCCTGGGAGCGATGTAGCCGGTGCTGTGTACAGACACTGCAGCGGGGGCTTCGATGTCAGGTGATTATTACATAATGTGCTAGTATGCTATATGAGCTCATTATGCCTTTGTTTTTTTTAAAGTGGGTTTACACCCACTTTAAAGAGCACCTGTCATTTCAGATCCATCATGGCAGCGCCTGTTAGCGGACATCCACTCAACTGCTGCCGCCACGTCCCTCCCCTTGTTGTGTCACTGCCCCATCACCAGCCGTCCCATTAAAGTGAATGGGACTGTCGGTGAGTCAACAGTGGGTCAGAGGAGGAGCCGCTGTGGGACAGAGATGACAGTTGCTCTTTAAAAATGTATGATTTAAATCGAGCCTTTTTACTAGTGATTTAAATCAAATCCACCCTGGCAGACAGCCACAGCTGGGAAGCCTGTACAAAGCAATGACAGGCTGACAGCGGCCACAGCTGTCTTCTGGTGTTTGGAAGGAATAGCGCGGAGAGCAATTATCTGCGGTTAAGGACAGGTGATCGCCCATGGAATGAAGCCGTATATCAAGGGACAACCTTCCCGGCTGTCTGCACACACCCGGGATACTAGACACAGTTTTCCACAAAGTACTTTCCGCACCAGCTACCAAAACATCCATTCTGCTCAGAGCAGTCCTTTCCAGTGAAGAACCTTCACCTATCGACAGTCAGAGACAATTCCTCACTGTGAGGAGCTGATTTGTAAATCACAACCTTCAGTATACAGCAATTGCTGCAGCTCACAGAAACTAAAAAGTGTACATACAGAACCTTAAAGAGGAGTTCCCATTCTAAAAAAAAATTTAAAGTCAGCAGCTACAAATACTGCAGCTGCTGACTTTTAATAATCGGACACTTACCTGTCCAGGGTCCAGAGATGCGGGGGATCGAAGGCCCGCATGTATCCCCCTCCATTCAGCGGTGCCGGCATTGTAACTGTGGGCAGCCACTGCGCATTCATGAGCGGTGCTGCGCGCTGTGATTGGCCGCACAGTCATCTGTGACCTGTCACGTGTCCCAGATGATTGACAAGAGGGAAGGGGCAGAGCTGAGCCCTTCCTGCGCCGAGGGGAAGTGATGTCACCAGCCCAGGAACTGAAGGAGGCAGACTACGAGGGACCCCCTAGCAACAGCCATTTAGAGGTGAGTTAAAAAAAAAAAATCCAAATTTTTTTATTTTTTTTAGGTACATTTATGCCATTTTTTTTTTATTTTTTTTTTTGGATGCAACTATTCCTATCCTCCATTGGAGGTTTTCCCTAACAGCATCCATACGCTGCATTAAATATACCCAGTAAAGTGACTGGCCTCAGGTGATACACCGAGATTAAACAAATCCTCCTACATTAGTTGTACCTGTTTATTTGCAGTCTCCTCTTCTCTACATCCATTCAAATTGCAGAATTTATAAAGCTTGCATGAGCGGTCATAAAAAGGGGGCAAAGCATAGAAGAAGGCGCTTCTAAGTGCAGTAATTAAAACATTTTGATGACAAGAAGGGTTAAAAACACTTACCGTATATACTCGAGTATAGGCCGTCCCGAGTATAAGCCGAGGCCCCTAATTCACCACAAAAAAAATGGGAAAAATGCATTGACCCGTGTATAAGCCGAGGGTAAAAAATGCAGCAGCTACTGTAAGTGGAAAAGAGGGTCAGCAATGCCCATCTGCAGCTGCCTGTCCCCTGTACAGACCCCCCCCCCCTGTGTCCCCATTGCAGCCTACCTATGCCGATCTGCGGGTCCTGTGCCATCCGTCCTGTGCCATCTGTCATCGGTCTTCCGCCGATGCAGTCTCGCTCTCTCCCCCCACAGCGTGTACGGCGCCATTCTAAAATTACAAAAGCCGCGCCTCCTCCTCGTCCGTGATAGGAGGAACGCTGTTTTCCCAGCAGTCAGTGTGCAGTGTTCCACCTATCACGGACGTCCTCTCATCCTCATCCATGAGATGAGAATGACAGGATGTCCGTGATAGGCGGAACACTGCACACTGACTTACTGCTGGGAAAATTAGTGTCCGCCTATCACGGACAGGCGGGAGGAGGAGGCGCGGCTTTTGAAAACTGCCGTCTGTCTGCATGACACGCTCTTTATGTAGGCCGACGGCGGTGACTCGAATATAAGCCGAGGGGGGGGACTTTCAGCCCTAAAAAATGGGCTGAAAATCTCGGCTTATATTCGAGTATATACGGTACAAGATGGATGTGAAAAGCAAGCATATCAATGGATCTATAGCATCCCACGGGGTGCATCCTGGGTGTATAGACAGCTGCAGATGGAAAGTCTGGCCGACCAGCAGTGGGAAGCATTGTGTCTCTGTTCCAGCAAGGAGAGCCGGGCTGTCAGGGCCAGCGTGAAAACAGGCAACCAGAAGAGACATCAGAGTGGGCAGGACATGTTTTGGAGCATGCCCAGTCGCTCCTTCTGCAGAGCTCAGTGAGGAGAGCTGAGAGCTGATTGGAAGGAAAGGGAAACGCCCTCCTTCATACAGATCAGAGCTGAGGCTGTCCATAAGATGGAGGTCCCTCCCCTGTCACCAGCATGTATCTGGAGTGTGGGAGGAAACTGAAGTATCCAGGAGAAAAGCCACACAAGCTCAGGGAGAACATGCAAACTCCTAATGGAGTTGTTCTTATGCTGCCAAGCAATTGAAAATCTCATGTGTAGCTAAACCCTTGATCAGGGAAAGAACAATATAAGAGGTGCATTGCTGCCAATCAGAATTGATCAGTCATTGATCTGTTTGTAGTGCGCAGACATCTGATTGGTTGCTGTAATATTAACTTTGTTGGTTTTTGCAATGCCATATCAGATTGAACTGTATACTCTTGCTCTGTTATGCGTGGTGGTCCATATATTGGTGCGGCTAAATTGCAAAGTGCCAATTGGATGTCGTCTTATAAACTTGAACACATTTTCTGTTTTTCTTCATCAGACGGAGAACGTGGCACTGAGTGTTTTCAGATGGCCTCTTGTGGTCAGGACTATGAGATTCGACTCTGGCTGGTTTCATATAGTGATGAGAGAGGTAATTGTGTTATATTCCAGTGTACCATATGTGTATGTGGGCAGCACACAAACATGTCAGGGCAGCAGAGCTGTTGAGGATGGCACACTCTCCAGTCGCAGGACTAGGGACCAAACCTACCCAGACCTGCTACTGCTAGGCATCAGTCATTGGACATAGTAGTGGGTTCTGTAGGTTTGTGTCCATGATCAGGTCCTATCAGATGGATAGCTCTAAAAACCTTCATGCCTGAGAGTAATTTAAAAATCTAAAATTCAGACCATTTTGCAGTTTTGTATATAATTTATGTGTCAGAATTATTATTATACAGGATTTCTATAGTTCCAACAGTTTACGCAGCACTTTACAATATAAAGGGAGACAATACAGTTATAATTCAATGAAATACAAGAGGATTAAGAGGGCCCTGCTCAGAAAAGCTTACAATCTAATAGGGTGGGGCAGGTGGTACAATCTTGTATACATGTCCCTAAATCTAAAAGATAAAACTGTAGCAAGTTAATAAATAATAATTTGCAAATTTTAAACTGTGCCTTTTTGTGAAATTGTGAAAATTGAAGGGTATGCAAAACTGCAAATCAGCAAATTATGCTAAATATGTGGAGACTTGCCTCACATCTGTGCTGCAGTAACACCCAATCTGCAGTGTTGTGTGTGCTGCGTTGATGTGTATGGCAAAAAAAATTATACAGGCATATACATTATATTGCAACATATCACATTACAATTACAAATTGCTGCCGTGCATAGGGATGAATGAATGTAATTTTTATGTTTAAAAAAATAAATAAAAAAATATTTTAATATATATATATATATATATATATATATATATATATATATATATATATATATATATAATTATATTTTATATATATATATATATATAATTATATTTTTATATATATATTTTTTTATATATATATATATATATATATATATATATATATATATATATATATATATATATATATTATATATTTTTATATATATATATATATTTTTTATATATAATATATTATATTTTTTATATATAATATATTATATTTTTTATATATAATATATTATATTTTTTATATATAATATTTCTTAGCTGCAGCTGCCCTTTCGTCTGCTGTTTTGGAATAGGGTCGAGGCATCAGATGATGGGGGGGATATCATGAGCTGCTCTCACACTGGCATGGGGCATGGCACCAGCCAGCTCCGACACTCCACCCGGCGAAGGGTACCCGGGAAGCGCTGCAGGCCATAGCGGCCAACAAGCCGGCCCTGAACGCCACCATGATTTCTACGGTAGTCCCCAGCTTTCAGGTTTTATTGTCAAAGTTTAATTGAACAAACTGAAGTTAGAAGCTGATTGGCTACCATGCAGGGCTGCACCAGATTTTGCACTCTCCAGTTTTAGTAAATCAACCCCCAAGTGTCAATATGATTTATGTTCTTAATTGCCATCTATACTACTCTCCACCACAACACCATCAAATGGTTATCTCCATCATTATCAGAATGAGCAATGTGCTCAGTCTGTATCTTACTGCAAGAATTTGCCTAAGCCCTGAAGTATATCTATACTAGGCACTGCTCACCCCACAACCATTGACTGAACATAAATATGACTGAGCCTTTAGAATACGAATTATTATCTTATAGGGTCTTAGAGGTATCCGTGTATTTTCTGGCATTCAGACTGCAATATTTCAGTGGAGTCATTTTCTCATACCGTATTGTTTCCACAGTGACCCAGAAATACCAGAATGTCAGAAACGCCCAAAAAAAGGCACCACTAAGAAAAGTAGACACGACAGGTTACTCAACAAAGGGTATAATATATACTGACGCTTCTCTGTTTTTTTTTGTTCTTTTTTATGCTAAAAATTAAGAGACCAATTAAAAGTGAAATCTATTTCTTACTAAGCAATGAACGGATCAGGTAAATGATCGGATCGGTGAATCAACTTAGAAAAAGGGGGAAAAAAAAAACAACCTGCAGAACTTGCCTTATCCTTTATAATTGGATCCTTATGAATCAAATGTACAGGGGGTCCCCGACTTACAAACATCCGACTTACAAACGACTCCTACTTACAAACGGAGGAAGGCAACTGGAAGTGAGAGGAAATCCACCCCTAGGAAGGGAAATTCACTCCTGTAAGAGTTAATATGGGAAAAGGGTGTCTCCACTGATGCTTTATCACCAGTCCATGTTTCCCTAACAACCCAAAATTTTCAAAATCCAATTTTCATTGGGACAGAAGGTGAGGTGAAATCTTCTGAATAGAGGCACAGACAGCAAAACAAATGTTACAGGGGTGATAACCCTTCCCTATGTTCTCCATAAAGCTTAAAAATAGATTTTTTGGCTGGAGCTACACTTAAAAAATGTACTTGTTCTGACTTACAAACAGATTCAACTTAAGAAAAAACCTACAGTCCCTATCTTGTTTGTAACCCGGGGACCCCCTGTACACCTAAACCTTCCCTTACATTTCTTCTCTCAGATTAGGAATGGCCCAAATACAGTAAAACCTTGGTTTGAGAGCGTTTTGCAAGACAAGCAAAATTTTATACAAGCGATGTCTTGATATACAAGTAGTGTCATGTCACAACTGAGTATAAAAGAGAAGAGAGGAGCCTCTAAGTGTAGCAATATGGTTACATTTAATAAAGGTACAACATTTAGCAACATATTGCTACACTTAGAGGCGCCTCTCCTCTCTTTTATACTCTGGAGCTCCTGCTGGATTTTGCTTCTAATCCCCTTGTGGAGGCTTCCATTTGTGGATGGACATTTTATGGTTACACAACCTATTACATTGCTATAATATTTTTATATGAACTATAAACTGAAGGACCTATGAGTAAATGGTTGTGGAATGAATTATTTGGATTTCCATTCTTATGGGGAAATTTGCTTTTGATATACAAGTGCTTTGGATTACAAGCATGTTTCTGGAACGAATTATGCTCACAATCCAAGGTTTTAGTGTATAGGGTGATAAAATTGGGTTTCTGGTTGTCACTGAGGTTTGTTTTTCAAGCTTTCCTGCTTGCAAGTGGTGCTTGGAGACCAGAAAAGCGTCATCATACATAAGCTTCCCCATCCAGATTGATGGAAAGGTTGCTGAATTAGGATCAGTCCAAAAAAAATATTTCAGGTGTAGATAAAGCCTGGTGGGCTGCATCATCCCCTTGCTTTTTTATCTGTTGGATATTCCTACAGTAGGATCCCACTTCCAGAATTCCCGACTCGTTCACATGAGAGCTTAGGTGTTATTGCCCACATTTGCATGTTCCAGCTCTTACTGGTCCAAAGTATAAACTCCAAAAGTGAGAGTGGGATCCCTTTATAATGGCCATGACAAGTGTGTAGATCTGGTAACTCCAATGTAACTAGACATGTGCAATTCGTTTAGTTCAGAATTATTTTTTTAACAAATTTTGAATGTTCAAATTTCCGAAATTTTGGAATTTGGAACTTGGAATTGGGAAATTGGAAAATTCGGAAATTTGAAAATTCAAATTCGGAAATTCAAAATTTTGGAGGTTCATAAATTTCATAAATTTGAAAATCTGAGAATTCAAAGGAATGAAAATTCGAAAATCTGAAATAACTAACTAATAATAAATATTAAATTATAGGTATTGGAATTTTCCTTTCAAATTTGGCTGTTTGCGAATGTAACGAATACAAATTTATCTTACTTTCCGAATTATCTGAAATAACGAATGCCGCATCTAAACAAATGGAATGGATCAAATTAATAATAAAAAGGTTTTATTATTATTGTTATTTATTATTATTAGATCGTTACATTCCATTCGTTAGCTACAGCATTCGTTAACGATCTAATAATAATAGATAACAATAATAAAACCTTTTTATTATTATTTGTTCCATTCCATTTGTTTAGATGTGGCATTCGTTATTTTGGATAATTCGTAACGTCAGATAAATTTGTATTCGTTACATTCACAAACAGCCAAATTTTAAAGTAAATTCCAATACCTATAATTTAATAATTCGTTATTATATCGAATTTTACTGATTTTTCTTTATTTTTTTTTCAGATTTTCTAATTTTCGGAAATTCGAATTCTCAAAAATCAGAATTTTCAAATTTCCGAAAAAAGCAAAAAAAGAATGAAACGAAAACGAACAAATTTTTAGTCAGTGCACATGTCTAAATGTAACTATCTAATCAATAGAGTCCCTATTGATGGCAATTCTGTGATGAAGAACCATGCAGACCAACTCCTGGTCATTTTGTCTATGGGATGGGAGGTGAAGGAAAATATCCCCGGTGAGAGACAAGCGCAAAAAAACCTGACAGGAGTTATAACCCTCCCTAATGGCCCATACACACGATCCGAAAACAGATCGTCCGGCTTTTTCCACCTAATAGTCGCAAGTAGACATTGAATAGGTTACTAAAGTCATGAAAATTCTTGTATGACAGAAAAAAAAAATCGTAAGTGATGTCATGTGTTGTAATGTATTTGTATTGTATTTTCGGATGACAACTGTACCGACTAAACAAAAATCATATGATCTGATATCGTACGAAGTAAAATTTTCATGCTTGTCCGATCAAATAATATTGGGTGAATTGTCGTGATCGGCTCTCGAAAGTTCTGTACTAACGATTGCGTCGAAAGCAGTATTTTTCGATTTTTGGATTGTGTGTACGGGCCATTACTTCAAAATTAAAAAAAGCTTTGCCATAATTCTACTGTAAATATAGTGGCTGCATTAGTGTTTATCATTAGTTTTATTTTTTAGTCTTTTTTTCCGTTATGTTGATCCTACCAGTAAGTCTGTTATTTTTCAGTTTCCTTCCAGACCAAGTTCACACTGCCCGGCGCGACTTCGACATGACTTGCATGCATCTTCTTTAACCACTTCAGCCCCGGAAGGATTTGCCCCCTTAATGACGAGAGCATTTTTTTGCGATACGGCACTGCGTTACTTTAACTGACAATTGCGTGGTTGTGCGATGTTGTACTTAAACAAAATTGACGTCCTTTTTTTTTTTTTTTTCACAAATAGGGATTTCTTTTGGTGGTATTCAATCACCTCGGTTTTTATTTTTTGCGCTATAAACAAAAAAAGAGCTACAATTTTTAAAAAAATATATACATTTATTTTTTTACTTTCTGCTAAAATACATATCCAAAAGAAAATATAAAAAAAAAACGAATTTAGTCATCAGTTTAGGCCGATATATATTCTTCTACATATTTTTGGTAAAAAAAAAATCGCAATAGGTATATATTAATTGGTTTGCGCAAAAGTTATTGTGTCTTCAAACTACGGGATAGATTTAGGGACTTTTATTATTATTTATTTTTTTTTTTTTCTGGTAATGGCAGTGATCTGCGATTTATTTTCAGGACTGCAACATTGCAGCGGACAAATCTGGCCACAAATTACACTTTTTGGGGAGCATTGACATTATTACATTGATATATATCAGTGCTATAAAAATGCACTGATCAATGTAAAAATGACACTGGCAGGGAAGGGTTAACACTAGGGGGCGATCAAGGGGTTAACTGTGTTCCCTTAGCGTGTTCTAACTGTATGGGGGATGGGCTTACTGAAACATTACAGAGATCGCTGCTCCCGATCACTGGGAACAGTAGATCTGTAATTTCCCCTGTCAGAACCGGGAAATGCCTTGTTTACATTGGCAGTTCTCCGTTCTGCCTCTCCTCGCCACAATCGCAGGCCGCCGGCGGACATCGGCATGCACGTGCTATCCTGCTTTTACAGACTGACGTACAGGTACGGCAGTCCACGCAGGAGTGCCGACCTGCTGTAGTATATCTGCGTGAGCAGGTTAGCAAGCAGTTAACAGAAGTCAATGCAAGTCGGACCAAAAGTAGTGCAGGAACATTTTTCTAAGTCAGAGCAACTCAAGTCGCACCGATTTTAGAACGGTTCCATTGCACTGAATGGGGTCTGACTTCTGATGCGACAAGTGCTCTAAAGTCGGAGCGATTGTCGCATCAGTGTGAACCGGGCCTTACAAACCAAGCTGTCCACTAGTGACAGAGGATTGAGACAAACCATTTACTTCTGACAAGGGTGTTTACAATTGTCAGATTTTATTTGTATAAAACCTTTATCCCCGAAAAAAATGCTCAGTTTAAATTCTTTTTTGTTCATCTAAATCTCCCCAGACTGACATTGCTGCTGTCCAAAGGTGTCTCCATTGCTCCTCCATACAGAGGAGCCACCCTAAGTGCTGGGTCACACTGGTGCAATTTCTGCATGACAAGAGAAATCACATTATTTTCAATGGTGCCAGTTTACATCAATGTGGTGTGATTTTTGGAAAAGGTTTCTGTACTACTTTGGTGTGATTTCAGTGCAATTTGGCTCCATAGAATATGCTAACCACATCCAAAGTCGCATGAAAGTTGCACGACATAATCGCCCTGAACATTGCTTCAAAGGCGTATTGCAGTAGTGTAAACCGAGCATAAGACTGTGTGTTACTGGTGAGATCATCAAGTGAAAATAAGAGTGAAAAGAGCTTAAAAATAAAGAAAACTAAAGCAGCAAGCACAATTAAAGATTGCAATATATTACATTTCTGTTTTGGGGTTTTTAATAACTGGAATACAATTGTGACACAGTTATAACACCCTTGTGTGATTGGCTGTGGGGGCACAGAATTCCCTAACAGTTGTAAGAAGCTAGTCGATGTTTTTAGGTCGTAGGGTATGCACTCAGAACTGAAATATGACATTTGGATGGAGTGGGTGTTTAAGAAAAAAATACAGTTTCTAAACCCAAGAACAGAAATGTAATATCTTGCAGCTTATCTAGCCTTGTGGTGGCTGCATTTGTTTTTTTTTTTGTTTTTTTTCACCTGTTGATTAGTAAATGTGACAAACCAAAAGGGAACAGATGAGGGAAGTTTATTAGGTTTTCTGTGCATTGTAACAGGTCAAAGTATTAAAGGAAGCTCCTAATTTCACACAAATTCCTACACTGTTTTTTATTTATTTTTTATTTTTTTAAACATAAGCATTGCTATAGATTTTCTTTTTCTTGTATAGGTTTGGAAATGCGATGCAAACTGACACTGAGTGGACACACAGCCCCTGTCCTGTCCTGTGCCTTTTCCAGTGATGGTGAGATCATCGTCTCTGGGTAAGAATTGTGTTGTTGCAATTCCCCAAAAGTGACACTAGAGGGCTGCAAACAATTGATCATTCCCATTATACTATGCCTGTGTGCTGTTTTATGAAGTCATGATGTCACTCGCTGGGAATGTCATGAAAAAACAGTAGGGGAAGAATATACAAGACATTAGTCTGGATAATTTAGGGAAACGCTGTTTATATTGCTACAACCAGGAATCTGCCGTCTTTGTCCTTGCATTGAGATGGAATTTTTCATCTTTCTTCCTTTTTTTTTATTTTTTTTATTTTTTATTTTTACCAGCAGAACATAATTGCATCAGTTTTATATAAATCTAATTTTCTGATTTAAGCAGGGTTTTTAAAAGGACTCTGGATGAGACTGCAGCTTCTTGCTCAGTGTTTCCAGTAGACAGCTTTTGGGGGTGGAGCGGCTGGTGTGAATTTTTCTTCTGCAACGTCAACATGTGTGATTTTCATTAGACATCATAAATAGTTTGCATACTATACACTGATAGAGGGAGCAGAGATACCCTGACTGCTGAATTATGAAGATTAGAAGCATATGTGCTTAAACTCATCCTATTGGCTAGATTGTAGCCATAGTAATAAATGTACTTGTTCATGTATATGTGGAAATAATGCCAATAAGCTCCTCTCCAAACAAAAAATTGTAGCATTCCTTTTTTTTTTTTAGTCTCATGCCCCTGAATGCTGCTCTAAAATATGAATCTAAACCCCACAATATGCATGAACATATTGGGGTTGATTTACTAAAGACAAATACTGTGCAGTTGCTCCAGAGCTTAGTAAATGAGGTAAAGCTTCACTTTGCAAAGAACACCCAATCACATGCAAGAAAAATCAAAAAACTAAATTTTAGCTTGCACTGGGGATTCCTGACAGGCAGGGAGGGAGATGGGGGGAGAAGACAGCACATGACAAGTCCCTCCCCGAAAAAAAAGCCCTACTGGGTCTTTTGTTGCCAAAATCAATACAAGACCCGGGCTTATCTTTGGGAAAACATGGTATCATCCATACCATGTTTTCCCAAAAATAAGCCCGGGTCTTCTATTGATTTTGGCAACAAAAGACCCAGTAGGGCTTTTTTTTTCGGGGAGGGGCTTGTCGTTTGCTGTCTTCTCCCCCCATCTCCCTCCCTGCCTGTCAGGAATCCCCAGTGGAACTGAGTAAAAGTGATTTGTAAAATTCTAGAATATAGTATTATATAATGTAAACTGTGTATGTTTCTGTAATCTATTTCTGATAAATACCTTCTTCTGAGATCCCCCTCTGGCAGCTGGGAGAAGAGGAGAGCAGCTGGAGGTCAGCTGAGGGCCGAGCTGAGCTGTAACAAAGGTATTTATTACAAATAGATTACATAAACATACACAGTTTACATTATATAATACTGTAATACAGTGCATCCTAGGATTTTACAACCATTTTAAACTAGGGCTTATTTTGGGGGTAGGGCTTATATTGCAGCCCTCCCGGAAAAAAACAGGTCTTATTTTCGGGAAAAGACAGTAAAAATTTAGCATTCAGATTGTAAGCTCTAACGAGCAGGGCCCTCTGATTCCTCCTGTATTGAATTGTATTGTAACTGTACTGTTTAACGGAACATTGTAAAGCACTGCACAAACTGTTGGGGCTATATAAATCCTGTGTAATAATAATAGAAATCAGCAGAGAGTCCCCTCATTTCAGAGCTTCCACTCAGATCTAGAGCAACTGCACTTGCATTGAACAGTATATAGGCCTTTAGTAAATCAACCCCATTGGCTAAAATAGAGCTGCATGCAGAGACGGAAAAATACCTCTAAAAGTGGCTTTTTTTTCCCTGTTCATGTGCATGAGACCTTAAGGCTAGGTTCACACCTATGCGGGTTTCTCTGCATCCAATTTGCACAGCAGGAGATTATGACCGTCTCTCTATGGAGCCGGTTCACATGTCTCCAGGGTGGCTGCAGAGCGCACTGCACAGAAACGCTGTGCATCTTTGCCTCCGTTTCAGGGCCGAATTCAGGCAAAGATTCTGCCCTGATTCTTCCCTGAAGCAGAGAACAGGGACGGACAGCGTTCCTGTGCGATCCGCAGCCGGTTTAGGTGTGAACCAAGCCTAAAGAGTACCTCCACTTTTGTTGAGAAAAAATGATTCTCCTCTGGGTGATCTATGTACATTACAAGGATTTTTACAAACTTTTTTGCAGATTCCAACCTTTGTTAGTCTAAAGAAATCCCTGTGTGTTTGTCTGTGTCCATGAGGAAAGTGAATCTGTATGGGAGTGGTTTCATAATGAACCAGCTGCTGTGCCTGCAGGGCTCTAATGAGGAAAGTGGCAGGGTCTGCATGCCTTTAGACGTGATTTCCTATTGGGAGTATCTCGCCAAAAATGACATTTTTGTTGTAAGGGAATGCCTGAAATTTGTCTTTTATCTTAGGCAGACTTCTGGGAAAACCAGTGAGCCAATCAAACAAGCAGGAAATTATGTTCCTGGGGGGGGGGGGGGGGGGTTCTGTACATATTCTGTGCACAGAACACCTGCAGGTAGCCATATTGCAATTTACAGAAAATTACAGAGCTGCAGATGGAAAAGGAAAGCTAATTTTTAATAACATTCAATTACAATATGACTTGAATCGCAATTGTATACGCTATTTATTTATTTTTTTATTTTGTATTTTTTTTTTCCCCACAGAAGGGTTGTTACCCTTTAAAAGGCAGTCAATTGCTTATATATTTGTTTTCTAGGTCTGTGGACAAATCTGTTATCATTTTTTCCACCGTAAGTATTATGCTTTTTAAGTTCTATTATTGTCAAAGGGCAACTCTACCAATAGTGAATTAGAAGGAATGGGGTGAAGTGAGTGCAGAATGTGACACCTCTGTGCTCTTTATTCTACTTGTAGTGTTACCCCAGCAAGAGCCGCTGAATTGTGTCCCAGGTTATTTTCCCTTTTTGTGCAGCGGCAGCCAGGCAAACTGCAACATTCACTTATCTGGCTCAGAAAACAGTCTAGAGGTTTATTGCAGATTAACCTGGAGAGGACTTGGGGAAGCTGTGGGATAATCCAGAACACTGAATAGAGTGAGGACACTCGTTCTTCTGCAACTACTTCCTACCACAGTCCTTTGAGCAGTAGGACATGAAGTGGACAGCACTGGGACACCATTGGCAATGTTCCAGGCCAGGAAAGCCTTCAACTTAGTGCACTAAAGTTTAACAGCAGCAACATTCACTAGGATTCCTATCTCAGGTCCATGTCCCTGGGATTTGGATGCCTCCCTCCAGACTCAGGCAGACAGTTTCCTCAGTGGAGCCTCCAGACTGGATCCTTTTAAAGGAATTTGCAGCAGGATAGGCTGCCCAGCTATGCTCAGCTGGGAACTCGATAAGAAGCAGAATCATTAGCTGGACTGCCAAGAAGGACAGAAGCCCTTCTGTCTGGGAATCTCTCCTCCTGGGGAAGACAATTGGTCTCCCAGGCTTCAGACTATTTATTCACTCTCCCAGCCACCATCTGGGCACCTTTCCCCATAGATTGGCTGGGACTGCATAAATATTCAGGCTGCTTGTCTGATTCTCCCACCCATTATATTCTGGAAGCCTCCAGAAGCAATCAAACTTGCAGCCTGTAGAGAGCCCTGAGTAGACCACATCAATCACTTGTTGCTTTGCTGATTATAGAAGAGCCACAAAACTGAATTTAAAAAAAATATATATAAAAAGAAAACAAAAAACTGCGCTGTTTCAAATCTACAGCTGCAGCTCAAAGTGAAATACACACAAGCATCAATAGATAAACATAGGGAGCTGCGCTACTCAAAAACATATATGTAAATAAAAAATGAATAAATATATACTAATGGTGAGAATTAAACAAGTCCCAATAAGTGAATCATGTGACATGTAAGCGTCATTCAATGAATGGGGAAATCTTGAAACATCCTCCAATGGAAGAATAAGTGGATAAATCAAACTACACAATATGGTGACTGTTTCTTGTGACTTCAAAGCAGACAATGTGAATCCACCACCACAGAGAGTGCACACCTACCAGCTGCACAAGCTATAAAGCTTGTGGCTAACACCCAGCTAGGGCCTTTATGTTCCAGGAACCTTCGGTAGTCAATCAGACCATATACCGCTGTGGATTGTTGATCGTAGCAGTGGCCCAGCAGCAGCCCAGCATCCCGGTCCACACTTAATGCAGGTAATCAAAGCAATCCGGAAAAAAAATGGGAAAGGATCGCCATAGATAAAACCAGGTGGTGTGATTTATTTGTTGAAAGCAGTAATGCTTACAAGCATAAGGATACCTCCAGTATAAAATAGACAGTAAAAGACGAGCCGAATGCCAACAATACAAACGCCCGTACAAGTGGGGTGTAAAACAGCGCAGTGACAACAGCACGTCGCTCCTCTCAACGCGTTTCGTCACAAGTCTGACGTCATCCACAGTGGTATATGGTCTGACCACCGGAGGTTCCTTGAACATAAAGGCCCTTGCTGGGTGTTAGCCACAAGCTTTAAAGCTTGTGCAGCTGGTAAGCGTGCGCTCTCTGTGGTGGTCGATTTACATTGTCTGCTCTAAAGTCGCAAGAAGCAGTCACCATATTGTCGTTTGATTTATCCACTTATTCTTCCATTGGAGGATCTTTCAAGATTTCCCCATTCATTGGAGGACTCTTGCATGTCACATGATTCACTTATTGGGACTTGTTAAATTCTCACATTAGTATATATTTACAAAACTAAATTTGCCTATACTATCTAGCAGCCTATCTGGGAGGGTGGTACACACTGAACTTCTAAAGTCCCACCGTGACTACTTCCAAGGCTTTGCAAGTAGTTCTGTCTGGATGCAGAGGAAATTTTAAAGTGGAACTAAACTCATAAAACCTTGTTGGGTTTTATTTTTTATTTTTTTATATCTGTATCCTATTGGGGATATTTCTCTTCACTTCATGCCCCAAAACAGGAAGGGAAAGGACATCCCTCCAAAGTGAGGGTATCACTGGTGGCCACTAAGGTCATTAGAATTATCACAAAGCGGAGGTAAGATTACACACACGTTGTCCTTTGAAAAAGGCGGAAGATTTATAAAGTTGGATATCTGCTGCTTTTAACTATAAGGACTCAGCTGTTGGTGGGATTCTTTATTTAGTACAACCCCTTGGTGTCTTCATTTATTAAAATAGAATACATTGTGGTATTATGTCAACCTTGTAAATGCAGCTCTGGGAGGTTTACCCCCCTTCATGACCAGGCCCTTTTTTTGTGTTATACGGCACTGCATTCATATAACTAACAATTGCGCGGTCGCGCGACGCTGTACTCAAATAAAATTTATGTCCTTTTTGTTCCCCCCACAAATAGAGCTTACTTTTGCTGGTATTTGATCACCTCTGCGGTTTTTTATTTCTTGTGCTATAAACAGAGAGGCCGACTATTTTGATTAAAAAAAAAAACAATATATTTTTACTTTCGGCTATAAAACATACCCAATAAAAAAATTTAAAAAATCGAATTTCTTCTTCAATTTAGGCCAATATGTATTCTGCTGCATGGTTTTGGTAAAAAAAAATTCAATAAGTATATGTTGATTGGCTTGCGCAAAAGTTTTTAGCATCTACAAACTATAGGATAAATTTATGAAATTTTAAATTTTTATATATATTTTTTTTTTTTTTTACTAGTGGCGGTGATCTGCGATGTTAGCGAGACTGCGACATTACGGCGCACTAATCACACACCAAGTGATACTTTTTGGTGACCAGTGAAACCAATACATTGGTCAGTGCTAAAAAAAAAGTACAGTACTAAGGACACTATCAGGGAAGGGGTTAACAGGGGCGATCACCAGACCCGCTGATTGGCTCCCGCAGTGTCCAATTACAGTGGGAGCGGGTCGCCCTGCTGCATCAGGCAGTCTTGATCCGATTAAAGAAGCCAGTACCTGTTAGGTTAACATTCACATTAGCCATTCACCAATACGCTCTGTTTATGGTACAGGTTGTAGTCCCCTTTACCAGCAGTGTGGGGTGGTTCCATGCGCTTTTTCCTTTTACATTTCTTTGTGACACCACCAGCTACCACAAGAAACAAAATGCACATAAAGGCCATATTAATTATTCACGCATTACAAAATTTAAAGTGTTCCTAAACTCAGGACCCTGCATTCACTATATCTGGTCTCTCACAGTACACAGAAAATAGAAATGCAATTATATTAGTATAAACTGCTAAATACCTTTTCTCATCAGCAGTATATAGCAGTCTTGTGACTTCTATCAGTGTCTGGTTAAAGCTTATTGGAGGAGTGTTTATTCACCTCTGACTTTCCTATGAGGCTGCATGACCCCTGATCCTCTGTCTGGACAGTGCTGATTGGCCCTGTGCTGATCACATGCACCCTCCCAATAAAGAAAAAGAAAACTCTTTTTAATGCCCTGTACACACAGCAGTCTTGTGACTTCTATCAGTGCCTGGTTAACATTTGTAGGAGGAGTTTTATTCTGCTCTGACTGTCCTATGAGGCTGCAAGACCCCTGACCCCTCTGTCTGTATGGTGCTGATTGGCTCTGTGCTGATCACATGCACCCCCCTAGGAAAGAAAAAGTTCTCTAGCAATACACACCAAACTGAGCAAGTGCAGAGTGCCCCCTAGGGCTCTGTACTATCAGGAGATATATTGAGGACTGTGAAAGAAGGGGAGGATCATAGAAGACAGGATTAAACAGCCTTTTTACAGTGTGGAGGATTAACCCCTTAGGTTGCACAGGGAGTATAACAAGAATGCTTTACTGCATATGCAGACTGATTTTACTGTTGTGGGTTTTGCAACACTTTTAAGTCAAACTTGTCGGCAGATACAAAAGACCCTCGTAATTTCCAGTTATGTAATCATACAAAATGAATACACCTTTGAATGGTACCATAATCTAATCTCTCTTTATTTTGGCCTCCTTTAAAGAGGAAGTAAACCCTGATGGGTGTTACTTCCTCTTTGTTTCCCTGCAAAGGTAAAGCATAATGGTCTACTATGAATCGCATAGTAGTCCATTATGTGTCACTTACCCGACACAGGAGCCAGCGATGTCACCGCTGTCCCCTGTAGCACGAATCGTCCATCTTCCTTCCGGGTATCGCTGCTCCGGCGCTGTGAGTGGCCGGAGCAGCGATGACGTCACTCCCGCGTGGGAGCCGTAAGTGACGGCTTGTTTGCCTTCACTTGCGCCGTAGACAGCGGTGCCGCTATTTCTGTATATATCTCCTAAACCTTTTAGGTTTAGGAGATATTTCTTGGACCTACAGGTAAGCCTTATTTTAGGCTTACCTGTAGGTCAAAGTGGTCTTTAAGGGTTTACAACCACTTTAACCTCCTTGTGACCGCCGGCTGTCAAATGACGGCCAGGCGGCGCAGCTCTCAGCGTGTCACTGGGCACCCGATGCGCGTGCCCAGCGGCCGCGATGTCCTCTGGGCACCCGCGATTGCCCGGTAACACAGCAGGACCGTGGATCTGTGTGTGTAAACACACAGATCAACGGTCCTGTCAGAGGAGAGGAGCCGATGGTGTGTTCTCTGTACAGAGAAACACCGATCGGTCTCCTCCCCTTGTGAGTCTCCTCCCCCCACAGTAAGAATCACTCCCAGGGAACATAATTAACCCCTCCCCGCCCCCTAGTGGTTAACCCCTTCACTGCCAGTGTCATTTATACAGGAATCAATGCATTTTTAATAGCATTGATTGCTGTATAAATGACAATGGTGCCAAAAACTTGTCAAAAATGTCCGATGTGTCCGCCATAATGTCGCAGTCACAATAAAAATCGCTGATCACTGCCATTACTAGTAAAAAAAAAAATATTAATAAAAATGCTATAAAACTATCCCCTATTTTGTAAACGCTATAACTTTTGCGCAAACTAATCAATAATCGCTAATTGCGATTTTTTTTTTTTTTTTTTACCAAAAATATGTAGAAGAATACGTATCGGCCTAAACTGAGGAAAAAACTTTTTTTTAATATATTTTTTGGGGATATTTAGTATAGCAAAAAGTAAAAAATATTGTTTTTTTTTTTTTAAATTTGTCGCTCTTCTTTTGTGTATTGCGCAAAAAATAAAAAACGCAGAGGTGATCAAATACCACCAAAAGAAAGCTCTATTTGTGGGGAAAAAATAACAATTTCATTTGGGTACAGTGTTGTATGACCGTGCAATTGTCATTCAAAGTGCGTCAGCGCTGAAAGCTGAAAAATGGCTTGGTCAGGAAGGGGGTGAAAATGCACTGTAGTGAGGTGGTTAATCCCCTGTATGAATGGGAGGAGAGCAACGCTGCAAGTCACTTAGTGCTCTGAATGGCCTGGCGGTTCAGTCTGGCAGGGGCTTCTGGCTGAACAAAAGTGCATGAAAATGGCTTCTAAGGCTTGGCCATACATTTTTACAATTTTCTTGTAAAATTTTCCTTTAAATTTACCAAAACCATATAATATGAGATCTGACCTTATTTCAATTTGTATGCAGTCAGGCAGGCCCTTGCACTACACAGTTGAAGGTTATTCTAAAGGAAATTTAATAAGAAAATTGTATAATGTATGGCCAGCTTTAGATGTTGGTGACCTTCATTGTAAAAGTATTAGGCAGTAAGCAGAGTAGCCTGAAAATTAGTCTTACACAGTTTAATGAAAGGAAGTAAGCATCATAATATGGGAAACATGGGAAGTTGTCCTTATAGGGGAGATTCTGCATAGCTATATAGTGTGGTCCTCGGGGGATGTACAGTAGCTCTGACAGGTGATTGTATTGGCAGCCATCTGCCCTTCTCATACTCGCCCTGCTGCAGTGCTGGTGATGAGAGGAAGAGGGCGCTGTTACTGGCTATACTATAGAGACAACAGCCCTATAGCTGCACTTTAAAGAGCTTTTTGCAACTTAAAGCAGCGCTCCACCCAAAAAAGGAAGCTCCGCTTGTTTGCCTCTTACCCCCATCCCCCCCACTGCCACATTTGCCACCTTTCACGGGACAGGGGCTAGCTCCCACTTCCGGGTGACTTTGCTGTGGTGAACTCAGCCAGAAGTACGACCCTTCCCCCGCCGCCATACCATTCACAAAGTGCAGTGCGCTTCACAGGGCTTCACTGCCGGTTTCCCTTAGCCAAGATGGTGGCGGCAGCACTTGAGAGCCGATTGGAAAAATCAGCTCAGATGAAGACACCGCTGGATCCCTGGACAGGTAAGTGCCCCAATGTTAAGTCAGCAGGTACAATATTTGTAGCTGCTGACTAATATTTTTTTTTCTGAAGGAGCTCCACCTTAAAGTGGTTCTTCACCCTAGAAACAAAACATTTATCCTGAACATGGCTTTGACATTGTGCGAGTTCACCTGAAGCCGCTTTTCAGTCCGACTTTGGGGGCAAATTGAAAGACGTCTGTGTGGGTTCCTGCATAACGATCTGCCAAAGGGTGCTTAGAGTGGTCAGCTTTTTATTTATTTCAAATGTCGTCATTGTTCAGGAATTCAGGAGCTGGCAGTGGGGATATTTCCATCCACGTGGTTTTTGTGTAGATGGGGCAATCTGGTATTTTCTGTCGTTTAGCTTGGGGCGGTATGAGAGAATCTATATTGTATGGCCAGCCTAAGCAAACTCCTATCATAGGTAAAAAAAAATTCTGTAAGCACAAGTTGCCAACAATTCCTGGAGCGCCATCTTGTGGCAGGCTTCTGTTGTATGGCCTACAAATCAGTGGAAACTCACCACAAAAATGTTTAGAAACAATTCCCTCTAGAAATGCATTTTTTTTTTTATATATTTTTTTGGAATACATTTATTATACTGTAGATGTTTATACTGTAATTTTGATGTGTCCTTGATGCATTGTCTGCATCTCTTGCAAGTGAAGTTGCTCTGCAGGAAGTGTTTGGTCTTGAAATTTTAAGGGTTAGTTCCTGTTTTTTTTTGTTGTGCTTTTTTTTTTCTATATATATATATATATATATATATATATATATTTTAATTTTTTTTTTTTTTTTTTTTTTATTATCAAGCATGATATATGACCAGATTGGATCCTCATGTGTGTTTATGGGTTTGCCATCTTATCTTCGTACAGCTGCTTTAAGTCATAGGCACCAGATTGCCTCATATATCATTTTTAAAGGCTTCTATCATCATAAACTGTTTGGAGTAGGAAGGCGCTCCGTTCCTCCATGACGTGGTGTAACTGTACTTTTTGTCATTGTTGTAATTGACTTTTCCTTCAATGTTATTTTGTTGTTTTTGGCATTGAAAGTGTTTTTATGCTGGCATTTTTCCTTCCCTTTGTTTCCTGTTTAAAGCCATGGCATGGAATGGAAATAGAAGAGGGGACAGATGCTGTAACTAGAAGAATAAAGTGGATACATTCCTATTACTGTGTTTTACAGTTAGATTGGGGAATGCAGGTCTATCAGTGCCGGCTGTTTGTTTAGCCACCTGTCACCCAGCATTAAAAAATGTGGTATTTAAAGCCTGGGGTCTGGGTGCAGCCCTCTGCTTGCTTTTATCCGGCCCTTGGGGCAATTCTTCTGCCGCTGACACTAACAAAGGGGCATAATTCCTGTTACTAACATCAACAAATGGGCACTATATTCCTCCCACTGACACCTATGATGGGGCCCTTATTCCTCCCACGGACCCCAAGGATGGGGCCCTTATTCCTCCCACGGACCCCAGGGATGGGGCCTTTATTCCTCCCACGGACCCCAGGGATGGGGCCTTTATTCCTCCCACGGACCCCAGGGATGGGGCCTTTATTCCTCCCACGGACCCCAGGGATGGGGCCTTTATTCCTCCCACGGACCCCAGGGATGGGGCCTTTATTCCTCCCACGGACCCCAGGGATGGGGCCTTTATTCCTCCCACGGACCCCAGGGATGGGGCCTTTATTCCTCCCACGGACCCCAGGGATGGGGCCTTTATTCCTCCCACGGACCCCAGGGATGGGGCCCTTATTCCTCCCACGGACCCCAAGGATGGGGCCCTTATTCCTCCCACGGACCCCCCAACCCAAGGATGGGGCCCTTATTCCTCCCACGGACCCCAAGGATGGGGCCCTTATTCCTCCCACGGACCCCAAGGATGGGGCCCTTATTCCTCCCACGGACCCCAAGGATGGGGCCCTTATTCCTCCCACGGACCCCAAGGATGGGGCCCTTATTCCTCCCACGGACCCCAAGGATGGGGCCCTTATTCCTCCCACGGACCCCAAGGATGGGGCCCTTATTCCTCCCACGGACCCCAAGGATGGGGCCCTTATTCCTCCCACGGACCCCAAGGATGGGGCCCTTATTCCTCCCACGGACCCCAAGGATGGGGCCCTTATTCCTCCCACGGACCCCAAGGATGGGGCCCTTATTCCTCCCACGGACCCCAAGGATGGGGCCCTTATTCCTCCCACGGACCCCAAGGATGGGGCCCTTATTCCTCCCACGGACCCCAAGGATGGGGCCCTTATTCCTCCCACGGACCCCAAGGATGGGGCCCTTATTCCTCCCACGGACCCCAAGGATGGGGCCCTTATTCCTCCCCAAGGATGGGGCCCTTATTCCTCCCCAAGGATGGGGCCCTTATTCCTCCCCAAGGATGGGGCCCTTATTCCTCCCCAAGGATGGGGCCCTTATTCCTCCCCAAGGATGGGGCCCTTATTCCTCCCACGGACCCCAAGGATGGGGCCATAAATGTAACCCTTTTTTGTAGACGCTATAACTTTAACTTGCGCAGAACGACAATTACGGACATTTCAGATGTTCTGTCGAATGCTGTTCTGCGCATGCGCGGCAAATTACGGACATTTCCGGTGTTTTCCGTGGCTCCGTCTGGCCGCACATGCGCAGAATGGCCAATGTCTGCGCAAAATGGCAGAGGGTCCCCGCAGTGCCCGTTTCATAAGTAGATGTTCGTAGGTCGGGTGTTCGTAAGTCGGGGACCCCCCGTGTATGTATGTATATGTAATTATTTTTTTCCCCAAAATTGTCGCTCTTTTTTTTTGTTTATAGCGCAAGAAATAAAAACCGCAGAGGTGTTCAAATACCACCAAAAGAAAGCTCTATTTGTGGGAAAAGAGCATCAATTTTGTTTTGGTACAACATCGCACGACTGTGCAATTGTCAGTTAAAGTGACACAAGCCCGTATAGCAAAAAATGGCCTGGTCATTAAGGGGGTAAATCCTTCCGGGGCTGAAGTGGTTAAAGCATTGCATTCTAGCACATTATGAAATAGTTACCTTAGAATGAAGCCCTGCAGTGGTGCCCGGTCACCGCAGAGGGAGCGGACATGTTCCCTCTGTGTTCGTTCTGGGATCGCTGGCTCCGGCGCTGTGAGTGGCTGGAGCCGCGATGAAGTCACTCCTGCGCATGCGAGTGGCAGCCTTCCGTTCTGGAAAAGTTTTGGCAGGATACGCCGCTGGCGTCAGTGGCTGCATATAGGGTCAATATCTCCTAAACAGTGCAGGTTTAGGAGATATTCTTTTTACCTACAGGTAAGCCTTACCTGTAGGTAAAAATCGCCAAGCGGGGTATACAACCGCTTTAAGTGCTTAAACTGCCCTGATTTACAGACTGAAGTTCATCCCTTTTGATCTAAAAGAACCAAATTCTTTTTATCTCAGCGCTGAGAAGTGTTGTGATGCACTTTGCTGGCTTTTTAAAACTTTTTTGACCGCTTTGGCCAGAGTACGGCTCTGCACTTGTTACATAGAATCGTGGAAATGTCGGATTAAGATCGTGAGGGGGATTGAATCGAGATTGCAATATTTTTTTTAACGATTAATCGTGCATTTCTACCTATAGGTAAGCCTTATTATAGGCTTACCTCTATAGGTAAAAGTCAGAGATGGGAGTTTACTATCACTTTAAATTCAGAGAATCCCCTGAGGAAATGGGTGCATGATTCACAGTTCCGGTGCACATCCGGAAATGGTCCGCAACTCCGTTGCTTGTGAAAATCTTCACTTTATCAGCTTTTTCACAGTAACACAACCTTAGTACAAGTTGAAGCGTTTCCGCCTCAGTCAGCCTTGGTCATAACCAGAATCTCAAAACAGCATCTCTTAGACTTTTGGTATCGCTACATGTATACCACTTCAAGAGTTCCCCCCACTCACCAAGAGACTGTAGTGCTCAAATTAAATAGATCTCTCCATAGTGTGGTATTCTTATAAATGTACAAGTTATTAAAATAACACTCGCATTTAAATAAATGCATGAACAATCCACATCAGGGGTCACACAGGTCTCAAAGCCCTCCTACTTCCAGTAAACGCAATGACGGCACCTGGCTCCGAACTACACGTTGCGTCACTTATCACGTGACTATCAGGCTTTATGAACTTGTTCCTGAAAACAAGTACACAGGAAACAAATAACTGTAGTTCTAGTTTCTTTGTGAAGGGACTACCTGACTGGTTGTCATGACCGGCACCACTATTCATAGGAGTCCCCAGGACTAAATTTGCAGGTAACTGTTGTGAAATCTGTTTGTGGAATCTGTCCGATGGGATGGAATTAGGTTTCCTGTGACGAGAGAGCAAAAACAAGTATATAAACCGTGCAAGCTTAGATTAGAGGGTAATGTACTGTGTAAAACTATCAGACTAAAGCTAATCTGCGGTAATGGGCACAGTATGACTGAGAAGAGTCCATCCATTAGGAGAATTTGTGGTCTTTCACTCAGCATATTAGACAGTCAGTGCTTTTTACAGCTTCCTAATGCAGAAAGTAGGGAAACTGATTTAATACATGAAAACTTTACTGTAATATAAAGGTTTTACTTGGGCTACTTTCACACTGCTCTATTGCAAAAACGTGGTAAAACCACACATGCGTTTTTGCTGCATTTCCACAACTGACCAGCTCCATATAATTTAATGGTCATGCGTTTTTCTTCTGCCTTTTTTTTTTTTTTTTTTTTACACTTCTTTGGAATTGAAACTGATCAGTGTGAAAGCATCCCTTATAAAGGGTTTGTTTTTGGGTGCATCCTACAATGATAAAGGGGGCAAAACGCCTTGGAGGTTCTCTTGCAGGCACTTGTGGCTGCAGCTTTGTGTATTAAACTAAGCAGCTGGTGATATCATTGGTATGTGGCTGGTTTATTTCTTCCATTCACCAGTAGTCTTGCAATTTTAGTTCATGAAAAGGTATGTGGTGTCCGTTAGGAACTGATTGCATTTCTGGCAGATCAGCAGGTATTTTTCTGTCCTTTCAGAGTCTTTAAAAGGATAAAAACTAGACATGTGCACAACAAAAAAATTAGTTTATTTTAATTTTGTGTTTTTTTCGTTTCCGAAAAAAATGAGTTCATTTTCGTTTCGTTTTTTTCGTTTCCGTTGATTCGTAACGATTCGTACATTCGTAAGAGTTATTTTTTCGTTGATTCGTTTTTTCGTTTAATTTTCGGACACATTCGTATTTATTCGTACATTCGTAACATTCGTAATCGGAGCATAATTCATAATTTTATGTAATGTGTATGCTATTACATTTTAATAATTTACGAATCGAAAAAAAAAAAAATTACGAATGTACGAATTTTTTTGTTCAATCCATTCGAAGCACGTTAAGCAGCACCATTGTAAGGGACACAGAAAATTACCAATTCAACAAAAAAAAAAAAGTTACGAATGTACGAATTTTTTCGTTCATTTTCGTTTTTCGGATTCTCTGCATTAGTACATTCGTTGTTTCCAATTAGTTTTTTTCGGATTTTTGTTGTTTTTCGGATTCGTTCGATTCGAATGATTCGTTAATCGGATTCGAACGATTCGTTATTCGGATTCGAACGATTCGTTCATTCGTACGAAAACGAACGAACGAAAATAACGAAAAAAAACGAAACGAATTGCACATGTCTAATAAAAACATGGGGAAATTTATTTCAGAGATGTACTGCAATTTTTATTTTATTTTATTGATTTTGCCCTGATTTATGCATTAAAAGGACTTTACCATGACAGATTATGGAGGCTGTCATTGATGAACTTTCCTTTTGAGAATGCTAGCTCCCTGGCTGCCATAATGATGCTTTGGCTTCAGTGCTATCTGAGCCAATGACTCAACAGGTGTAAAGATGAGGAATGCTGACATTTTTCTGATGTTCATTTGCAGCATGATTGGTCCAGGTCTTTTACTTAAAGTGGTTGTAAACCCTTCCATATATCCAGTGAAGAGACTGACCTCAGGTGATACACAGAGATTAAACAAAAGCCTCCATAAGTTGTACCTGATTATCTGCAGTCTTCTCTTCTCTACGTTGTTTCAAAGTGCTAATTTATAAGCTTGCCTGATAGGTAAAAAAAAAAAGGGGATGGAGAGCTGAAATTACACACTTCAGAGCTCAGTAAGAGGAGCTCTGAGATGTGATTGGATGGAAGAGACACACCCCCCTCCCCCATTTCACACAGCAGACAAACAGAGCTGAGGCTTTCAATCAACTGGAGATCGCTTTGCTTTCACCATTTTTCTCTTGATGTCAGGAAAACTTGTCAGAAGTGATTTAGCAGAGGAAGGAAGCAACAAACAAATGACATTTGGTGCTCTGGATTGAGAAAAGTACACACCATAGAGAGATACGCTTTGTTCATATTTCATGTCTGAGGTTTACAACCACTTTAAGTCATGCAACTTGCATTTTCCTAAGGAAGTTAGTAATGGTAGCCGCTTTTTTTTGTTTTTTTGTTTTTATGGCAATCACTTTAAAGTCTTGGTCGTTAAAGTGAAACTCAGTCAAATAATTTTTATTTCTAATACATTGGGAGAATAATGAAAGAGCTACTAAATGACCCATGGACTTGTCTATTCCACAATACCAAAAATTCTAAAAAAATATAGAACTATGATCCCATATGTACTAAATGCAGAAAAAGGATTAGATCCAGTAATACCAAATATAAAAGAATGTTTTGAAAGAATAGACTACGGTATATTTTTTTAAATGGGGAATACTTTCGTAGTAGAGAGGAAGGACAGGTAGAAAGATTCAACAGTATATGGGGAAAATGGTCAGAATTTATATCTATAGATAAAATGTTGGCGTAGTAGAGGAGCTGAGAAACCATGGAAAAGGTTGGGAGGAGGAAATTCGACTAGGGCAGGGGTCAGGTGCCCAACCTTTTGAAGAGTGAGGGCCACTTAAGCTACTTGGTAACCGGTCGCGGGCCACAAAGAGTGGAGCCGGCGAATTGCAGGTCCGTGTCTGCTCTGTATATGCAGAGCGGCCACGGACACAGCCCACTAATACTCCTTTTTTTTTTTTTTTTTTCGGATTGGATTGGAGGTAGGCCACAAGTCGGTTTACATTTGCTACTCCTTAGAGGTGAATGGAGGGTCCAATTGGGTCAGACTGACCGTGTGAAAGGGGCCCAAGGCTGCTTTCACGCAGATGCGATGCAGTTTACCTGCACCGCTGGTGCAACGCAGTGTACCTTTTGGCTTTCCTGCACTTTGCAATAGACTTCTATTATATTCTGCCGGTTTGGTGCACTTTCAGAAAGCTCACCAAACTCGCAGGTAATAACAAGTCTGTGGCTCAGTGCAGGTAACCCGCAGGTAAACTTCTCTGTACCTGCGGATCAGTTTGAAAGCAGCCCAGTAACCACTGCAGAATAGATATGCCCATATATACACTGTGATTTTATTAATAAAACTGACCTTTAATAACCGTACTCCATTCTATTTTATCCCAGAGCAGGAGGTCGCGGGCCACATCGGAGGGCTCCGCGGGCCAATGGTTAGGCACCCCTGGACTAGAGGGTAAGGAGGAGGGTGGCAAGGGGAGGGGATATATTTTGTTTTTATGAATTGTTATCGATAAAATTTATTAATTTGATGCTTCGACCCAAATATAAGCCGAGGCACCTCATTTTGACGCGAAAAAATGGGAAAACGTATTGACTCGAGTATAAGCCTAGGGTGAGAAATGCGCAGCTACGGTAAGTGGAAAAGAGGGTCAACAATTCCCATTTGCAGCCTCACTGTGCCCATTTGCAGCCATCGGTCAAACTTGGTAGTTAAGGGTTCCTAGATGCCCCCTAGCTGCAGCCAAAAGGGTCCTGAAATGACATTGCCTGAGATTGACACAGTTGACCGACTTTGGGGCAACAATATCTCGGGCCACTTAATGCTAGGGACACCAAATTTGGTTTGCAAACCCAGTGGAACTAGCACTACAACATATCCAATGGGGTTCCTAGCACCAAGTGGCCCCGAGATACGGGGCCCCAAAGTCAGTTCGGAAAATGTCAAGCATTTTTCTGCAGCAGAGAATGACATTTTCAGAACCGACTTTGGGGCCCCGTATCTCGGGACCACTTAATGCTAGGAACCCCATCTTTGGATATGTTGTAGTGCTACTGGGTTTGCACACCAAATTTGGGGTTCCTAGCACCAAGTGGCCCTGAGATATGGGGCCCCAAAGTCGGGTCGGAAAATGTCATTCTCTGCTGCAGTAAAGTGCTTGACTCGAGTATAAGCCGAGGGGGGCATTTTCAGCACACAAAAAATGTGCTGAAAAACTCGGCTTATACTCGAGTATATACGGTAAATAAAGTTAAAATGAGAAAATAAATAATGAGTTCTGTTACATTGTTATGGCTGCAATTGAGACGATGACTCTTTCCTCCCTTTCCCAATGACAGCTGTCACTGGTATAGGAGATAAGGGTGGATACTTGTCAGTAACTACTTTGGGGCAAGTTGGGCCTTAAGGGTATATCCAATACACGGGGTACACTGATGCCAGTAAGGACCTTGCAGAGGATCTAACCTTTGAAAGACCCTTCGGTGATCAATAAGATCTTTCAAACCCCGGTTGGTAGACTTTGACTTGTAAGTACTCGGGTTAAGTAATGAAGCCTCAAGTCAACCTTTTATTTACAATATCATGGCTGGAGGGGGATGGGGAACAGAGCAGACCATGTGAACATAGGTTGACTTTAATCTGGATATGTAAACACTTTCTGTAAGGTTTCTGTACATATTAGTGCTTTACAACTTCTACAAAGTGAAATTCCTCCTGCTAAGACGGGACGATTGATGAGAGAGACAGAAGTAAACTATTTAGGTTACACAAAGCACTAAGCTGAGGGTCTCTCTGCCACCTCGCCAGTCATTTCTGGTATGTTTAACGAGCAGAGCCAGGTGTCACCTTCTGGAGCCAAGCAACTGCAAAGATTACCAGCAAGCCGGGGCAATTACATGCCTGTTCTGTGCTCATAAACATGGACAGGGGAGAGCCATACCAGCCAGGAGCCAAGGCAAGACCCCCCCCCCCCCCCCCCGCCCCACCCCCCCCCCCCCCCCCCTGCTGTGTTGAAATCTCAGAATTTTCGGAATCCAAGATTTACTACATAAAAATTCTTTTCATTTTTAGAACAGTGTTGGCCGTATAGACATTTGCTTTGCTCATAGCCCAGGAAAGATTTCTTTTAATGTTTTACTTTTACTTTAACAAAGTGGTGATTGGCCACTTATTTGCCCTCAGGCTGAACTTGGAGGACTTTTTTTTTGGAGGACTTTTTTTTTGGAGGACTTTTTTTTTGGAGGACTTTTTTTTTGGAGGAATTTTCACAACTACCCGTGCAGTGAGGTTCCCCCATAAATGGACTTTCTTGTCTAGGGAACCATTAAAAACTTCTGTCTAGTTTTGCTTTATCCCCCTTCTTTTTTTTTTTTTTTTTTGGACTAGGTAACCATGAATAAAGTTTTTTGCTTTACCCCTTTGTACACCGGCAGCCAAGCTTCCTTCTCTCTTTTGGTGATCCTCACTTACATAGTAGGACTGCTGGTCCTGCATTGTATGTGATGTCAGACTGTGGGGTGTCGAAGGGAAGCGGCTTCGGGGGATTGGTCTCACGGGGAAGCCTGTGGGAGCGATGGCATAAGGCTGCATTCACACCTGAGCGTTTTGTCGCCTGAAGCTACAAAACGCTAGAGGGGAAAAATACATTATTCTCTATGGAGATGGTTCACATCTCCACTCCAAAACGCCTTTAGCTCCAACAAGTTCCGGACCCTTTTTTGACGCTCGAATCGGGTAGATTTGGGCGTTTTTCTTCTTTTTACATTGGTGACCTTTTGCGCTGTACAAAACGCAGCGAATCGCGGTAAACGCTGCAAAAACGCAGACATTTGCACGATTTTCTGCCTGAAAACGCTACGCTCGGGTGTGAATGCAGCCTAAGGGAAGCAAATTCCTTAGTAATGATACCCCAGACATAAATGAGCACTTAACCCTTGTAGTGCAGGGGACCCCTGCTTCAATAGTAATTTAGAATTTTCCCCTTGAGAGTTCAGCTGTGAAGTGATGTTAAATGGGTAAAATGTTAAACTAGAAACAGAGTTTAAAGCTGAACTCTGGGCAAATTTTTTATTTTTTTTACCATGCAGTGGGGCTGTGCCCGCACTACATGGGTTAACTGTTCTTTTTTGTCTAGGGCAGGGGTCTTCAAACTACGGCCCTCCAGTTGTTCAGGAACTAAAATTCCCATCATGCTTAGTCATGTCTGTGAATGTCAGAGTATTACAATGCCTCATGGGATGTGTAGTTCTACAACAGCTGGAGGGCCGTAGTTTGAGGATCCCTGGTCTAGGGGTTCGGAGAGTGAAGAGCTAAACCCAAAGGAAGTCTTTTCAGCTTCTGCCCCCCGCTGTCCCGCGGTCTTGTGTGGTGGACTGTTCCTGACGTCATCACGTCCATAGACCAGCTCTGGACACAAAGACATCAGGAACAGTCCACTGCTGGAAGTGGGGGAGCACCGTTTTCTGAAGGATCGGGTGAGTATAGGCTCTGCTCACCCCTAGACCATATGAGCAGCTAACCCATGCAATGCGGGCACAGCCCCACTGCATGGGGGAAAAAAATATATATTTGCCTGGGTTCAGGTTTTAATATTTAAAAAGTCCACCCAAAAGGGATATTTTAGTCATAAATGGGGTTTGGTGGGCTAAGAAAACTGACTTTGTAAATGTCTTGAATACTATGACGGGGAGGTGTGTGCTTTCCACAACTTCTGACTTATTTGTTTTCTGCCACCTTAATCTCTTCCTCCTGTAATCCAATGGGGAGATTGGGGACCATGTGTAGTGAGGCGCCTTGAGGCGGTTCAGTTCGCATTTGTAGCGCTATACAAATTATTAATTCATTCAGTGAACATTTATGATTTTATATTGAACGCACACTGTATTGACAAAAGAATTGGGAGACCTGCCTTTACACCCACATGAACTTTAATGGTGCCTAAGTCCATAGGGTTCAATATTGAGTTGGTCCACCCTTTGTAGCTATAACAGCTTCAACTCTTCTGGGAATACTGTCCACAAGGTTTAGGAGGGTGTCTATCGGGTTGTGTTTCCAGCAGAGGGGAGGAGCCAAGGTATCAGGTGGCTGTCCTGAAAGATGATTAGGGGAAAAGATAAAGGTAAGAGGTGAGTAACTATGTGTTAAAAGTATTAAGTGTCACGGTGGTCCTTCTGAAATTACAGAAAAATGTAAGCAGACATGGAACATAAAGTTTCATTAAACCTTGTGGACGGTCTTCCCAGAAGAGTTGAAGCTGTTATAGCTGCAAAGAGTGGACCAACCCAATATTGAACCCTACGGACTAATGCCCCATACACACGGTCGGATTTTCCAACGGAAAATGTCCTATCGGACCATGTTGTCGGAAATTCCGACCGTGTGTGGGCTCCATCGGACTTTTAGTTTGAGATCCTGCTCTCAAATTTTCCGACAACAAAGTGATACCGGACTTTTTCCGATCGTGTGTAGCGAATTCCGACGGACAAAGTGCCACGCATGCTCAGATCACATTACAAGACCAAAGCTATTGGCTACTAGCCTCTACGTAGTCCCGTCGTACGCAACAAACGTCACCACGTTCAGAATGATCGGATTTTCCGACAACTTTGTCCGACCGTGTGTATGCAACACCAGTGTCGGACAAAATCCGTCGGAAAAAATCTGACGGATTTTGTGGTCGGAATTTCCGACCGTGTGTACGGGGCATAAGACTACATTAAAGTTCATGTATGTGTAAAGGCAGTCTCCGCTCTAATTCATCCCAAAGGTGTTCTATTGGGTTGAGGTCAGGACTCTGTTCAGGCCAGTCAAGTTCTTGCACCCCAAACTAGCTTATCCAAGTATTATCCAAGCTATATCCAAGTATTGGGCCACCCCTCCAAATCATTTGGGGGGGTGTTTTTCAGGGGTTGGGTTTGGCCCCTTCGTTCTAGTGAATGGAACTCTTAAGGCGTCAGAATACCAAGACATTTTGGACAATTTCATATTTCCCAACTTTGTGGGAACAGTTTGGGGATGGCCCCTTCCTGTTCCAACATGACTGCACACCAGTGCACAAAGCAAGGTCCATAAAGACATGGATGAGCGAGTTTGGGGTGGAAGAATTTGACTGGCCTGCACAGAGTCCTGACCTCAACCCGATAACCCATATATTCACCTTTATTTTATTTAATAAAAACATGTATTGAGGATAATGCCCTAGGCCTATGCGCCCTCAATGTAATTAGGATTCCTTCCTTATTTGAGTCGATTTTTGAATTTTCTATGCATTGGAAAGAAGCAGCCATTTAATAATTTTTTTTTTTTGGGGATATATTTTTTGGACGCAGTGGATTTTTTCCATTTTTGTAATGGCTATAGCAGGTGTCCACAAGAGATATAATTGTCAGGTGAATACGCTCTCCATCGTTGCACCAAAAATGGAATCATGCTACCCTGTTTCCCCGAAAATAAGACCTAGCGTCATTGTCGGTGATGGCTGCAATATAAGCCCTACCCCCCCCAAATAAGCCCTAGTTAAAGTCCTTGTAGGTCTTATTTTCAGGGTAGGGCTTATTTTCGGGGAAACAGGGTAGGGCTTATGTGGGGGGTAGGGCTTTTATTGCAGCCATCATCGACAATCACGCTAGGTCTCATTTTTGGGGAAACAGGGGTATATGTTGAAGAACCCTGTCTACTGTAGTCAGATTAGTAGAGTATTGATTCTAACCAGTCGATGAATCTTGTACAGTATATGTTTTCAGACATAAGGCTTTGGACAGAGGCCCTCCACAGTCCGCTCCGCTCCTATTAATGCTGTAGGTTGGTAAATATTTTAAGTTCCATAAAAGTCCAGCAGATGTCAGTGTGGTTCGCTTTGCTTTTTCTGTGTGCAACAGGAAGGAATCTATTGTGTTGTGTATAATTGCTTCCAGCGATTGTTCGACATTCCTGTCCTTCCGACATGGTTAAATAAAGCAGCAAATAGTAAAGTTTTAACAATCTTATTAGTTGGCTGCCACTGCCAGGCTTCCCATAGACACGGCTTCTTATTGTCTGAGAACAATCCCCATGGCTGTGGGTGAGATGTCCATTACATGTGTGTGACCTGGAGGCACTCACTGGGATGTTTGGAGTAGAAATGGGGCAGATGCAATAAATTTGGTGTTCTTTTGAACTGATACATTATAATTAGTAGCACCTCGTGTGCCATTTACTAAACCGCCTCATTAGACTTTGTCCTTTCATTTACAGCAGAATGCGGGAAGACTAAATATGAACCGTCTTGTCTCTAGTTCAGCCAATTAGATTCCAGCAGTAAAGTCTGTGTTACAGGTTAGAATTTAATGGGAAACATTGAGTCACTACAGGTTAAAAAAAAAGAAGAAAATGTGTACATTAACCTCCTCTATACTGGGCACTTATACCCTCCTTCCTGCCCAGGCCCATTTTCAGCTTTCAGCGCTGTCGCTGTTTAAATGACAATTGCGCGGTCAGCTACACTGTACCCAAACAGAAGTTTTATCATTTTGTTACCACAAATAGTTTTCTTTTGGTGGTATTTGATCACCTCTGCCTTTATTTTTTGCTAAACAAATAAAAAAAAGATCAAAAATTTTGGAAAAAAACATTTCTTTCTTTTGTTTCGGTCATAAAATTTTGTAAATAAGTACGTTTTCTCCTTCACTGACGAGCACTGATAAGGCGGCACCAATGAGGGGGCCCTGATGGGTGGCACTGATATGCAGCACTGATGGGCATTGATAGGCGGCACTGATGGGCATTGATAGGCGGCACTGGTGGGCACTAGATAGGTGACACTGGGCACTGAAAGGCTGCACTGATGGGTACTTATGGGTGGCATTGATAGGCGGTATTGATACATGGCACTGATGGGCACTGATATGTGGCACTGATAGGCATCACTAATGGCACTGGCAGGCATTGGGGATGGGCACTGATTGGCATTTCCCTGGTGGTCTAGGATGGTGCCAATCCCTGGTGGTCCTGGGTAGGCTTTAGAGGGGGGACTGCGCTGATAAACAATCGGCACAGACCCTCCCCCGTCAGGAGAGCAGCCAATTGGCTCTCCTCTACTCGTGCCGGTCAGATGCGAGTGAGGAAAAGCCGTTCAGCGGCTCTTCCTGTTTACATTGTGATCAGCTGTGATTGGACATGACTGATCACATGGTAAAGAGCCTCCGTAAGAGGCTCAGTGTACTCAGTGTAGCTGTGTGTCTGACTGACACAACGCACCACCGATTGCCGCCATGCATGCCCCCACGGGCTCGCGAGAGCGGTAGTTCTGGGAGGCCGTCATATGACAGCCGGCGGGCGACAAGGGGTTAATCAGGTGTAGTAGAAGTTGTATATATACTCTCACCGGACACTTTATTAGGTACATCTTGCTAGTAAGGGGTTGGACCCCCTTTTGCCTTCAGAACTGCCTTCATTCTTCATGGCATAGATTCAACAAGGTGTTGGAAACATTCCTCAGAGATTTTGGTCCATAGTGACATGATAGCATCACACAGTTGCTGCAGATTTGTCAGGTGCACATCCATGATGCGAATCTCCCGTTCCTCCACATCCCAAATGTGCTCTATTGGATGAGATCTGGTGACTGTGGAGGCCATTGGAGTACAGTGACCTCATTGTCATGTTGAAGAAACCAGTGGTGAGATGATTTGATCTCTGTGACATGGTGCATTATCCTGCTGTAAGGAGCCATCAGAAGATGGGGACACTGTAGTCCTAAAGGGATGGACATGGTCAGCAACAATACTCAGGTAGGCCGTGGTGTTTAAATGATGCTCAATTGGTACTAAGGGGTCCAAAGTGTGCCAAGGAAATATCCCCCACACCATTACACCACCAGCCTGAACCATTGATACAAGGCAGGATTGATCCATGCTTTCATGTTTACACCAAATTCTGACCCTACCATCTCTGAATGTCGTAGCTGAAATCGACTCATCATATCGGGCAACATTTTTCCAATCTTCTGTTGTCCAATTTTGGTGACCATGTGCGAATTGTAGCCTCAGTTTCCTGTTGTTGGCTGACAGGAGTGGCACCCGGTGCGGTCTTCTGCTGCTGTAGCCCATCTGCTTCAAGGTTCAATGTCTTGTGCGCTCAGAGATGGTATTCTGCATACCTTGTTTCTAATGAGTGGTTATTTGAGTTAATGTTGCCTTCTTATCTCAGTCTGCCCATTCTCCTCTGACATCAACAAGGCTTTTTCCACCACACAACACGGATATTTTCTATTTTTCTGGATCATTCTCTGTAAACCCGAGAGATGGTTGTGTGTGAAAATCCCAGTAGATCAGCAGTTTTTGAAATGCTCAGACCAGCCCGTCTGGCACCAACAACCATGTCACGTTCAAAGTCACTTAAATCCCCCTTCTTCCCCATTCTGATGCTCGATTTGGACTTCAGCAAGTTGTCTTCACCACATCCAGATGCCTAAATGCATTGAGTTGCTGCCATGTGATTGGCTGATTAGCAATTTTGGGTTACCAAGAAATGAAACGGGTGTACCTAATAAAGTGGCTGGTGAGTGTATATAGGCGGTGATGTGTGTTGAAGCTTCAGATGCCGTATTTTCGATTTGTTTGGTTCTTAGGCCCCATTCACACCTGATCATTGTCGCCTGAAGCTACAAAACACTGGAGGGGAAAAAATACATTATTCTCTATGGAGATGGTTCACATCTCCACCCTAAAATGCCTGAAGCCGAACGCCTGAAGCTCAAACAAGTTCCGGATCCTTTTTTGATGCTCGAATCTGGCAGATTTGGGCGTTTTTCTTCTTTTTACATTGGTGAAAAATCGCGGTAAAAACCGCAGTGAAATGGTGGTAAAAAACGCTGCCATTCGCGCGATTTTCTGCCTGAAAATGCTACGCTCAGGTGTGAATGCAGCCTTAAATCGGTTGTATACCCACAGAAAAAAAAGAAAAAACCTGTAAGGCAAAGGCATAATGAGCTAGTATGCAATGCATACTAGCTCATTATGAAATACCTCAGAACGAAGCATCGGCATCACATCCTGGTCACCGCTGAGGGAGCTGAAATGTTCCCTCTGCGTTTCTTCTGGGTTTGCAGCTCCGGGACTGTGAGTGGCCAGAGCCGGGATGACATCACTCCTGCCCATGCACGCGGGAGTCCTCTTTATGGCAAGGAGCTCTGATTTTCCGCCAGCATCTGCCAGACCTTCAGATCGCATGCGCCACTGACGTCAGCAGCTGCATGCAAGGTTAATATCTTCTAAGCCGTACAGGTATAGGAGATATTAACTTTACCTACAGGTAAGCCTTATTATAGACCTTATTATAGGCTTCCCTGTAAGTAAAAATGTGAAAGCGGGTTATACAACCACTTTAAATAATATGTTACCCCAACATGATATGTGCCTGCTGTACCATGAATGTGTATGAAAAAGTCTCCTGTTCTCTTTGTATTGCTTCCTTTGTGTGAAATACTTGGTGTTCCTGCCAGTCCCTCTGCTTTCCTATTAAAAACTGACCACACTAGGCATGGGAGCACATCAGTGTGGTCAGTTTTCTGGCTGTACTTGTTCTCCTGCAGTTAATAGAATTGTGTTGACAAGCCCCTCCCTGCACAGCCATTCACTTGGGAAGATCAGTGTACTGCTGTTTCTCCTCCTTTCCAAGATCATTATGCAGCTGAAAACCGATATTATTTTATCACTTATAAAAAAGGGAAAAGGGGTATTTATAAACTTTTTTTGTAGGTATAGACAAATGTTTTGCCTTTCATTTCTATTTTAAACTGAATGGGTTGTTTTAGAGGGTGAGGGTTCACACACAATATATATATATATATATATATATATATATATATATATATATATATATATATATATATATATATATATATATATATACACACATACATACACCGGTCCAGGCTGGGGAAAGATGCCAACAATATGGTCAGGATCCTCCCACAAACCTGGACCGACACCTGGCTCAGGATCTCAATGAGCCACTGAGAGCCTAAGCCCGCTGCTCCCACTCTTCCACAGCCCAGCGCTCTAGTGTGCGCGGGGGGGTCAGTCACCAGATCTCTGCAATCAGCGATGTTTGTTTAATCACTCGGATCTAATGCCCCGTACACACGATTGGACTTTCCGACAACAAAACCGTGGATTTTTGTTCGAAGGATGTTGGCTCCAACTTGTCTTGCATACATACGGTCACACAAATGTTGGCCAACAATTACGAACGTGGTGATGTACAACGAGCCGAGAAAAATGAAGTTCAATAGCCAGTGCGGCTCTTCTGCTCGATTCCGAGCATGCGTGGAATTTTGTGCGTCGGAATTGTGTACACACGAAAAAACGGATTTTGTTGTCAGAAGATTTGAGATCCAGATCTCAAATTTTGTGTGACGGAAATTCCGATGGAAAATGGAGCCTACACACGGACGGAATTTCCGACAGAGCTCCCATCGAACATTTTCTCTCGGAAAATCCGACCGTGTGTACGCGGCATAAAGGAAATTGTAAAATCAGATTGTATAGTGCGTGTGATCAGCTTTAGAGAGACAACAGCGTGACACAGGCTATGAATACTTGCCAAACAGATCTGCATGTGTGAAAAATGTCCATGGTTGGGTAAAGGGGATCCAGGTGACAATAAAAAATAACATTTTAGTAAGAGTAGTGGATGCTTGGAACAGCCTTCCAGCAGAGGTAGTAAGGCAATCTTCAGTAAATGAATGAAAACGTGCCTGGGATAAACATAGGTTAATCCTCGGCCAAAAATAGTTAAATACCCCCTTGGTCTTCTTCTGCCATCAGTCCTCGGCATTTTGTGAATTGAATGTTAATAAGGGGATGTTTGTTTGTTGAATATTCCACCAGAGTCCTTTTTAAAGAATTGAATTGATTACCTGTTCCATCTCATTTTTAATGTTTGATCGCTATGTCTAGACCATACCACCGATTGAAAAACAATCCAGAAAATGTTTGTATGCATTTCTCACTGGGCAACAGTTCGGCCGCAAGGGTCGGTTCTCACTGCCGCGGTGCGAATTTTGCGCAAATTTGATCCAATTGCGTTGCGAATTTTCGTTGCGAAATTGTGTTCTGGCGAATCTACTGTGATTCTACGGCAAATATTGCATCGACTTCGCATCGCACACGGATCAAATTCGCACAGGACCGTTTTTGTAAGTAGCTTAGTTTCGCAACGCATTGATGTGAATGGCACTAATGGAAAACTGTTATTTAAATGTCTTACGAATTTGAGCGATTGCAACGGATAAAATTCGCAGTAGAATTTTGCAGCAGTGTGGACCGGCCCTAATAAGGAATAAAGGATCAAATAGAAAAAAAAAAATAAAAACAACAAAAGATTATTACACGAGAGTGTAATACACATGGACCTGTGATCAAATGGCAGAATGTATTTGAGAATGCTATGCTTAGCTAGGAGATATTGAATGAAATGTACACTAACGCACGATTGGAAATTCGGCCAGCAAAAGACCGATGAGAGCCTTTGGTCGGAAAATGCGACCGTGTGTATGCTCCATCGGACTTTTGCTGGCCGAATTCCCGCCAGCAAAAGATTGAGAGCAGGTTCTCAATTTTTTGGTCGGAAAAAGTTTTGTTCGGAAATTCCGATCGTCTGTACCAATTCCGACGCGCAAAATTCCTACGCTTGCTCGGAAACAATTTGACGCATGCTCGGAAGCATTGAACTTCATTTTCTCGGCTCGTCGTAGTGTTGTACGTCACCGCGTTCTTGACGGTCGAAAGTTCAGCAAACTTTTGTGTGACTTTGTGTATGCAAGACAAGCTTGAGCGGAATTTCGTCGGAAAAAACATCCAAGATTTTTCCGACGGAAAATCTGCTCGTGTGTAGGCGGCATAAGGCTTGTACTGTATAATAATAATAAACATAATGGTAATATAATAACAATACTACTAATAATAATTTTATTATTACTTTTATTTTTATATTTTGTTTATTATTGCTGCTATTATTATTTTTGTTATTTGGTTACTGATGTGGTAATATAATAACAATACTACTAATTATTATTTTATTATTTTTAAAAAATCGGCATCGGCCGATTATTGTGTAAACCAGGCCGATTCGCGGCCGCAACGCTATACTCGGCCGCCTGCAGTACAGACCTGTGCCCCCGTGTAACATCTTCAACTGCGCGGCCGGCCATTATAGAAAGTTTCACAAGCACGGGACCGCTCCGCCCCGCCCCCTCCGGCCGCATCACTCCGCCCCCGCCCCGCCCCCTCCGGCCGCTCCGCCCCGCCCCCCTCCGGCGTGCTGTAACATAGAAGCCTCCGCAGGAGATTGTGGCAAGCACCAGCTAAGCTCCTCTTGCTTCCCTGCTAAGGCGGAGCCTGCTGGATGCTGCCATCTCTCCTGCTCTGTGATTGGCTGGTCAGCGTCTATCTGCATACACCTAGCCCTATCAGGTGCATGCAGATAGATACCAGCATGTATGGAGGGTAAGTCAGAAAAAGTGTGCTACTGTGCCCCTCTGCAGACTTTATTTAATGTCCTCCACAGCCACCTCTGTACCCCCCCCTCCTCCACAGTCACCTCTCTGTACCCCCCCTCCTCCACAGTCACCTCTCTGTACCCCCCCTCCTCCACAGTCACCTCTCTGTACCCCCCCTCCTCCACAGCCATCTCTCTGTACCCCCCCTCCTCCACAGCCATCTCTCTGTACCCCCCCTCCTCCACAGCCATCTCTCTGTACCCCCCTCCTCCACAGCCATCTCTTTGTACCCCCCCTCCTCCACAGTCACCTCTCTGTACCCCCCCTCCTCCGCAGCCACCTTTCTGTACCCCCCCTCCTCCACCGCCACCTCTGTAACCCCCCCTCCTCCATAGTCACCTCTCTGTAACCCCCCCTCCTCCACAGTCACCTCTCTGTAACCCCCCCTCCTCCACAGCCACCTCTCTGTAACCCCCCCCCTCCTCCACAGCCACCTCTCTGTACCCCCCTCCTCCACAGCCACCTCTCTGTACCCCCCCTCCTCCACAGCCACCTCTCTGTACCCCCCTCCTCCACAGCCACCTCTCTGTACCTCTCTGGTTAATTTAAGCAATTTTCTGTATCCCTTTATTTTTTAACTATACTGTTAGATTTTATGAAATGAAGGGGAAAAAAAAGAAAAATCGGCCTAAAAAAAATCGGCTACAAAAATCGGCATCATATATCGGTCATCGGCTGCCCCAATTTCTAAATATCGGCATCGGCATCGGCCAGAGAAAAACCCATATCGGTCGACCTCTAATTATTATTACTTTTATTTTTATATTATGTTTATTATTGCTGCTTTTATTATTTTTGTTATTTGGTTACTGATATGGTAATATAATAACAATACTACTAATTATTATTTTATTAATATTATTACTTTTATTTTTATATTTTGTATTATTACTGCTATTATTATTTTTGTTATTTGGTTACTGATATGGTAATATAATAACAATACTACTAATTATTATTTTATTAATATTATTATTTTTTGTTATTTGGTTACTGATATGGTAATATAATAACAATACTACTAATTATTATTTTATTAATATTATCATTTTTGTTTTTATATTATGTTTATTATTGCTGCTATTATTATTTTTGTTATTTGGTTACTGATAATTATTTGCTGCTATTATTTTATTATTTATACTTTTATTTTTATATTAATGTTTATTATTGCTGCTGTTTTTATTTGTTTACTATTCAAATAAATTTGGATTGTTATATAGTTTTACACTATAATGTATATGTTATTTGTCACAGCGTTTGCCAGGCTCAGCCATGTGTCTTGTTTTCAGCTCTCATTGCTGAAACTGGTAAAAACGATTTCATACACTTGGTGCCTATTGTGCCGAGTTTAGTTGCCTAACAAAAAAATCATTTTACGAACTTGCGGAGTCTCAGCGCTGGTGAAAATTTCTCTTCCCAGAATACTCCAGCTCAGCCAAACTTTGCCCACCTTTAGATGTGAAAGGACTATTGCCGCCTGATTAATAATGAAAAGTAAGTGCTACTAAGTGGTGTGGCAATGGCATTTCCCCTTTTTTGGAAGCCATCCAGGATCTCTCTTAGAAGGCTAATTGCTTGTCATTTCCCTGGGCACGTTTACATACCAGGAATGGTTGTGAATGCAGCCTGCAGACAGCGGCACTTGGCTGTCATCAGAAGTGAACTGCTCTTCTCTCTCTCTGCAGAAAGGTTTTTTTTTTTTTTTTTGTTTGTTACCTTCTTCTTTCTCTCTCTCCCTTAACTGTGAGAACTCAAGGCGGCACGTCATGAAGCTCTCACACATCCCATCTGGGAAGAATAAGACATGCCCAAACCTTATTCATTGCAGGGCCAATGAGGAAGCTGAAGTATGTTGAGAGTCCCCGAGTGCCAGCAGACTCAGCTGTAATGCCATTGAGAAAAGTCTTGGAGCTGCCGGATCCCAACCAAAATGGTGAGTGCCTGGAAATGCTGTCCTGTGTCTCTTATCATTGCAGATCGCTTCATAGACGCTCCCTGGGATCAAAGAGCACAACGTGTTTACTATGAATGGAGCGGGGCTCATACAGGTTTAGAACCGCAGCTGTCTTCTGTTTAACTCTTTAGCAAAGTTTCTGGGACTAATGTGAATTTATTGCAATGTCCTGAGACTCTTGGCAGTGACAGGGTGTGAAGGCTGGCAGGTAACCCGTATGGTGGTTGTGGGTTTTCTTGTAAGGGAGGGGAGGGGGGTCAGGAATAATCTTCTGTGTTTTGTTTGGACTAGTTAACTCCATGGACCGGCAAACCTCATTCACACTAGGAGAAAAAAAACTTGATGTTCTTGTCTCGTGTGCCCTTACAGGGATTGCGTTACCCTGCTTTGCCATTCTGTAGTATGCCAAGTTTGTGTTAAAGGAAATGTGTTAAACCACTTAAAAAGCTGCATGAGAAGCCTCAGATAGAAGCTGTTGTAAACAGGATTCTGAGCCAAATGACGTTCAAGGAAGCTGAACATATAACGCTCCACCGCAAGTGGCGTCTCTCCTAGAATAAGTACACAACCCTGAGAATGACAGCTTCCATCTGAGGCATCTCACACAGGTGTTTGCGCTTTCTCATCTACCCTTTAATGCATGCTTGAAGTATCCAAAAGCCACGTTGGTCAACATTTTGTGGCTAAAAAGACATGTTGATTTATCAAGAATTTCAGACTTATTTATACTTTTTAGATTGGCAGGTTAATGGCTTAACTCACAACATGACTGCCTGAGGTGTGAGCAACAGGTCCACTTTAAAAAAAAAAAAAAAAAATTAATAAAAAAAAACGGTCATATTCCGTTTTTTTAATACTAAATTTATAATGAAAAAAAAATATATATAGATATATTAGATCTCTCTCTCTCTCTCTGTCTCTCTCTCTGTCTCTCTCTCTGTCTCTCTCTCTGTCTCTCTCTCTGTCTCTCTCTCTGTCTCTCTCTCTGTCTCTCTCTCAGGCTCTGTCTCTGTCTCTGGCTCTGTCTCTCTCTCTGTCTCTGTCTCTCTCTCAGGCTCTGTCTCTCTCTCAGGCTCTGTCTCTCTCTCAGGCTCTGTCTCTCTCTCAGGCTCTGTCTCTCTCTCAGGCTCTGTCTCTCTCTCAGGCTCTGTCTCTCTCTCAGGCTCTGTCTCTCTCTCAGGCTCTGTCTCTCTCTCAGGCTCTGTCTCTCTCTCAGGCTCTGTCTCTCTCTCAGGCTCTGTCTCTCTCTCAGGCTCTGTCTCTCTCTCAGGCTCTGTCTCTCTCTCTCTGTCTCTCTCTCGCTCTCTGTCTCTCTCTCGCTCTCTGTCTGTCTCTCTCTCGCTCTCTGTCTGTCTCTCTCTCGCTCTCTGTCTGTCTCTCTCTCGCTCTCTGTCTGTCTCTCTCTCGCTCTCTGTCTGTCTCTCTCTCGCTCTCTGTCTGTCTCTCTCAGGCTCTGTCTCTCTCTCAGGCTCTGTCTCTCTCTCAGGCTCTGTCTCTCTCTCAGGCTCTGTCTCTCTCTCAGGCTCTGTCTCTCTCTCAGGCTCTGTCTCTCTCTCAGGCTCTGTCTCTCTCTCTCGCTCTGTCTCTCTCTCAGGCTCTGTCTCTCTCTCAGGCTCTGTCTCTCTCTCAGGCTCTGTCTCTCTCTCAGGCTCTGTCTCTCTCTCAGGCTCTGTCTCTCTCTCAGGCTCTGTCTCTCTCTCAGGCTCTGTCTCTCTCTCAGGCTCTGTCTCTCTCTCAGGCTCTGTCTCTCTCTCAGGCTCTGTCTCTCTCTCAGGCTCTGTCTCTCTCTCAGGCTCTGTCTCTCTCTCAGGCTCTGTCTCTCTCTCAGGCTCTGTCTCTCTCTCAGGCTCTGTCTCTCTCTCAGGCTCTGTCTCTCTCTCAGGCTCTGTCTCTCTCTCTCGCTCTCTGTCTCTCTCTCTCTCGCTCTGTCTCTCTCTCTCGCTCTCTGTCTCTCTCTCTCGCTCTCTGTCTGTCTCTCTCTCGCTCTCTGTCTGTCTCTCTCTCTCTCGCTCTCTGTCTGTCTCTCTCTCTCGCTCTCTGTCTGTCTCTCTCTCGCTCTCTGTCTCTGTCTCTCTCTCGCTCTCTGTCTGTCTCTCTCTCTGGCTCTGTCTCTCTCTCAGGCTCTGTCTCTCTCTCAGGCTCTGTCTCTCTCTCAGGCTCTGTCTCTCTCTCAGGCTCTGTCTCTCTCTCAGGCTCTGTCTCTCTCTCAGGCTCTGTCTCTCTCTCAGGCTCTGTCTCTCTCTCAGGCTCTGTCTCTCTCTCAGGCTCTGTCTCTCTCTCAGGCTCTGTCTCTCTCTCAGGCTCTGTCTCTCTCTCAGGCTCTGTCTCTCTCTCAGGCTCTGTCTCTCTCTCAGGCTCTGTCTCTCTCTCAGGCTCTGTCTCTCTCTCAGGCTCTGTCTCTCTCTCAGGCTCTGTCTCTCTCTCAGGCTCTGTCTCTCTCTCAGGCTCTGTCTCTCTCTCAGGCTCTGTCTCTCTCTCAGGCTCTGTGTCTCTCTCAGGCTCTGTCTCTCTCTCAGGCTCTGTCTCTCTCTCAGGCTCTGTCTCTCTCTCAGGCTCTGTCTCTCTCTCAGGCTCTGTCTCTCTCTCAGGCTCTGTCTCTCTCTCAGGCTCTGTCTCTCTCTCAGGCTCTGTCTCTCTCTCAGGCTCTCTGTCTCTCTCAGGCTCTCTGTCTCTCTCAGGCTCTCTGTCTCTCTCAGGCTCTCTGTCTCTCTCTCAGGCTCTCTGTCTCTCTCTCAGGCTCTCTGTCTCTCTCTCTCAGGCTCTCTGTCTCTCTCTCAGGCTCTCTGTCTCTCTCTCAGGCTCTCTGTCTCTCTCTCAGGCTCTCTGTCTCTCTCTCAGGCTCTCTGTCTCTCTCTCAGGCTCTCTGTCTCTCTCTCAGGCTCTCTGTCTCTCTCTCAGGCTCTCTGTCTCTCTCTCAGGCTCTCTGTCTCTCTCTCAGGCTCTCTGTCTCTCTCTCAGGCTCTCTGTCTCTCTCTCAGGCTCTCTGTCTCTCTCTCAGGCTCTCTGTCTCTCTCTCAGGCTCTCTGTCTCTCTCTCAGGCTCTCTGTCTCTCTCTCAGGCTCTCTGTCTCTCTCTCAGGCTCTCTGTCTCTCTCTCAGGCTCTCTGTCTCTCTCTCAGTCTCTCTGTCTCTCTCTCAGCTCTCTGTCTCTCTCTCTCTCTCTGTCTCTCTCTCGCTCTCTGTCTCTCTCTCTCTCTCTGTCTCTCGCTCTCTGTCTCGCTCTCTCGCTCTCTCTGTCTCTCTCTCGCTCTCTGTCTCTCTCTCTCTCGCTCTCTGTCTCTCTCTCTCTCGCTCTCTGTCTCTGTCTCTCTCGCTCTCTGTCTCTCTCTCTCTCGCTCTCTGTCTCTCTCTCTCTCGCTCTCTGTCTGTGTCTCTCTCGCTCTCTGTCTGTCTCTCTCTCGCTCTCTGTCTGTCTCTCTCTCGCTCTCTGTCTGTCTCTCTCTCGCTCTCTGTCTGTCTCTCTCTCTCTCTCTGTCTGTCTCTCTCGCTCTCTGTCTGTCTCTCTCTCGCTCTCTGTCTGTCTCTCTCTCTCTCTGTCTGTCTCTCTCTCGCTCTCTGTCTGTCTCTGTCTCGCTCTCTGTCTGTCTCTGTCTCGCTCTCTGTCTGTCTCTGTCTCGCTCTCTGTCTGTCTCTCTCGCTCTCTGTCTGTCTCTCTCGCTCTCTGTCTGTCTGTCTCTCGCTCTCTGTCTGTCTCTCTCGCTCTCTGTCTGTCTCTCTCTCGCTCTCTGTCTGTCTCTCTCTCGCTCTCTGTCTGTCTCTCTCTCGCTCTCTGTCTCTCTCTCTCTCTCTCTCTCTGTCTCTCTCTCTCTCGCTCTCTGTCTGTCTCTCTCTCTCTCTCTCTCTGTCTCTCTCTCGCTCTCTCTGTCTCTCTCTCGCTCTCTCTGTCTCTCTCTCGCTCTCTCTCTGTCTCTCTCTCGCTCTCTGTGTCTCTCTCTGTCTCTCTCTGTGTCTCTCTATCTCTATCTATATATATCTCTATCTATCTATTGGTGGAGGATGCGGGCAGAGATCCTACTAAATATATTTTTTTACAGCCAGCTGCATATGGGCATGCCATGTAAAAATAGTCTTTTTATATCTTTTTTTTTTTTTTATATATAATGTTTTAAAGTTTAGTAAGGTAGTGCTGCAGAAGTGTTGACCCATAACAGTCAATGCAATAAGCCATGGAAACCAGATCTCAGTCCTAAAGTCAGCTGAGTTGAGATCTAATTCTGGTTAATATTAGTTCCTGTACTCTGCACAGTGCCCTTTGCCTGTCTTCCTGAGCCAGCCAGGAAGGAGTTAAGAAGCGATGGCTCACCCTTGCAGCTGGCACAGCGTCGTGGCTGCAGGAAACTGTCCTGAAACATAGGAAGGTTTACAAACTCCTCCATACTGATGGCTGTGGAATCCAGGAAGGGGTTAAAGCCTCTTCCTGCACTCCGGTGTCATCAGTACAGAACAGTGACCCCGTGGGAACGTCTTTGGCTTGACAACCTCCCGGTGCAGCAGGGGTTAAACATACATATTCATAGGAGCCGCACAGCAAAGAGAAGTCGAAGTCGCATTGTTTTATAATTGCCGGAAAAAAATGATCCATGTCAGCGCATTTCACAGCAGTGAGTCTCTGGGAGGATCAGAGTCAGAGAAAGCAATCTAGAATATCTAACAAGCTAACAGAGTCATTTATAGGAAGATATAAAATCCATCACATGACACCCCACGCCCCGCTCAGCTTTGAAAAAGGTAATTGCATTGATGTTTCCACATGGTAACCGAGTGCTTTCTGACTTAACAGGGGGGCAAACAGGATTGACAGAGGAAAATCTTCACTTGTAGCCAATCAGGAGTCCAGTTACAAGTTTCTGTTTGCTAAAGTTGGTGGAAGCTGGTTGTTGATTGGTACTCTTGGTTACTGTATGGCAGTGGTTCTGGACATTAGATATGTGTGATTCTTCAGGCTTGGGTCACACTGTTTTGCATGTTGGTGACAATCATTCTTAATGGCACCCCAATGCACCTCGATAGCGAACACGCACTGCAGTGCACCACCTTGCTCCGTATCACACTGTCCTGCGCTGTTACAGAAATGAGTGCATGCAAGTTATTTGATGTGGTGCGGTGAGCAGCCAAATGGAATAAATAAGGTTCCTTAACCCAACACGTTAATGGGCAGAAGAACGCACATCAATGCGCCTGCGTTACTGCAGCGCAACAACGTGAACCTAGTCTTAGGGAAGTGCATCTCAGGTGCCAGGGGTACTCCAACTAAATCATTTAAACTTCTTTATATGCCAGTCTGAAAGGTTAGTAAATACCAACTATATATGAAAACAGCATTATTTATTTTTGTTGTTTCAGAAGTAGAAGTGATTACTTGGACTACAGTAATGTATTTGGGGGTTGTAGCCTATAATTGGACACACTTCAGGGGTTATTGAGCTGAAGTGACCCAGGCAAGGGGGCCTCATGCACACTGGACTTTTTTTTAACCCTGCTCCTAGGGGCACCTGAAGGTTTTACTTTTCTGTTTCTAATCACCCCTGCATGTTAGCCTATGGGGTTGATTTACTAAAGGCAAATAGACTGTGCACTTGGAAAAGTTGCTCCAGAGCTCAGTTAATGAGGCAAAGCTTCACTTTGCAAAGGGTACCCAATCATGTGCAAGGGGGGAAAAAAGATTGCATTTTTGCTGCACATGATTGGATGGTGGAAGTCAGCAGATCTTCAGATCATGTACTAAGCTCTGGAGCAACTGCAAAGTGCCTAGTCTATTTGCCTTTAGTAACTCAACCTCTGTGTCCGAGTACACATAGGTGTACCCACTGCCAGTGCTTCCAGGAGCAGCAGGGTTTTGGCTGAAAAAAAAAAAAAAATACACCTGACCTCTGTAAACTCTTCTAAACACGCATTAGAGCCCATTCACACCTGAGCGTTTTCAGCCCGGAAAACGCTCATCCCAAAAGTTCCAAAACGCCCAACAAGAAAAATCCTATTCATTTGAATGGCCCTGTTCACATCTGAGCATTCTGTCGCCTGCCTAAAGCTCAAAAAAGTATATGAGCTTCTATTTCGGCGGATTACAATCGTTTTTTTTGCTTTTTACATTGGTGACCTTTTGACCTGTGCAAAATCGCAGCGAAATCCTGTGACTTTCCGCCTGAAAGCGATACGCTCAGGGGTGAATGCAGCCTCAATGATGGGGGCGTTTAGCATTAATTTCAGTGGCCAGTAAATGATTATTGTGGCCAGTTAAATGAATTAACGATCAAGTGATTGACATGCCTAAAACGCATTACACTTGTTTACAAGTGTCAGGCATTTTTATCTGTCAAATCACCACGGCCTGGAGGAAAGGCATCTAGGAGAGGTGGCAAACCATCCAGTATAAATGAGGCATTTAAGTAATTAAAATGAAACTCCAAGCAAACAGCCAAACATACAGCTGAAATAAATATATGTGGACTGCAAATTACGTTTTTATAATTGTGATCTGGCACTCTTGTTATCCAGACCCCCCTGCCCGGCAGTATTGCCAGGTTGGTGACTTCTCTTTAGGACTGCATCCTAAGCAATACAGTTACAACCCCCCCCAGCCTGCTGATTGGACAATGAAGCAACAGAAGGGCACTGCTACACTGCCAGCCATTGTTGGCTCCACCTGGGTCCTGCTAGCCGCTTTATTTAATATTGCTTCTCCCTTTTCAGTATTTATTTTTGTGTCAGAGTCATGGATTGCTGCCTCAGTCTGAGCAGAATTAAAAAAAAAAAAATGTGTGTTTTAAATGCATTATTAATCTGGGAACATTTTACGTTCTTCCCTTGCTGTGAGACAAGCAGATATTATGCAACCCAGTTTTTGACACCCTTTGGCTCCATTTACACTTGTGCAACTTGTCATCCAACTTTGGACATCAAAGTTGCATGACAAGTCGTTCCCCATGTTTTCCAGTGATAACCATTCATATAAGTGCAACTTAAAGATGCAGCAACTTCGTGCACTACTTTGGTCCAACTTTCAGGCCCCTTTCACACTTGTGCGACTTGTCCTGTGACTTGGAACTGCAAATTCGCATGACAAGTCGTACCCCATGATTTTCATTGAGTACTGTTCATATCTGTGCGACTTCCAGGTACTCCCTGTACTACTTTGGTCCGACATTGATGTAAGTTGAGGTCCATAGATCTCAAGTTTACACAGGCAACTTAAGGGCCATATATTGCAATGTTAACCCTCAGAAGTGGCATGAAAGTCATACCTGAATGTAATAAATACAATGTAACTTGTATGCAACAGTTGTCCATTATTACTGGCCAAAGTTGCATCAAAGTTGCACTCCAAAGTCGGCGCAACTTTGGAGTCGTACAAGTGTGACTGCACTGGAGCCTAAAAACCGATGTGGTGGCCCACATTTACCATTGGGTCACGCGGATGCACATAGAACCAGGAGCAGAACAGGGGACCACCATAATGTATCATGGGAACAAGGTTTTTTTTTCTGTAATTCAGTTTGGTAATATATGCATTAAAATTCATATTTTGGGGACACCATAAAATGTAATGGGGGGGGGGGGGGGGGTTGTGGGGCATGGTTTGACTGCAGGGGATGCACAGAGTCCAATCACTGGTGGACCAGGAAAGAGAAGGGCTTGTCCCTTTTTTCCCCCCACAAATAGAGCTTTCTTTTGGTGGTATTTGATCACCTCTGCGGTTTTTATTTTTTGCGCTATACACAAAAAATGCGACAATTTTGCTATAAAACATTTCCAAAAAAAATACATATTTTTGGCAAAAAAAACCCTGCGCCTACAAAACAGGGGATAGATTTATGGATTTATGACATTGTTATTATTATTTTTTTTTTTTAATGGTGGCGATCAGTGATTTTTAGCGGGATGGCGACATTGTGGCGGACAGATTGGACACCTAACTGACATTTTTGACACTTTTTTTGGGAACCAGTGACATTATTACAGTAATCGGTGCTAAAAATATGCACTGTTGTGCTAATGGCACTGGCAAGGAAAGGGGTTAAATGTGTTCCCTGTTTGCGTTTACTAACTGTATGGGGGACTGTGTGACTGGGAAAACGCACAGATCCATCTTCTTGCTTAGCAGAAAGACAGGATCTGTGTGATCTCCCCTGTCAGAACGGAGATCTCCCTTGTTTACACAGGCAGATCCCCGTTTTGTCACTGTGGGGAACGACCGTGGGTGGCCGGCGGACATAGAGTCCGCCGGACCCGCTGATTGCCCCCCCCCCCCTGCTGGCCAACAGGAGCGCGCGCTCTTAAAAGCAAGATCCCGAACCGACATACAGCTACAGCGATTTGCGGGATCGTGCCACCTTGCCGCAGTATAATGATGGCGGCTGGTCGGCAAGCGGTTAAACTCTTTTATATGCAGATAGTATTTAGCGGAGATCTCCTTTACCTGCCCTATTAGTTGGCCTCTGCATGTCGCCGGCACCTGGCTGGGCCCTTTGCTTTCTCTTTGTTTGCCCCCCTCCTCGAGTCTCCTGTATAATGGAGGCGGCCGCGGCCAGCTTGTCACTTTGCTTTAAGCCGGGCCCGGTAAATATGATATGACGGCTGGGGACTGGCCTGGGCTGTCTCGCTTTCTCTCTAGCCTCTTTGAAGTGCTGGTTTGGAGGGTTAATTAATTTGCCTAGGCAAGCTGGAGTTCACGCCAGCATCTCCAGATCTGACAGGAAGGCGGACGTAATTGGAAGACCACTAATGAATGGGTATGTGGGAGCAGGACGGGACAAGACTGACAAAGAGGCTGGCCCGGTTCCTGAAGGAATGTTCTGCCACAGACTTGGCACTTCTGCCATCATCCTCTGGCTACTGAGGCACTACAGGTCCCAGCACGGGGTGCCAGGGAGTGCAGCGATCTAGATTTGTAGTAGTTGCTGCTCAAGTGTACTGTGTCTGTCTGTCAAACAATAGCTAGAAGAGGTTCCATTCTTCTCTCCTTTTTTTTTTTTTTTTTTTTGCTAAACTCCATTGGGGATTATTTTTTAACCAAATTGGCCATATTAGGACACATTTGAGATTTAAATATACAACCCTTTCTGTCTCCAGCATTGGTAATGGCGTCTCCATGCCTCCAACTGAGAGTGTAGTTTTCCCTTTTTATATATTCAATCTGGCCGCATCCCTTCTTTAGTATATAGTGCGTACCATGTCTGTACCAGGAAAATAAACAGCTTCTACTGTGTAGAGTTTTCCCTGCTCTGCTCCTGCATGAAATGTTAAGTCAGATCAGCCAGAGACATGTTGTGTATAATTATGAAGTAAGGACTTTGCATATTTTCTGCACTCCTGTTGCCAGATATGGAAGTATTAATTGGTTGGATTTAGACCCCTTTCACACTGAGGCAGTTTCCAGGCATTTTAGCGCTAGAAATAGTCTTTTAAAAGCGCCTGAAAACTGCCTCCCATTCATTGCAATGAGTGCATTCACACTGGGGCGGTGCACTTGCGGGACGTTACAAAAAGTCCTGCAAGCAGCATCTTTGGGGCGGGTTGGGAGCGCTATAAATAACCAACCCGCCCTGCCCATTGAAATGAATGGGCAGTGCTTTAAAAGTGCCGCAAAACCAGGTCTTATTTCCTTTTTTATTTTCACGTGACCTTTCAAAAACTGCCCCGCTAGCGCCTAAATAGTGCCGTAAAATCGCTGCTAAAGCACCGCAAAACAACCCGTGCCTTTTTAGTGGCACTTCAGTGTGAAAGGGGTCTTATTGATTTCAGGAGCCTCTCTGTTTAGCCACATTCACACTTGTATGACTCCAATGTTGCGCCGGCTTTGGAGTGCAACTTTGACGCAACTTTGGATGGGTGCAACTTGGATACGACTTTGGCTTTGACCAGTGATAATGGACAACTGTTGCACACAAGTTGCATTGTATAACATTCAGGTACGACTTTCATGCAACTTCTGAGGGTTAACATTTAAAATCTATGGCCCTCAAGTTGCACGAAAGTCGGACCAACGTAGTGCATGAATTACTTTGAAGTCGCTGCAACTTTAAGTTGCACATATATGAAAGGAAAACATGGAGAACGACTTTTCATGCAACTTTGATAAAATAGTAAAAAAAAGGGCAAGTTGCGTTATCAAATGATTTGAAAGTCCAAACTGTGATCAAAACAGTCCAAATAGCAAAGATGAATAAATGGATAAACCAATGTGAAAACTTTGAATGTAGTGCTTGAGAGTAGACAATCCAAATGAATCCTCCACCATGTGACGTCACCAACATGGAGGGTAGGATGTGTCCCTTACCGCAAAAGATGGACCCTCTATTATGGAAGATCAGAAGCTCAATGGGAATTATCAGTGGTTGCGTGTCCCTGGAACATGCAGTGCAGATGATGTCCGTCTCTCCAGCCGCCCGTGTCGCGTTTGTCAATGTAATAGCTGTGTCCAGCTTTCCTCTCTCCCTCTACCCTGAGATCTTCCCCCTGACATCGGCCACCAGCCGGAATCCAGTCTGGAGCATCAAAGGGGTTCGGAGGCAGGATTATTAACGAGGAGAGGCTTCGACGCTCCAGTCTGGATTCTGGGTGGTGGCCGCTGTCAGTGTGGAGATCTCCAGGTAGAGGGAGAGCGGAAAGCCGGACACCGCTATTACATTGACAAACGCGACACGGGCGGTTGGAGAGACGGACATCATCTGCATTGCACTTCCAGGGACACGTAACAGCTGATAATTCCCATTGAGCTTCTGACCTTCCATAATAGAGGGTCCATCCTTTGCGGTAAGGGCACATCCTACACTCCATGTTGGTGATGTCACATGGTGAAGAATTAATTTGTATTGTCTACTCGCACAAGTAAGGATGAGCTCCGGCGTGTTCGCACACCCCATGTGCAGAGCCCGTCAGGATGTCGGCGCTGCGCTATTTACAGGCAGTGAGACATTGTCCCGATGTGCGGCTGCAGAGATGTCTCACTGCTTGTGATTAGCACAGCGCAGTGCCGACTTCCTGGCGGGCTCTGCACGTGGGGTGTGCGAACACGCCGGAGCTCATCCTTACTCACGAGCACTACATTCAAAGTTTTCACATTGTTTTGGTTTATTTATTTATTCATCTTTGCTATTTCCATTTATTCATCTTTGCTATTTGGACTGTTTTGATCACAGTTGAACTTGCCCCTTTTTTACTATTGTTTGTGTCATATCTCACATTTTATTGTTGCTGCTACTGATTTTGACACACAAGCGCAGTATTTACTACTTTTTCATGCAACTTTAATGTCCAAAGTTGCATGACAATTCGCACAAGTGTGAATGGAGACATTCTGTTTTTCCGTCAGTTTGTCAGGGCTCCTGTCTAGTTTTTAAAGGGTCAGTCTGGCAAAATGTTATATTTTCGTTTTTCTTGTACAAAAAAACTTTATTAAAAAAATCAGTATGGCAGAATACAGAGGTTGATTCTAGCGTATACAAATGATGCTCCTATCAAAGTTAGGATAGAGCATACCCATGCAGGGGTTGTATGAGTCTTATAGGAACACAGGTCTAGTGTTTCAATTTTGAATAGGTGTTGGAGGGTCATCCATTTGGTACATTTCCTGTGTCTATTGGAAAGATCTGTGTTTGGCCTCGTTCACAAGGGGTGTATCAATATGTATCCCGGGCGAAGGCCGTGTTTACCTGCACAGGTGTTCCATGCATTCCCATGCAAGTAATCCCATTATTGTCAATTGGGATGCAGTGGCTGCACGAACAAGTTCGCTGCACCCAATATGACATTCGTGCAGGTATGGGTGCATGCTCCTGAACTCACACTGCTTGCGTTTGGGGTCTTGCACCCACGCAAATGTCATGTTGGGAGCAGAAGCCATGACTGTGCTGCCATTGCGTCCCAATTGACGTTAATGGCACTGGCTGCATGGAACACTTGTGCATCCTTATGCGGGTAAACGCAGCCCACACACTGGGTATGCATTGATAGGACTCATGTGAACAAGGCCTTTGAGTTCCTGCACCTTCGCATCTGCTGTGACCATTATTAGGGGCTCCCGCTTTCCCTGTTGGATTTGTTATGTATTTTATATCACAGTGAATGTAAAGGAAGAGCTGGAACACCCAAAGGTGAACTCTCATAGGTAGACTTGAGCAGATGGAGGAACTATGCCAAAGAGATCTTTGCAGATTGGGGTATTTAAGACCGAGAAGAAGCCAGGGACTAACCCAGCCCACCAGTTACATCTATACTAAAACACTACTATAGGGTGGCCTGACCCTTTAAAGTCGAGCTCCCATATTACATCTAATATTGCTGATAGATTGACCATACTGTCCATTAGAAGCCATGGCAACCATATTCCCTATCAGTTTCCAGCAAAAAAATCAATGTGCCTTCTAATGACAACCTCAGCAATCTAGATATGTTGATTTCCCTGAACTGTGAGTCTATTACAGATATTTGATTTCTAGTTTGTGTCCACTCAGTGTAAACTGTAATGGAGCTCTTTAGTCTTTTGGAGAAGAAATCCTCCGGTCTGATGTCTTCCGTTTCACCCTCTCCATGTAGAATCTGCACTTGATAAGACCTCGGGTTGTTCCCCGGCTGCTCAGGAGCTGATGACGAGGCTGGGATTCTTGCTCGGTGAAGGAATTCCGAACTCTGCACGCGTTTCTATGGATGAGAAGAATGAAACTATGGTAAGTGTGCGCCACTAGGCAGGCTTTGTTTTTATCAGAGTTTTGGCCTCTTCCCCACCTTCTGCCCACTATTTGGACTAGCAGTAACCCTTGGGGTGTATCATCTTCCCCCATTCTGATCCTTGCGTTCATGTATTTGCTTGCCAAGCAGGTACACTAACTGCAAGCCTGATTTCAACTTTCATCTCACATTTGGCTAAGCATTACATATAGCAGTTTTAGAAAATTGTATATCCTTACTGGAAAATTATTTCATTACTTTTAAGTGAATGGGGTGATCCAAAGGGCTTTTTTTTTTTATATTATATATATATATATATATATATATATATATATATATATATATATATATGTCTGAATTTGTTTAAAGAAAAGCTCCAAGCAAATGTGTGTTGATTGAAAAATTTTATTTTTTACCTGTTTGCCGTATGATCCTTCTTTGCAATAATTTCTTATTACCTTGTGCCCATTTGCCAAAACTAGCTTACCGTAAACAGAGAGAGAACCTAGACAATAGCTCGGTCAGTGTCCTGTTTTCAAGCATTGGGGATAATCTTGACTGCTAGGACAGGTGCAAAGCACAGGCGCTTTTATTTGTGTTGCCCCTAACACTTGCCATGAGCATCTAAGAGCTCATTCACACCATGTCTAATTGTCTATAAGCTGTGCAGGCTCCATGCAAAGCAAAGAGAAAGCAATTGTTTTCTATGTACCCGGTCTTTGCCATACATATGCGATGATGTGCCCTGGTTTTACGCTGATTTAAAAATACATGTTGCTTATAATTGAATATGTTGTCATTATGTGACATTTCAATAAAAAAGGCTTCTTATCTTATACCACACACCAGTGAGCACCAGTGGTATTTTGCCCCATCTAGGTCACGTGCTTCCTCTGGGCAGTGGGCCTCTGCGTCTCCTCCCTCCTCGGCTTCATGGCAGCGCGGCTTCCCCTGCGTCTCCTCCCTCTTCCTCCTCGGAGGCCAATAGTATCGATACTCCTCTCGGCCAATCAGATCTCAGGATCCGCTTCCTGATTGGTCAGGAGGAGAAGCAGGCAGAAAATAGCGAATATTAATTTGCTATTGTCACACAAGTAGGTGGGCTCGGGGCGCATTACTGTGAGCCCTGAGCCCACCCTTTTTTGAAGCCAATTAGAGCCTCAGGCTCCAATCGTGTGCTTCTATAAAAAAAAACAAAAAAACCCTCCCATTGGAACACATTCGTCCGGCGCCCTGCATGTAAATTAGGGGCGGGAACACATGGATTAAGGGGGTGGCGCCCCGTATTGACGGGCCGCCGCTGCAGGCACAGTTTTGCATGTATGCTGGTTTGAACAAGCCCATAATGTGATTGAGCTTGTTTGCACTAGCGGTGCCTCCTCACTGCCTGTTTTAACCCCTAAAGACACCACCATGTCACAATTAGTTGAATGGGTGGCATTCGGTGAGCGGTACTGGCTGACAAACAAGGCCAGGGGGATAATTTTTGCTGCACCACAAAGCAAAGCAGCATGTGTGCATACCGCCCCCCCCCCCCATCTGCTGCCTTTACAGCTTAAGGTGGAACATTTGGGGGTGGCTTAAAGGGGTTGTAAAGGTTCAACATTTTATTTATAAAAATAACAAACGTGTTATACTTGCTCTGTTTTGCACAGAGCAGCCCTGATCCTCCTCTTCTGGGGTGCCCCGCCGGCTCTCCTGGCTCCTCTCCTTCCCTTCATCGGGTGCCCCCACAGGGAGCCGCTTTCCATGAGGGCACCCGTGCAGGTGCTCGCCCAAGTCCCGCTGCTGCGCCCATTGACACAGACAGCAGGACTCCACCCCACCCCCGCTCACGTGTCACTGGATTTGATTGACAGCAGCGGGAGTCAATGGCTCCCGCCGCTATCAATCTATCCAATGAGGACAGAGTCTGCGGCTGAGCTCATGCTCATCCCTGGAACGGATGGGCTCAGGTAAGAGAAAGGGGGGCTCTGGGGGGGGGGGGGGAGCTGCAACAAAGGAAGGTTTTTCACCTTAATGCATAGAATGTGTTAAGGGGAAAAACCATGAGACTTTACAATCCCTTTAATGGTGTGTTTTTACTGTGCCCCAACCTCAAGAGCCAACCCAGCCTGTCAGACTTGGGTCAGCCATACATGGGTTGAATCTCAGCCGGTTCAGCAGGAATCGCCACAAGTTTCTTTCCCTGTATGGGCAGGCTGAATGTACCAAGGTAATCGATCGTCGCCGGCAGTAATTGCATGTAAAACCACTTGGCCATGCTGGTTCTACCCAAGTCAATTGATGGATCGACTTGGGTACAATCAGTCTGCCCATAGATGGATCGTATCTCGGCCGGTCCCTGCTGAACCTGCTGAATTTTGATCCATGTATGACCGGCTTTATAGGTAAGATGTTCAACTAGCATAGAATTTGAGCTGCTTTCCTCCATAGTAGTCAGACGTTAATTTTTATTTTTTTTTCAAAGTGTGCCAGACAAACAACCCAGCAGGCTAATTGCTGACTGCTGTCTCCGGATCTAGTCATCCTGACTTGGGATCAAACATGGCTGCTTGTCTTTTCACAAGCTGTGAGAACCTGTCATCAGCTAATTAGCTGGTGGCTTGCTGCTTCCTTGTTAGAAGTGGAGTGTCAATAAAGCTGTAATAGGACAGAATGAGGATATTGCTAAATCCAGATAAGAGAATTCAGGTACAAGGCAAGCTGAACTATGGAGTGTTGAAATGTTGTGTTTGTTTTAGATTGTCAGGGACTCTCTGTAGGTGTGCTCTGCAGAAGCAGGAAACCGTCTATTCTGCTCACTTGACCGGTCCTTATCTGTAGAACAGGTTCAGCCGGCATGTACTGCAGTGTGAAATTTAAAGGTGCCAATGGAATAAAAAGAGAGCAAAACACTAAACACTTTAGGCGTGTATAAGATATTTACATACATGAGTCTGTTCCGACAAACAAACACGTCTTGCTGGTGCTCTTCCTCCTAAGCTGCCCATACACTATGCAAGTTTCAGCCAGTTTCTGATAAACCGGACAAAATTTGCTATGTGGGTGGCCCTGTTGGCATCCTTCTGAACAAGATGGAGATGAATGGAAAGTTTGGATCCAATCAGAGACAGCCACTGGTTGGGTATTCTGATACACTAGAAGAGAAAGAATTGATTGCTGTGCCCTGGGGTGGCAATCGAACACCCCGAGTATGCGTGTGCCACATCCTAACGAATTGAATAATTATTATTATTATACAGGATTTATATAGTGCCAACAGTTTGCGCAGCGCTTTACAACATGAGGGCAGACAGTACACTTATGCCTCGTTTCCACTGAGCGGATCGGTTCAGGTCGGTACAGTTTGGAAGGGTTAGAATGGTCCGGCCTATTCAGGTGAGCGTTTCCACTGCAAGTCAGACCACCAGGGTCCGTACAGGGTTTAGAAAAAATGCCTAGCGTGGCCTCACAATGATTGGCAGACGTTTTTCTGTCCGCCAACCAGTGGAATGTATCGTAGCTCCGCCCTAACCGAACCATTCCATTTTCTATGGCCCCACATCTGAAGCAGGACCCTAAATGGTGCGGTATGGTTCAGTTGTTTGGGCCGCTTATATAATGGAAACACTGAAAATAGCGTACCGTACCGAACCGATCTGCTCAGTGGAAACGAGGCATTACAATACAGGCGGGATCAGAGGGCCCTGCTCGTTAGCTTACAATCTAGAATGATGAGGAAAAATTGAGTTTAATGGCGCGTATAGAAAATAGCAAATTTTTAATAGTTCACATAAATTAGACGTATACAGTACACATTTAATAAAACGCATTAGAAAAAGACCCGTTGATTGGCCCAAGGGGCAATACCACGTGTATACTTCCTGTGGGGCTATACTATTTGTATCAAAAAAAGACTGCACTGAGATACGGCATTGACTGTTGGGTTTTCAAAGGTCCTTGAGGAATTAAAAATTGCGCTACATGTTTTGCGACTGTAGTTGTCGCTTCTTCAGGAGCTTCTGTATTTCACAAATGGTGCTAAAGAGGATTTCAACGCTCACCCATACTGGTAAGACACAGCAGCTGAACAACCACCTCTCCAAGAGGGGAGGGAGACCACAGGACCAGGCGCCGAAACAGCAGGAGACCGGCATAGATTGGGATATGGGGGTGCACCGGATAAATAACCAACACGGTATAGCCTTAAAACTGTTCATAAGCACTTAGGGAGCCTTATATAGGGGGCAATTAGGGAGCATTGTATAGGGGGCAATTAGGGAGCTTTATATAGGGGGCAATTAGGGAGCCTTATATAGCCTTGTATAGCCTTATATAGGGAGCAGGCCTGTCTTTAATTTATCGTAAAGTTCTAGGGCTATCTGCCTAGGGAAAAAACAGCTTAAACGGCCATGTACTGGATCGGCAATGGTGGTAACATATCCTGAGAAGAAAAGTGGTGCTGTTGGTAATGCCGCATAAGGGGTAACTGGTCAGTTTGTATGCAGGGTAAAGCTGGATGCCTCCGTCCCTCCTAATTTTTTCAAGCCTTTGGCAGAATATATTTATTGTATTGACCTATGATATTGGAAATCCCAAGAGACATCTCTGTGGAACATTGAGGGTCCTAAGCGCTTTCAGAGATGCCTTCTGTTTGTGTTTGTTTGTTCCACCTTCCAAGTGGTTTATCTCTAGCAGTTGTGGACAATTTTTGGGTCGAACTGTTTACTTTATTCCATTTGCATATTTTTTGGTGCCAGATTCCTTTAGTGGTTTTAAAGTAACATGAAAAAACTTCCCTTCCACACTTTATTAAAACTGCCTGGAGAGTCACCTCGCTCCCTATTCCAATTACCAGTACAAGTATAGCAATATAATACAACAGAGGTAATGACTCTTACCTACTCTATGCAAAGAGGTTGTGGCTAGATTTTCTCTTTAAAGCCACCTGTAAAAGATGTTGAATTCTTACCTGTTTGGCGGGCACAGGGCATGTCCGGTCTTTGTTTTTTGTTACATTTCTATGGCCACCGATCCTTTTCAATACCTCTGTGTCCATTAGATAGCAGGTCCCCTTCTGCCTGCTGTGGTTACACCTGCCAGAAACCAGAAAGGACATGCTTTTTGATGGACATTTAGTATTCAGCTTCTCCTTTTATGGGCTGTCTTTGTTTCAACGTATTATTCTAGTGCAGTGATGGCGAACCTTGGTACCCCAGATGTTTTGGAACTGCATTTCCCACAATGCTCAACTACACAGCAGAGTGCATGAGCATCATGGGAAATGTAGTTTCATAACATCTGGGGTGCTTAGGTTCACCATCACTATACCTGGTGACAGTTTGAATACACGGTCACTGTAAAAACCATTGGGCCATAACAGTTTGAAAGGCTGGGGCAATGTGTTTAAGCGATTTTGTTAAATCTGATTTCCAGTTATGGATTTTTTGCATAGTTACATTGGACCAGCTTGGAACAATGTGAGTATACATATACTATACCTGTGGCATCTCTGTGGAATTGCAGTAGTTGTCACTAATGGTACAGTGATTGCCGCTGGCTTCCAAGTCAATGTTGAGTGGCTGCCCTCCTTTATAGTGAACACGGGGGCTATGTGCTCAGTAAAGGTGCCATTCACAGAACACCTTGCATTTTTTTCAGTTAATGCAGGCTGTTCTCTGATTGGACGAGGTGGAGATTGTGACGTCACTTCCTCTCCTCTCCGCCTTGTTCAATCAGGAATTGCCTTGCATTCATTGAGAAAATGTAGGGCAATTTTGTGAATGGTGTCTGTGTCAAGTGAATGACCCCTTGTGATTACTATGCAATAGGACAGTTCTTGGCATGGAACCCAGAGGACAGTGGCAATCATTGTGACTGCAACATTGGTTTTCTGCTACCACAGAGGTCCCTCTGCAATGGGGTATGCATATTGACAGTGGTCCAAGCTGGACCAATCTAACTATGCAAAAAATCCATACCTGGGGTTCAGCTTTAAAGCTGCTGTAGCCCTTAAATGTCTGACCCTTGAAGCATGTTGCTGTGCAGAGCGAAGGGTTACAAATATGAATTTTGTATATCAATGTGCTAACAAAGAGAGAGCGTCTCTGTTGGATGCATCTTTCTTAGCAGACCTTGTGTGCCATGGTAATTAATGGATGATTTTCTGCAGTGTACAGTGACAAGTCACGGGATAAGTCCCTGCTCAACGTTGACAAACAGCACAGCTTCTCCAAGCACTGCCAGTCCTTGCTCCACACTAAACAGCTGCATCAGCAAAACAACCACGAACAGAGCCAGTCCCAGCGGAACCATCAGCAGCCCCAGCTCCACCCTGGAAAGCAAAGACAGTGGAATAATCGGTAAGTGGCCAAGCTGTCTTTGGTAACGTCATTAGATTGTGGTTAATTGAGCTGTATGGGGCACCACATAGGGAATTAAGATTGTGTTTTCTAATGTTCTGAACAAAAGCTTTGATTGTTTTACTTGTTACTCATTTTATGATGCTCTTGATATAGTTTGTATTGATTATATGCTATACAGTGCAGTGGGGCCAACAATATATGTCAATGTCATGTGATGATGGGGTCAAAGGGCTCCAGTGTAATTGTCGCCATTTTTATTAGTTCTGTGCTCATCATATACTTTGTACAGCAGAAAGCTTTCTTGCAGATTCTTATTTTTATCTTTGTCCAGTGTTTTGAGCGTGTAGTAAACCGAAAATGTATTTTATATACGGTAGATAAAGTTGGACCATTTGTTGGCTAACTTAAACTGCATTTCCACTTTTGCAGTCACACTTGAGAAAACTTGTCTCCAAAGTTTATATATTTGTGGAAAAATAGTGCTGGTCCCGTAAGGTTATCTCATTGATATTGTTATCTTAAACTATTGATGTATATAATCTGGTTCCCAGGCAGGCGCCTTCTACACCCCAGAGGATCTCCACAGTCTCCTTGGCTTGTAGGATAATGTACCATATATACTCTAGTATAAGCCGAGTTTTTCAGCTCATTTTTTTTTGTGCTAAAAGTGCCCCCCTCGGCTTATACTTGAGTCAAGCACTTTTCTGCAGCAGAGAATGACATTTTCCGACCCGACTTTGGGGCCCCGTATCTCGGAACCTAAGAACCCCAAATTTGGCGTGCAAACCCAGTGGAACCAACACTACAACATATCCAAATTTGGGGTTCCTAGCATCAAGTGGCCCCGAGATACAGGGCCCAAAAGTTGGTCAACTGTGTCCGTCTGCAGCAATGTCATTTCGGGACCCTTTGGGTCCAGAGACCCCAAATTTTGGCTGCAGCTAGGGGGCATTTAGGAACCCTTAACTACCAAGTTTGAAGTTCAGGGGACCTATGGCTGCAAATAGGCACATTGAGGCTGCAAATGGGCATTGTTGACCCTCTTTTCCACTTACAGTAGCTGCGCATTTCTCACCCTAGGCTTATATTGGAGTCAATAAGTTTTCCCATTTTTTTTGTGGTAAAATTAGGTGCCGCGGCTTTTTTTGGGTCGGCTTATACTCGAGTATATACAGTAACTATATTGAAAATGGAAGCTTCACACCACTAAGAGGTCCAAATACAATTTTATTCAAATATAGGGGGATCGTTCAAAGAGTAGCCAACACGTTTCTGGGGTCCAACAATGACTCCTTTATTGGGACTTGATTGAAAACAATATAAATGAACTAGAACTGAGCTGTTCCTTTTAATTTACTTTGGTGGTATTTATTCACTGCTGGAGTTTTTATTTTTTGCTAAACAAACAAACCACAGTGTGCTTTCCTGCTTAGTGTGGTCAGATTTAATGGGGAAGTATGGGGAACAGCAGGGATTTGACACAAAGGAAGAAATACAAAGAGAACAGGATACTTTCTCATACAAGTACATGGTACAGTAGGCACATAGCAGGAATAATAAGTGTTGGGGTAACAAACACTTTAAGTGAATTGCTTTTTCTCAAGAAAAGTGGCATTATTTTTTAAAATGTCAGTCTACTCCAGAGATTTTTCAGTTATGCATGGGCACAAGTGGGTTAGGTTTCTTTCAATGGCAGGCTCCATCACCAAAGTCTATAAGCTTGTTCTTCGGACGTTGCCCTCTCTTAATACATGGCCTGAATATTGGCTGAAATCAGATACCGGCTGACATTCAGCCCATGTGTACAGGTCCTTTGTTTGACAGAAGCCAGACTCGCAATCGGCTTCTGTCGAACTAGCATGCTGGAAAACCAGCAGCTGATCGGCAACCGATCAGCACTCTCAGCCTATGTCTGCGAGCTCTGATCGGCAGTCCCCCTGTCAGCACACATAAGCACAGCCTAGAGATCACCTGTACTAACATTGCATAGTTAGTACAGAGACCTCCTTGTGAGCTGTATAAACTTACCATATGTACCAGGCTTTACTCTGGGAGCTCACTTTCCCCTTTGCATTCTTCGTAATGCAAGATTGATGGCCGATTCAGCAAGGTGGGTGGAGTTGGGAACTTAGGTTTGATTTGTTTTCAGTTCCCAAGAGTTAAGAGACCAACAAGTGATTTGAATTTACTAACTGCAAAAAAATTAAAATATTTGCCCAGTGGTGGCCTAAAGAGTTAATTGATGGCCCTCCTTCTGCTGGCTCGGACATAATACTCATCTTACAGTTTGGTCCCTAATCCAAATGCGGCTAGACTGCTGCAAGCTTAGTATAATGGACCCTGTAGACCGGCTTTAAACCTTAGCAGGGAGCTAAAGAAGATGGAAGTCTGAGCTAAAGCCAAAAACCTAAGCCTTTCCTGGAGGCGTGCCACTCTTCCTTCTATAGACAGCTTCAATTCAGCATTAATGGATTTCTTTACTATTTGGAAAAACTAGAGTACACAAGTTTTCAATGTAGGTATTCCTTAGTTATGAGGGGACCTCCAAGATATAAGGCCAAGTCTGCATATAAACACAAAGGCCCATTTCATACAGGCTTCACCTTGTGTATTTACAGTGTGAACAGCAAGCTTTGACAAAGCATTTGCAGAGCTTTCAGCAAGCTTTAAAGTGGTTGTAAACCCTTACTATCCACTTTTTACTACAGGTAAGCCAGGTAAGCTTACCTGTAGCTACCCCGGATATCTCGTAAACCTGCACGGTATAGGAGATATCCCCTGTATTAGCATGTGCCGACGTCTTCAGCTGATGTGCCGTTACTGGCAGCTCCCGTGCACATGCGAGGGATTGACGTCATTGCGTCACCGGCCAATCGCAGCGCTTGAGCCCGCGATACCCGGAAATTACTCCGGGAGCGATGTCGCCGGCCGGAGCAGTGTAAATAGTCTTCTCCAGAAGAGAAAATGGCCTAAAACAATAGATAACAATGTTCAGCCAGAAGAGAAAATGTTCTAAAACAATAGCCCAACAACCTTCGACCCAAAATAGCTCAAAACTGTAGCCTGACAACCAAAAATAATCTAAAACAATAGTCTATCATCATTCAACCAAAGATAGCCGAGGAACATTCCACCAGACGAGACAATGCTGAGCATTTGAGTTCACCCCTTTCACACAACAGCCACAGGTTTAACGTTGCGCGAAAAATCCCAAAACCTAAAGAGCGAAAGCTGGTTAATTGGCACCAAACTAATGTACTTGCAGTTTTGCTGGACATATATCTATGCAGCTTTTTTTTTCATTATAAATAGACCTCTGTTAGGCTGCTTTCACACTGAGGCGATTTGCAGGTGCTAAAGTGCTAAAAATAGCGCCTGCAAAGCACCCTGAAAGAGCCACTCAATGTACACAAACCGGCGTCACGTCATGACTCCGGTTCCTCCCTCCCCTCTCTGTACCGATTGGTACAGAGAAGGGAGAAGCGGAGAGGGGGAGTGACGGGACCAGCGCTGTGGGCTGGATGTGTAGTGCCCACAGCACTGGTCAATACTCTGCCACCACTGTGCAATGCTCTGCCAACCACTGTGCAATGCTCTGCCACCACTGTGCAATGCTCTGCCACCACTGTGCAATGCTCTGCCACCACTGTGCAACACTGTAATACTCTGCCATTACTCTGCCAATACTCTGCAATAATTTTTAATAGAAACAAATAATTTTTTTTTTTTTTTACCGAAGTTTCAGTATTTTTTTGATTTATAGCACAAAAAATAAAAAACCCAGCGGTGATTAAATACCACCAAAAGAAAGCTCTATTTGTGTGAAAAAAAGGACACAAAATTCATTTGGGTACAGTGTTGCATGACGGAGTAATTGTCATTCAAAGTGTGAGAGCACCGAAAGCTGAAAATTGGTCTGGTTAGGAAGGGGGTTTAACTGCCCAGTGGTCAAGTGGTTAAAGACGATCTGCCTTCAATATAACAACAATCTGTGTTGTAAGTAGAATTTGCCAAACTGTCAATCTTCCACCACTTCTTTCTCTACAATGACAAGTGGATCTTTAAAAGTAAAAGTACACTCAACTTTGTTTTATTCAACTGTTAGAATACTACGATCTTGATTCGCAAATTTGCACTCGTAAATTGGACAGATTGGTACATTCAGCAATTGTGACTTTAAGAGCCGTGCACCAATACAAGTTTTACAATGACTGCACATTGGAGTGGATGTCCTCATATAGTCAGAAAAGAGAAAGTTTGGTCCACAGGACTTTGAATGAGGCCAATTACTATATAAAAGTAAGCATGTGGGATATAAAACACAGCATTGCTTTTATGGGTTCCAACAAAAGGGGGGGAGTTTTTTTTGGGGGGACTTTGGACGTATCTCTACCTCAGCTTCTATGCCAGACCTTTCGAACAGCTCTAATCCTCTGTTCACATCTATGCATTTGACGTGAGTATTTATAGGGATGTCCATCCTGTCCCTTACACCCATTACTTATTCCTATTATTCAGCTACAATATTATACCATATAGTTATGTTTCTTTATAGATCACCATTGCAGTCGCCCCTGAAGAGTTGGTATACCCCAACGAAACGCGTCAGGCTTACATAGATGCATGATGTCCATACAGATGATTTTATGTCTCTTATATTGCTTTACTCTAGATTTTCTAACACCATCCAGCCCTTCCAGTGGCCCATGTTGTGCAGGACTTGTCTTTACCCCATAATATGCCAAGTACCATGGCGTCAATATTTTATATGTGGTTTTTAGCATGCCCTGCATTTATGTGTATGCCTTTTTTTGTCATTCAGTATGCTGTACATGATTTCACAAGGTATAATAAAATGTTCTTTGCCAAGACTGCTCTTTGGTATACATCTCTCCTCCAAAGTCCCCAAAAAAACTCCCCCCTTTTTGTTGGAACCCATAAAAGCAATACTGTATTTTATATCCCACATGCTTACTCTATATAGTGATTATATATATATATAATCTATATATATAATAGAATATAGCCTCATTCAAAGTCCCGCCGACCAAACTTTGTCTCTTTTTTTGTTCAAATTTGGGATGGAGGCCAATTACTTATGGTGCCTTGGACCACATCATTCTCTTTCATTATATAGTCAGATGTTTATCACGCCTTTCCTATATGGTATATTTTGATCATATGACAGAATTTGACAGATCTAAGGGACCAGGCCTTGTAATTTTCAGCTTGCAGTGCGGAAAATTTCTTTAATGTGTTTTGCATGATCTTCCATTGTGCACCAATTGTATGCAGGTCATACTTACAACCATTTATACTACATCGATTCCATAATCTATTGCTGATAGATTTGGACACATTTGCACTGAAAATGTTTTAATTTGTTACACAAATTACAAATTTTCAGGCAGCAGGGGAAGAAAGTATTCCTATATCTTTGTGATTTATGACATTTTAAAGCACATTTGAATAAGGAACAGAGTTGCTTTAGGGGATATTTGCTTAACCTGTGGCCCTTCAGCTGTTGCGGAACTACAAGTGCCATGAGGCATTGCAAGCCGCAGACAGCTACAAGCATGACTCCCAAAGGCAGAGGCATGATGGGACTTGTAGTTCTGCAGCAGCTGGAGGGCCTCAGGTTGAGCAACCGTGCTTACGAGCTTACACAGGGATACATTCCCCATGCTCCCAGCAGCTGAAACCCAACCACATCCTTCCTCATGTGCGATCATTTTATTGGATTGTCTTAAAGGCTGGCCAAATACTGGCAAGTTAACATCAAAATGAGTTCCAGTGTATTTAAACCCAAGAACAGACATTGAGTGGACTGCAGCTTACCAGTCCTTCAATGTGCTGATTGCATTAGTTTCCCATTTTCCTATATTTTCACCTGGTGATCCTGCCAGTAACACACTGTGCAATGACAAGGCTCACTCGCTGTACCGTGCCTATAGAGGCAGTGTTGTCACCTTAGGACAGTAAGTGTTAGGACTAGTGATCACCCCCATAACCTATAAATAGGTGTTATGTGGTTGAGTTGAACTGGGCAGGACTGATAAGACTGGTACGAGATAACTTTGCAGAGTGCTCTTCTCCCCACCCTGTGATTGGACAGTGAAAGGAGAAGCAGTAGACTGATGAGCTCATCTCTGTTACTGTTCCCTTGCACCCACCAGCATGTCCCTTGTTAAACATGAACACTACAGCACAACTGATTGGCTACCTGTTCTGCTTCTCCCTGTCCCAGTTTGAGTTCTGCTGTACAGGGGAAGGCAAAAGTCTGATGCCAAGCTAAATTCAGGGACTTGCATAGCTTGCATTAATAAAATAAAGTTAGATGAAGGGAGCCGGCAACTCGCACATCCCTAATAAAGTCCTGAGCTACAGAATAGTCACAGTAAAAGCAGTTTACGCGTTTCAGAAAATAGCCTGCTATGCAAGTCCCTGACTTTAGCTTGGCATAAACCTGTTGCCTTCCCCTGTACAGCAGAAAAGAGACTGGGGAGGCAGAAGCAGCACAGGTAGCCAATCAGTTGTGCTACAGTGCTCATGTGTAAGAAGGGACATGCTGATGGGTTGTGAGGGCAGAGAGAGGAGTTAATCAGTCTGCTGCATCTCCTTTCATTGTCCAATCACAGGGTGAGGAAGAGACAGGACCTGTAAGTGTTACTTAAAGTGGTAGTAAACCGTAGTTGCTGAAAAAGACAAGAATTTTTTTTGCCCTGCAAGGCAATGTGATAATATGCATCGCATACTAGCACATTACTTACCTTAGAACGAAGCCCTCCAGTGCCACGCTGTTACTGCTGAGAGGGCTGACATATTTCCCCAGTCGTCTTTCCAGGTTCGCGGCCTTCGGCTACGTGAGTGGCCAGGAGTGTGATGACGTCACTGCATGCGTGGGAGCTACCATTTACAGCGTGGGCTCTGAAGGTTTGACACTGTTTGCCAGACCTTCGACGTCACCAGCTACATGCACTCTGAATATCTCCTAAATGGTGCAAGTTTAGGAGATATTCACAGTAACTACAGGTAAGCATTATTATAATACCTGTAGGTATAAGTGGTGTAACAGTTTACTACAACTTTAAATACAGCAGAGAAAAATCAGGTCTTTAGCCTTGCCAGATATGGATGTACAGTGTTTATCACATTACTAGATGGACAGATTCTTTTCATGTAAAACTCATATACAGTATTTATCGGTGTATCACACGCACCCCAATTTTAGGAGGGAAGTTTAAGGAAAAAAATGTGCATTTTAAATAAAGAACTTTGAAGCAAAATTAGGGTCACAGATCATCAATGCACCCTGCTCAGTGCCCATCTGCAGCCTCTAAATTGCCTATCAATGCACCCTTCTCAGTGCCCATCTGCAGCCTATTAATTGACCAACAATGCAGCCTCTTCAGTGCCCATCTGCAGCCTCACCTTTCCAATCATCGCAGCCTTACCAGTGTTGGATTATCCCTGTGAACAAGCAAGCTATCGCTTGTGAAACGTCTACCATTGCCTGTATCTGTCTGACCCTTTTGACAATAAAGATGACATCTAGATAATTTGGAGTTCCGGTGTGCGACCAATTCCTTGTTTTGTTCGTCTTCCACGGCGGTGAGCCGAGGTCTGCGCCTGTGATCCATCCTGCACCTGATTTTGCCTGGACAAGTGTGCTTCTCTTTGTTGGATTATCCCTGCTGTCTCCGAGGTAAAGGAGGAGCGAGCGACGCTGAATTACAGAGAGCCGCGTTCTCCTGTGTAACCGGCGCTCCGTCACTCACAGCCACGCCTCCTGGCCCTGCTCATATGATAGACAGAACAGTGGCTCAATGCGGAGCGTGGCTGTGAGTGACGAAGCGCCGGTTTCACAGGAGATCGTGGCTCTATGTAATTCAGCGGCGCTCGCTCCTCTTCCCTCAGAGACAGCAGGGATCGGCGTATATGTTTCAAATGGTATGTGGCGCTACCCTGCCGGGAACAGACCCGTATATATATATATATATATATATATATATATATATATATATATATATATATATATATATATATATATATATATATAATCTCCCACGGAATCTGATAAATACCGGTAGTAATAACAATAACTTAATAAAAATAACTATTTATCAGATTCCTTGGGAGATTATTTATATATAGACGGGTCTGTTCCCGGCAGGGTAGCGCCACATACCATTTGAAACATTTACTCATATTGTGTGAGATCACTTTTATGTTGGCAGCTTCCCATTTTATATAATTTTTTGAATTTTTAGTTAGGTTGTGCGCACTGGTTACCCCCCTTTTTTAGGGATCGGTGTATAAGGCCCCTTTCACACTGGGGCGGGAGCCGCGGTGACGGTAAAGCAGCGCTATATTTAGCGCTGCTTTACCGTCGTTTTAGCAGCGGTATTCGGCCGCTCGCGGTGCGGTTTTACCCCCCGCAAGCGGCCGAAAAAGGGTTTAAAATCCCCCGCAGAGCGCCGCCGTATCGGCGCTTTGCGGCGGTATTGCCTCGGTATTACCGCGGTGTCCCATTCAAATCAATGGGATGGAGCGGTATAGGAGCGGTGAATACACCGCTCCAAAGATGCTGCTAGCAGACTTTTTTTACCGTCCTGCTAGCGCACCGCTCCAGTGTGAAAGCCCGCCGGCTTTCACACTGGAGTTAATGGGGCCGGATTTTTTCAGGCGGTGTACAGGCGCTATTTTTAGCGCTGTACCGCCTGAAAAAACGCCCCAGTGTGAAAGGGGCCTAACACGCACCCACGATTTTCCCCTGATTTTAAGGGGAAAAGGTGCGTGTTATACGCCAATAAATACGGTATATGTATTTTATGTGTGTGTTTTGCCTGAAGTTCATCTTTACTGGTCTGAATAAGACTTTGAGGACATTTTAATTGAGATAAAAGGCGTCTCTGTTAATATGTTGCATCGGGGCCAGTTTGCCTTTAGTTACAGACAAGTGTCTATTTTATCCCAGGATCAGAGCTGTATATGGAATGTGCTTTGTCACTGTAGTATGTGTGTGAATTGTGTTACATATACAATTACAAGGGTGTCTCGGTGGTAAACCGTGTAATCTTAAACAGTTAATTGATCAGAGAGTACCAAGTTTCTGTTTAATTTCTGAGCCAATTATCACCTTACTGCCTCTTTTACACATATCTTTAATTATCACTTCTAGTGTACTTATTAAAAAAAGTTTCCTAAGACAAATCTCTGCTCTGGGGACCTCTGGGAGCATGGCAGAACACATTCCTTTAATTACATTTATGGCACCAGAAACAGACATTTTCTTCCCTTCTTGACATTGGCTTATGGCGCAGAACATTTAAAGTGGCTGAACCATGTGTCGGTGCGTGTTTGATTACTGACGTGAGCCTACAGTGCTTGAAGCTAGTTGCCGGTTTAAGAACAAAGTAGTATTGTAAACCTATATGGAGATGAAAACCGGGGTTTGGTGGGGGGGTTCAGCCTATCTGCTGGTTAAATCCGTTTTCTGATTTTGACACAGAGTGGAAATGGAGCACCGAGGATTATCTTTCTAGACTGACTAAGTTGAAGATTATGTTCTGGGATTTGTAGCTTGCAAGCAATAATTTTACGAACATGAAGTTAAAACCGCTGTGCTTACAATTTAGAAAGCACGAGGAGTTGCAGAAGCAATGCGATTTTTAATGTTCCTGGGCAATGCAACAGCATAACTTGCATGTTTAAGCAAATGTTTGTTTTGCAATCTTGAATTATTGTTACTGTTTTATGTCGAATTACAAAGGTTAAAGGCATAAACCTAAATAATGAGCTCATAACTTTGGAAGGTTTTGCAATGTCTGGAATTTCCCGTAAAGTACAACAAGGTTCTTCAGGTGGTCTTACACATAACACTTTGTATAGCGCATAGAACTGCCAGCCCAAGCTGAAAGAACAACTAGGGGGAGCTGTCATTTTGGACTTGGTTTTGAAGACGCATGTTCTAGGACTGTCGTTCTTGACTTGATTTTGAAGACGCATGTTCCAGGACTGTCGTTCTTGACTTGATTTTGAAGACGCATGTTCCAGGACTGTCGTTCTTGACTTGGTTTTGAAGACGCGTGTTCCAGGACTGTCGTTCTTGACTTGATCACTGGCCTAGAACAAGCATGTAGATATCCGGTAAATAAAAATAGGCATCATCCAAACCGGAAGAATCTTGTGGTCAAAAGATCTATACTTAAAGCTACACTTGTAATGTCTCATAATACAGGCATACTCCACTTTTAACACAATGGGACCAGAGCATGTATGTAAAACGAAAATACTTAGTGAAGCAATGCCTTTTTTCACTTCTGGGGTGTCAGGGGCTGTAGTGGGGGGGGGTGTCGGGGGCTGTAGTGGGTGGGGTGTTGGGGGCTGTAGTGGGGGGGGGGGTGTGGGGGCTGTAGCGGGGGGGGGGGGCTGTGGGGGGGGGGGGTTGTCTGTAGTGGGGGGGTGTCGGGTTGCTGTAGTGGGGGGGGGTGTCGGGTTGCTGTAGTGGGGGGGGGGGGGTGTCGGGTTGCTGTAGTGGGGGGGGGGGGGGGTGTCGGGTTGCTGTAGTGGGGGGGGGGGGGGGGGGGGGGGTTGCTGTAGTGGGGGGGGGGGGGGGGGGGGGGTGTCGGGTTGCTGTAGTGGGGGGGGGTGTCGGGTTGCTGTAGTGGGGGGGGTGTCGGGTTGCTGTAGTGGGGGGGGGGTGTCGGGGGCTGTAGTGGGGGCGGTGTCGGGTTGCTGTAGTGGGGGGGGGGGTGTTGGGGGCTGTAGTGGGGGCGGGGGTGTTGGGGGCTGTAGTGGGGGTGGGTGTCGGGGGCTGTAGTGGGGGGGGGGGGGGGTCAGGGAGTGTGTTTCCAAGTAGTGGGGAAGCCGAACTATCCGTGCACGGATTACTCAGCTGCAGCTTTAGCTTGAGAGACACTTTACATACACTCGCAGGGTATGTCCGTACTCGCAAGTGAGGGTATGCCTGTATCTATACTGCGTATATAGTGTAGTATCTATGCAAATGAATGTAGGTCATTCATGTACAGTATCATCATTTTTCACATTACACTGCAAGCGTTATGTTTCCTTTGCACAGCCGTAGCCGGGACCTTTGTGTTGTAGTTCAGTTGCTTGTCATGTTTCAAAGGCCGTTTTGTACAAATAGTCTTCAAAGTATAAAATCTTTAACTCATTTGTCTTGTTTTGCAATGGACAAGTGTTGAGAAATGAGGGTGATTTGCAGATATGAAGCGCTGCGAGTGTCATCTGGGTGTAAACACTCCTTTATATTCTGAACTTATAGGCTTTGCCTCAGGGCTGCATCGGCAGTCCCACTTGTATCATGCATGTGCGTGTAAAAGCCGCAGCCTTAATTTTATTTATTTACATTCCTGTGATATGAGGCTGCTTGTATCACTGTGGAGGAGTGAGACCCGAACGAGTCTCTAAAGATTCTGCAAAGCAGAACCTAAATCTCCCTCTAGTGATGTCATCAGTGCGGGATTACAGGTGTGGTATCGCATTGCATCCCTGGATAAACGTTTACAGCCGGCATCCCACAAAGGAGTTTCAGGACCAGTTGGCTGAACATTTAGATGGCATGTGGGTTTTTATCTTTCACACGTGATTGGTTAGTTCAGTGGGTCTATAGTTTGCCTATTTTTATTAAAGTTTCTTTATCCCTTTTCAGCCACCATCACAAGTTCTTCGGAGAATGACGACCGCAGTGGTTCCAGTTTAGAATGGAGTAAAGACGGCAGTCTTCGGACTGGCGGACATCAAGGCATGATGATTCACGAGAGGAGGATAGATAATTGCTCGCCCGTCGTCGAAGAAGAAACGTGCAGCACGGCAGAGAATTTGCCAAAAAGTGACTCGTCTGCTGGAGAAGGCCCAGTTTCCTACATGCAGAACTCCAGCTCTTTGATGATGCAACGACCCAACTCTGTGGCAGGTAAGAGATGAAATCTTAGAGGAACTGTTTGTGTTTCTGAGAAGTTTGGCAGAAGAAACCACAAACTGGATTAGCGGTTTATTTTGTTTATTGGTTTAAAGTGAATGCATTTTGTTCCTTGTCAGAACAAATGGCGTCTTTGGAGATTCAGTCGAAGCATCTGAATGGTCGCAGGTGCTTCACCCTGGTAATGGAGCAATGTGTCCATAATGTGGCTTCTGTCTTTAGAATACATGGAGAGAGAAAGGCAGGGAACTGTTTTTTTTTTTTTTTTTTAAAAGATACATTTAAAATTTAATGTTTTATTTTTTGCTTAGAAATGTTATGATATTAAAATCAGATTAAATGTGTGGGCACAGTTGGAGAATGTTTAGATATTATCGGGGTTTGTCCATAAGGATAATCCCTTCATGCAGGTTGGAAACCACTAGATTGTGTACATGAAGCTGGCCCTACACAAGTAGAATTTTGTTTAAACTTTGATTCGAAATTCAGAAAAATCTGAGAATTTAATCTTGCCATTATGGAGTCAAATAATGTCATTCGAAAGCCCCTAAAATTTAGTTCAGACCTGCTTTTTGAATGAAACCCCCCCATACAGGATTTTTTTTCTGCCTAGCACATGCACAATACTATATCTATGATTTCTTTGCAAAGGGAAATCACATTCATGGTTACTTTATATAAGTATAAGCCGGATTTTTCAGCACATTTTTTTTTGTGCTAAAAATGCCCCCCTCGGCTTATACTCGAGTCAAGCATTTTTCTGCAGCAGAAAATGACATTTTCCGAACCGACTTTGGGCCCCGTATCTCGGGGCCCCTTGGTGCTAGGAACCCCAAATTTGGTGTGCAGACCCAGTGGGGTTCCTAGCATGGGATTCAGGACCAAAAAGTCAGTCAACTGTGTCCGTCTGCAGCAATGTCATTTCGGGACCCTTTGGGTCCAGAGACCCCAAATGTTGGCTGCAGATAGTGGGCATTTATGAACCCTTAAAGTGGGGTGCCCCTTAAAAAATTTTGTTTAAAAAGTCAGCAGCTACAAATACTGCAGCTGCTGACTTTTAAGAATCGGACACTTACCTGTCCCAGGGTCCAGCAATGCGGGGGAACGAACCCCCCCCTCCGTTCCCCGCGCCGCTCGCAGCGACGGCATCCTTACTGTGGGCACCCCGGCTGCACATGCGCGAGCGCCGCCGCACACCGTGATACGCCGCAGTCATCTGGGACCTGTCGCGTGTCCCAGATGACTGACTGCGCCGAGGGGAAGTGACGTGTTCAGCCTAGGCTATGGAAGAGGCAGATTTCGTGGGACCACCTAGAAACAGGAAGAAATAGGTAAGTGAATTTTTTTATTTTTTTATCCAATTAATTTTTATTAGCTCATTTGCTTCACATATGTTAAAAGTTGTAAATTTGGGGGAAACACCACTTTACCGAGTTTGAAGTTTGGGGGACCTATGGCAGCAAATGGGCACAGTGAGGCTGCAAATGGGCATCGTTGATCCTCTTTTCCACTTACAGTAGCTGCACATTTCTCACCTTAGGCTTATACTCGAGTAAATACGTTTTCCCATTTTTTGTGGTAAATTTAGGTGCCTCGGCTTCTATTCGGGTCGGCTTATACTCAAGTATATACGGTACATATTTTTCATTCAGATATGAAATAAGAAACGTTTTCTATCCTGCTTCTTTACATTCTCTCATCACTACAGTTGTAAATGATTATCGATTTGACATTAACCATTAGAAAATCAAACATTTTGAAACTGCAAAATTTTACTGGTGTAGGGTCAGCTTAAAGGATAAGTTCACTTAAAAAAAAAAAAAAAGAAATGCCCATTTTTTGCAGGTAAAAAAAGTGAATTTATTTATTTATTTATTTTTTTCTTTTTTTTATTCGAGCCTGAAAAGCATTGCACCAGCGATCAGAAGTTTGTTGATGCCATGCAGGTCTCCTGCAGACTGTCAGAGTTGTCTGCCCCTACATTGTACGCCCAAGGAGTTTCACAATCACAGGAAGACTCAATGAGCTAGCACAGCACCCAACAGCGCCAGGGTAGTTTTATTGAGAATGGTTATGGGTAAGAAAGCATGTAAAACAAAAGAAAAAAAGCTATAGTCATGTAAAATATAAGATGCACTCAAGGGAAAGCAAAAACGATCCCTTGTAGTGGGGGCTGCCTTTGCATTTTTAAATGATTTCTAGGGGAACAAAAATAGCCATTTTATTTATCTGCTCTCCTGCTCTAGCAGACTGTCTGTGCTGCAAGGCAGGTTCCAATAGTCTCTTCTCCCTTATGCTCTGGTGTTTGCAGGTCCCGTGATGTCATCAGGTCCAATGCAGGGTCCATAGCACTGTAATACACAAGGATGCAGAGAAACAGTCCACCAAGGGAATGTGGGGGTGTAGAAGGAGCACAGGCTGCTGAGGGAGTAGATGATTGGATAGATAAAACTGCTTTTCCCATCTCCTAGACCTCAAAGAACATTTAACCCTTGCAGTCGGGGGCAACTCCACTGCAAGGGAGCATTTTTACATTCCTAGGAGTTGGGCTTTAAAATAAAGGCTCAGGGTTTTCCTTGCATAACAAATGTTGTTATACTTACAATTGCACAAAGCGACCCTAGAACTTCTCTTCTGGGGTCCCCAGCCGGCACTCTGGGCTCCTCTTTTTTGTGCACCCTCAATAGGAAACCGCTTCCTTTGAAGGCGCATTTGACGTCTATTGACACACACAGCACAGCGCGGCCTCGGCCCTTGCCTATGCTCCCTTTTAATCCAGCCTCTATTGCAAGCAGAGACCATACCCAGTGATTCTGGGTATGGAGGAGCATGTGACCTCCTTCCCAAGTGACAGTTCTAAGATCCAGCAGCCGATTACTAGGCCTGAGCACCGAGGCAATGACATCATCGCTTCCCTTAGCAGCCATCAGCTGACACTGGGGATTTTGGTGCTGGTTGCAATGAAGACGTGAGCAGCGAGGGAGCGCCTGCAAGGTGAATATTCGTCTGGAGGGGGTTAAGTGTCTCCTTAAAGTGTTTTACCTTTTTATTTTTTCTGTAAAAGGATAACTAACACTGTATACCCCCCGATCACGGCTGTACTTAACCACCACGGATGCCAAGCTGTCAGCTGGTCCAGCGGTCTGGAGATTTGAAATCCTTGCTCTTTCTCCTCTTAACCTGTGCAAGCTTACGGGTTACAGCGGTTTGCTGTGCAGGCACTGACCAATATTAATTGCTCTGGTCCTTCCCGGATGTGCTGCACAGGGAAGAGGCAGAAGAGGTGACTTTTAAATCACTGGATAGCTGGACTGGCTGTGGAGACACTGACAGCTAAGCATCTCCGGAGGTAGGTGAAGACCGGGGGGGGTGGGGACAGTGTACGACAGGGGTAGGCAACCAGTAGCCCTCCAGCTGTTGTTGAAACTACATTTCCCATGAGGCATTGCAAGGCTGGCAGTTACAATGTGCGATGGGACTTGTAGTTCTGCAACAGCTGGCGGGCCCTAGGTTGCCTACCCCTGGTGTACGGTGTTAGTTCACCTTTTTTATTTTTTCTGTAATGGTGGACTAACCCTTTAAGACAAATCTGCAAGGGTTCCAACCTAATGGAGCTCCTGGGGGTGTTTAGCTGAGGCTCCCCTGAGCTCAGTCTTGGCCCGTATCATGTGAGATAGTTTCACTGTGCAGTGTGTGTGCTACACTCCTTTTTATATGGACAGCTTTTGCTTGTCTTTTCTATCTTTTTAAATGTTGGTCCAAAGCGAGTTCCCATATTATCAATGCAATTTTTTTCAGAAAGTTTTCCAGTGACCCCCTGGCTGGATATGAGATGACCTTCTTTTCCGTGGAATCTCCATTCACAATGTCTGCATTCTGAACTGTAATGTCAGGCAGAAATGAGGAGGGCGACGGGGCAGCCTGAATTGTGCCGCTGCCCAGATTTGAATTTTAACGCTGTGATGTGGTCACAAGCATTGCACACTTAGAATGCTTCTTACTAATTGTACCACATTCCTTCCGGATGAGCCGGCAGAACTGGGATCCAGTTTGTCTCTCTGGGGAGGGCAGGAGATGAGAACTGAGTAGGTGTGTACCGGTAGTGTTTATTGTGTCAGCAAGTTAGACCGAGAAAACAAACAGCAAAGCTTGTCACTCCCGCTTTAAATGGCGTTTGTATAAAGGGAGGAGAGATGAGTGAGAGGTTCTGGCCCCGCAGTAGGGAAGGTATTTAAATGGCAGGTGTCTTTTCTCCACATTCCGTCTTCTATATCATCAGTTTATTCCGATGGGAAAAAGGTGGATTCGTCAAACAAGTTTCTCAGATGCATTTCCTGTGAACAAATGCATTTAACAAAACATACCTCCCAACTTTTTAGATGGGAATGAGGGACGCCTATCAGTAAAAGTATGCAGGTGTAGGACACACCCCTTGCCACGCCCCCTTATAGGAGAAATGTACAAAAAAACAAGATTGGTTAAAATTTCTTTTTTTACCACTAATATTCCTTTATACTGGCTTTCGGAATTTACAAATGCAGCAATTTAGAAATGAGATTAAAGTTCTAGCGCTGGAAAATGCTTTTTGATAAATAAAAAGTGCATTTTATATACATCTATATAGATCAGACCAACATGAGGGACAACTGAGGAGGAATGAGGGACAGTCCCTCGAAATCAGGGACAGTTGGGATCTATGAACAAAATACTGTGTGCTTTATGGTCATACAAGATATAAAGTGTTACCCTCCATTCACTATATCTGGTCTATGCTATTTGATCTTTAACTGCCATGGTGCTGCACATGCCATCAGTTATGACACCAGACATTTCATGGTTTGACAGTCGGGTTGCACCGATGCCACTTTTTTTAAGACCATGTACCAATACTTTTTTCAAGTACTCGGCGATACCGATTACCGATACTTTTTTTCATGTCATGTGACAGTGGACTGTGTCAGTTTTTTTTTTTTTTTACAATACAGATTCCCCAGACCCTTTTTTTCTGAAGCCTCAGCTGCACTGAAGATGAATGGACAGGACACCGTTTACGATGCTCCGTTATGAATGGACAGAGTCAGTAATCACTGACTGTGCATTCAGAAAAGGAAGGAGCCAATAAATGACCTATTTACAGGCTCCTTCCTCCGCTCTCCATCCTGACAGATATGGGATGGGGGGACCGAAGGAGCACAAAGGGGGACTGGAGGACCAGGGGAGCACAGAGGAGGAATGGAGAAGGACACAGGACAGTCAGGGATGATCGGTGTGGCAATCGATCTCCCTATATAGATTTTAAAAAAGCAGCTGAAAGCCACGAGGGAGGGAGAGGAGGAGACGCGGCGTTCAGCTGCTTAATTGAAATCTATACAGGGAGATCGATGCTTGTAACTCCCCCCCCCCCGACGCACCGATTGTCCCTGACTGTCCAAGTATCGGGTTAAGCATCGGAGCATTTGCACGAGTGCTCGGTATTGATACTAGTATCGGTGCAACGCTATTTGACAGTTTGGTTGAGGACACAAGCAGACGTGACCGTTACATTCCTGGAAAGCCGGGATTGCTAACTGTTTTTTGAAACTGGTAAATCGATGGCTTTATGATTTACTGCTGTTCAGGGGTTTTGGGCTGCAGCAAAATGCCAGCCTCCAACAAAAAGACACAGGAGCAATGTTGGAGGAACTTTACAGCACACACTCAATTTGGTGGCATAATTATTAATGTGGAATGTATGTTCCTTGCTAAAGAACATTCTTTTTTTTAATCACCTTGTTATGGGTAAAGTTCCGCTTTAATGTATGTCTAGCCTTAGAAAGTGATGCAAACAGACAAGTGATGGCAAATAAAGTAATAAAAGTGATACTTTTTATTTCTAGAAACAGGATAGCGCAGTCATAAATGTAGGGGATTCATTTTGGCAGTGCGCCTTTCCCTGTGAAGGTGTTGATGGCTTCTATGTTTAAAATAAGCAATGGGTTTCCTTTCCTTTACTGGCTCCCTGTAAGCTTTGAACATCACTGAACATAATCATTTAAAAAAAAAAAAAATGCATTTAGTATTTTATGTGCTATGTTCTGAAGGGTAGTATATCATGAATTGGAGTCCTGCTTTCGATGCTCATGATAGTTGTGCTTCTTTAAAAACTGTAGCAACGTAGTAGAATGTATAGAGGGTGCAAATTCCTCCACTTACATACAGGTGTGTGATAAGCATTTGAGAAATGCCCTTAAGTCATATCAGTCCTGGGAACCTTCTGTGTATGTAGGCTGATAAAATGAAGATGCTTCAAGTAGATAAAGAAAATATGTGTAATTACTCAATGAAAGCGGAAGGAATTGCGGGGAGGAGAAAGTCTTGGTTTGCTAGCATAACTGTGCTCAACTCACATACACCCCCCCCCCCCCCTATTAGTTTTAGTTTAACCTTAAAGAATTTCTAAAACTATTTTTTTAATTCATCTAGGATAGAGTAGGGAAGGGTGAAATGATTGTAAGCCCTTGAGCCATTCAGATTTTATTTATATATATATATATGTGTGTGTGTATATGTATATGTATATATATATATATATATATATATATATATATATATATATATATATATATATCTATCTGTATGTATGTATGTATCTATGTATGTATGTATGTCTGTGTGTCTGTGTGTGTGTGTATATATCTGTGTGTGTATATATATATATATATCTATATATATATATATATATATATATATATATATATATATATATATTATAAATACCTTGAGGGGGGAGAAACAGCAGTACACTGAGCTTCCCGGTGAAAGGCTTTGCAGAGAAGGGCGGGGGGTGTCAGGACAAGTCTAATCATTGGCGGAGAACTGACTATGCTGTGCTCTCGTACCTAGTGAGGTCAGTTAATAGGCAGAGGGACTGGCAGGAACACCAGGCATTTCACACAAAGCAAGCAATACAAAGAGAACAGGATAATTTCTCATACATTCGCGGCCACTCTCTGCAATTAAATTGTATAAGAGATGTTTGTTATTAAAAAAAAGACCTTTCCAATGACTTTAAGTTATGCTTTAAAGTGGTTGTAAACCTTTTAAAAAATTTTTTAAATAACAAACATGTAAATACTTACCTGCTCTGTCATCCTCTTCTGGGGTCCCCCACCGACGCTCTAGGTCCCACCTCTTCGGTGGGTGCCCCCATAGAAAGCCGCCTTCCATTGGGGAACCTGTGTGTGCTCGCTCCCGATTCCTGCTGCTACGTTTATGGATACAGACAGCGGGACTCGGCCCCGCCCCCTGCTCCCATGTCACAGCATTTGATTGACGGCAGCGGGAGCCATTATCATGCTGCCCAGGAAGAGAGACAGCGGTGGGATCCATTATCACGTGGCTATGAAAGTGCTGCTTAGACACAAGGAGGCCTGTGTGAATGAAGTCTTATGCCTTGTACACACGGTCAGAAATTCTGATGGAAACATGTCCGATCGGACCATGTTGTCGGAAAATCCGCCCGTGTGTGGGCTCCATCTGACTTTTTCTGTCGGAATCTCCGGCGGCAAAAAATTGAGATCCTGCTCTCAAATTTTCCGCCAACAAAGTCCGATCGGACTTTTTCCGATCGTGTGTAGGGAATTCCGACGGACAAAGTGCCGCGCATGCTCAGATCAAATTACGAGACCAAAGCTATTGGCTACTAGCCTCTACGTAGTTCCGTCGTACGCAACGAACGTCACCACGTTCAGAATGATCGGATTTTCCGACAACTTTGTCTGACCGTGTGTACGCAACACCAATATCGGACAAAATCCGTCGGAAAAAATCAGACGGATTTTGTGGTCGGAACTTCCGACCCTGTGTACTGGGGCTTAGTCTTTACCAGAATAGGAATAGGAGGGGGGGGGGGGGGGGTCCTCCAGGAGAGGCACTTGTTCTGGTGATATCTTAATCATTGATACCCGTCTACTTAACTTCCTGTGGCTTCTTCAGAACAGGAAGTGAAAAGAAATCTCTCCAGTGTCTAACAAAATACTACCGTTCTCTAATCTATCAAAGTTTGGGCCTTGGATACATGGACCTTCTAAGGATTGGTTGACGCCAGTAGCAGCGGGGTGCTGGCGATGTGCTTTTACTCCCCCCCCCCCCCCCCCCCCCCCCCCCCCCCCCAGACTTTATTGAATTGACACAAAGTGAAATTTCATTCAGTTCTATTCACTAGTCACCTCAGTGACTTATTATAAGCACTGCAAAGTTTTTATTTTTGCGTTGGCACCGCACTGGGAAAAGTTGCCCGACAACCAAAATGCATTTACGTTTCCTATTAAGCTTTGTTAAAATGGGCCCAAACTGGTCTCCAAATGTGAGGCATTTCATACCAGATTCTCCACATCAGCACCATTTGCTCTGCCCTATTACCTAAGTTGCTAATTATCAATTGTCAACAGCTCTGGGCTCTTTTCAGCAGCTGGTACCGCGCACAGCTGTGGAGGCGCACATAGTCTGTCAATGGGTGGCATTCAGGCCGAGCCAGCCAGTCGTGCTATCTCTGAACACAGTTTGTACCCTTTGACAAAGAGTATGGCTGTGTTTGTGTATGGACAGCTGGAAGCAGCTTGGAACTGCTGACAGGTATAGAAGCGCTCTTCTCAGCAGTTTAGTTTATAGTATACAAAGATAGTATAGTGGAGGGGTCTAGAAAATAGCTTAAGATCCTAACGTTGTATAGATTATGTAATATTGTCATTTATGTTACATTCTAATGTAAAGTATGGCCCCATGCTTGTGCCAAATATAACCTTCAAATGAAAACCTTTAAAGTGGTTGTAAACCTCAGACATGAAATATGAACAAAGCATATCCCTCTATAGTGTGTACTTGTCTCAGTTAAAGAGGAAGTAAATCCTCAGATACAAGTTTATCTTGTAAGATACTAGATAACACAGGCAGCTGATCACTGCCTGTGAAAGTGCACGCACTTGTTTAGTTTCCATATAAATCGTCTTAGTATTCTCCATGACGTCATGCGCGATTGCGCAGTATGGACTTTTAAAAGCAGCATATGTATTGCCGTTTTTTTTTTCCGGCTTGCCTAGAATATACTGTTTGTGAGATTCTCCTCTGAGCGGCACAGAGGAGAAGTCTTGCGAAGCAGAAATGATTCTGCTCTTCCTGAAACTCCCCCTTGTGACTGACCAAGGCTGTGTTGCCGTAGTCATGGCAATCGAGATCGAGGCTTGGTTACGACGCTACGGCGCTTGTGCGAGATTTCTGCAGGGATACGAACTAAGGGCGGAAATGACGTCCGCATCGGCTATAGAAAACAGCACTTAAAATGGCGCGGACGAGACCCGGAAGATAGTAAACGTTAAAGCTACATAAAAAGGTACTTCTAATGCTCGTTTTGCAATTATTTATATATATATTATGCTTGAAAATATATACACACCTAAAAATATTTGAAAAATATAATTTTTTTGGCGGGGTTTACTTCCTCTAGAAGAGCACTAATGCCCCATTCACACCTGAGCGTAGTGTTTTCAGGCAGAAAGTTGCGCGATTTTGTCGTGTGTTTACATCATTTTTGCCGCGATGTTGTGCAGGTCATAAGGTCACCAATGTAAAAAAGCAGAAAAAAGCCCAAACCTGCCTAAAAAAAAAAAAGTTCCAGAACTTGTTTGAGCTTCAGCCGTTTTGGAGCTTCTGGCTTCAGGCATTTTGGAGTGGAGATGTGAACCATCTCCATAGAGAATAATTGATTTTTTTCCCCCCTCAAGCGTTTAGGCTGCATTCACACCTGAGCGTAGCGAGCGTTTTTACCGACGTTTTGTCGCGCGAATACCGTCGTTTTTTGCACATTTGCATACGGCGTAACAGGCGTTTTTCAACTTCAGCGTTTTTTCTTGATAGCCAATAGGAAAAATGATCATCACTGTCATCATTTGTTGCTATGTTCTATGGGGATACAAACGCCCAAATCTGCCCGATTTGCGCGACAAAAAAGGGTCCGGAACTTGTTTGAGCTTCAGGCGTTCGGCTTCAGGCGACATGGAGTGGAGATGTGAACCATCTCCATAGAGAATAATGTATTTTATCCCCTCGAACGTTTTGTAGCTTCAGGCGTAGGGCGGCTTAGGGCGACAAAACGCTCAGGTGTGAATGCAGCCTTAGTAGCTTCAGGCTTCAAGCTACAAAATGCTCAGATGTGAATGGGGTCTTAGTGTCATTTCTGTCTGCTGCCTCCTTCCTCTGCTATAAGCATGAATCACTACTGACAAGTTTTCCTGACACCAAGGGGAAAAAGGTGAGGGATGGGGATCTCCAGCACGCGGCCTGTGATTGGCAGCCTCAGCTCTGTTCATGTGGGGTGTCCCTCCCCTTTGAACATTTAAATTGATCAAAAAATATTAAAGGGAAGGGGGAAAAATGATACTATTACAAGCTAGGTACATCAATACTTGGAGTAAGTTTGTTACAGGCGAGCCTGGCTTACCGTTGTAAACCCAAATCGGGGTCACAGGCGGCAATGTATGAGGCACACAAAAAATTGGGTAATCCCCCTGCGGCAAACACGGGAGGCTCTGGAAGAATGCATTCTCAATTTTTTGTGTGCCTCATACATTGCCGCCTGTGACCCCGATTTGGGTTTCCATCGGTAAGCCAGGCTCGCCTGTAACAAACTTTCTCCAAGTATTGATGTACCTTATTTGTAATAGTATAATTTTTCCCCCTTCCCTTTAATATTTTGTGATCAATTTAATTAGAAGACTGTATTTCTCCATAGATGTATAAGGTCAATTCCTCCTGAAGAAGCGAATGAATTTGCGAAACATGTAGAGATCACACTTTGGACCTACATCTCCGAAGGCTCCACTTTCTTGTGGGGTTCCCACTGTTTAAAGAGGGATTGCACCTGAATTTAATTTTTTTTTAAAAGCCAGCAGTTACAAATACTGCAGCTGCTGACTTTTAATAAATGGACACTTAACTGTTCCAGGGCCCAGCGATGTCGGCAGCAGAGTCCGATCAATCGCTCGGCTCCCTGCTGCTGCTGGCGCCATTCTTGGTGAGGAAATCAGGAAGTGAAGCGTTGCGGCTTCACTTCCCAGTTCCCTACTGCGCATGCGCGAGTTGCGCAATGCAATGGGAATGCTCCGCGCTGTCCCTGGGACTCGTGTGTGTCCCAGCAGACAGCGTGGCGGGACAGGAAGAGGCATAGACTGCCCGGAAGTGGGTGCAAATACCTGTCTTAGGGGGAGGGTTCCGATGAGCGGAAGTTCCACTTTAGGGTGGAATCCCGCTTTAATTACTTTGCTATTGTATGCAATAATTTATTTTTTTATATATATTGCTTGTGTTAAAGTGGTTGTAAAGTCAAAATTTTGACTTTTTACCTACAGGTAAGCCCATAATGAGGCTTACCTGTAGGTAAAAAAAATATCTCCTAAACCTGTACGGTTTAGGAGATATTCCCCGTGCAATGCACCGCTTACTGCAGCGGCGCATGCGCACGGGGGGTTCTCAGCTGAAAGGCCGGCAGAATCCGAACCCTGCCGGGAAGAAGTCTCCCGTGCGCATGCGCGGGAGTGACGACATTGCGGCTCCAGCTACTCGCAGCGCTGGAGTCGCAATTCCCGGAAGACACGCCGAGGCAACATGTCAGCGACCTCGGCGTGGACCAGGTGAGTTACCGACGCCTCGTTCTAAGGTAAGTATTTCATAATGAGCTAGTATGCGGTGCATACTAGCTCATTATGCCTTTTCCCTTACAGGTGTATAAAAAAAAAAAAAAAAATGTCAGCGGGTTTACTACCGCTTTAATGTGTATCAAGTTGTTTTTCTACAAAAAAACATATTTTTTATATTCAATTCCCAGGGTACCGAGATAGTCCATTAATTTTCTCTTTGTCATGGGGCATTTTTTGGAGTAGCTCCTGACATCCCCCATCCCTTTACCTTCATGTGTAAAATGCATGAATTTAAAAAAAAAACCTTCAGCCTTTACAATCACTTTGTTTCCTGAAGTCGGGCTTTAAAATGACTGGTCTTTCCTTTATATCAGGGGTCTCCAAACTTTTCAAACAAAGGGCCACTTTATTATCCTTCAGACTTTAGGAGGGCCGGATTGTGGCCAGCAAGGGCAGAAAATGTCATGGGCCCAGCATCAGTGAGAATAAATATGGCCTCAGGGTTGGTGGTCAATAGGAGGAGTATTCCCCCTATTAGTAGGAGTAATAGTATTTCATCATTGGTATTGTGAAAGATATAGTGCCCCATTGTTGGTGTCAGTGAGAGGAATAATGCCTCATATCAGTGGAAGGAGTTGTGCCCCAAGGGCCGCATAAAGACTAGCAAAGGGCCACATCTGGCCCTCGGGCCGCAGTTTGGAGACCCCTGCTTTATATGAATAGCCAGGCCTGCAGGCCTCCCTTTTCCAGTGATGGGGGCATGTAGACAGATTGTCCTACCAAAACATTTAGAATTGGGGATTATTTATCACATGGAACATACTTTTAAGGCCATGTGTTTGTGAACTGGACTCGAGATCACAGGCTACTTTAGATCGTTGTCAGCTTGATGAATCTCCGTGAATTCTGCTCAGTTCAAATAGACAAAATACCACCTACTTAATGTAATAATAAACATTGTACGTTCTCTAGACAGAAGATAGAAATAGCATCACTTATGACACTCAGCATGAGAACCGTGGAGAAGTGATGAAAGATAATGGGTTTATCTAGAGATTGCAGACCACCCACTGCCAGAGGGTGACGGGGCCGGGGGCTCACCAAGGACGGAGCCGTGTAACATGCTGGTATCTGTAGTCTAAAGGCTTTGCGTGTTCTTAGATCAGATTTCATAACTTTGATTACGTTCTTCATTTGGATCTAGAAGAATGGCAAACAAAATGCATACGACAGCAGTGGAGATATTTTATTTTTGACTTTTGTCGTTGAAGGCAATATTGGGAATTGGTAATAACCTATAGAGAGAGATTTTTAATCTTTAATATAAGCTTATTTAATGCTCAAATCTAAAAAAGAAACGCATGTGATTGTCACCTATTATATTATTTATTATTTGGGAATTCCTTCCTGAAAGAATAATGTGAATGGTTGTTTTCTCTATCATGTGTGATATAAGAAAATTAAATATGTTTTGAGATTTTTGTCATTGCTCGGGTTATCGGTACACATGGCATGAAGCTAAAAATTCCAGCCAGATTGTTAAATGCTCGCTTGAAATGGGAGCTGGTTTACCAGTAGCAGCAAATTGCTGGGATCGTCCCTTCTACTGTCAGCATATCTTTTTCAGCACATCTGCATGACTGACTGAGAGTATGGCCTTTCCTTCTCCCAGTCTGAGTTTTCTTGCATAGATCAGTGGTTCCCAACTTCAGTCCCAACAGGTTTTGGCTCTGTATTTATGACGGCAGTTTTACACGGGTTGCTGGAAAGAAATTTGCTTGATTCCCCTATCAACACAGACAGTATTGATGTGGGAATCCCTCCTACCAAGCCATTGACATCTCCCGGCGGCCGCCCCCACCAGAAGACCAGTGACTATTATCTAATATTGTTTTAGTAGCGTATTCACTACTCCAGCAGTCCACCCCAGCGACCCTAACCCCCCCTTTCCAAATGTACTATTGCTAGCCACTATAGCGAACGCTAGCGATAATCGCAGATAAAACCCAGTATGCTGGTTGTACCCAAGTTGATAAAGCCTGCCCATACACAGTTTGAATCTAAGCCGGTTCTCGCTGATCTGGTGGAGATTTGAACTGTGTATGGGCCCGCCTAAGGGAAGTTCCCAAAACATGGCCTGTTGGGGGTATTTGAGAACTGAGGTTGGGAAACACTGATATAAGGAATTAAGAGATGTGGATATTGATAAAAAAACATTTAGACCCCTTTCACACCACACCGCCCATAGCGTCGGCGGTAAAACACCGCTATTTTTAGCAGCGTTTTACAGTCGAATTTGTGGCGCATTTCGGCCATTAGCGGGGCACTTTTACCCCCCGCTGGCGGCCGAGAAAGGGTTAAAACCCTGGGCAAAACGCGCTATAGCGGTGCTTTGCCGGCAGTATTACAGCACTGCCCGATTGATTTCAATGGGGAGCAGCGTTGGAGTGGTGGAGGAGTGGTGAGTTCAGTGGAGGAGCGGCTTACCGCTCCAAAAAACCTGCTGGCAGGACTTTTCCTGACGTCCTGCCAGCGCACCGCTGCAGTGTAAAAGCCCGAGGGCTTTCACACTGCAGACAATGGTGCAGCTGTTTTAGGGCGGATTGCAGGCGCTATTTCTAACGATATAGCACCTGCAAAACGCCCTTGGTGTGAAAGGGGTCTTAGGGTTTGTTCACACTAGTGCTTTAGCCATGCTTTTACTGCCTTCCCAACCGCTACCCCCTTTAACTGTAGAGGCAGCGACCAGGTGTGTGCACAACACGGTCGTAATGCTTTGCTTTACGGCATTGGCAGGAATTATACCCCCGGTCACACTCTAGTGAATGGGACTGCATTGGAACCTCCCCACAATCGCATGCAGTACAAGTTCAGGGGTTTCAAAGTGTTAAAGCAGGTGGTGGGGAGGCAATACGATGCCTGCTAAACAATCTCAGAAGAGTGATCCCAATGCAGATCACAGTGTGGACGATCTCTTAATGATTTTCACTGAATAGAAAAGTTTATATCAACTTCACTTCATCTGGTGCCCACATATAAGCCAGTCTTATCGCTTGGTCCTCATGCCAGACTGCTCATCCAGTTCCATGGCTATCTGCTTAGGTAGCATAGTGGCTCTTTAGTCGGATTCTAGATATGGTTACTGTGCACTTCAAAAATAATGTGTTTACTTTTCCAGCAACAAGTTCCACAAAATTGGAAGACTTGAGTTATCTGGACGTACAGAGAAATGCTCCTCTACGCACCTCCATCCGAATGCCCTGGCATAACACAGCAGGAACACGTGTGCAGCAGGAAATTAAAGGTATGAAAATCTATATCTTTTACGTTTTCAACCTAAGTCTAGGTGTAGATATGGGCCTGAATGCAGTGAAGATTCTGTTGATTAAGCCAGGTTCTTTTGCATTAAATCATTTAGAACCTGCCTTTTATTAACCTGCAAAGCAGTTGCCTCCATTTTTAGCCCAGCTCGGTGCAAAAATCTATACTTTACTCATCTCTCCACCTCTAACCCATTCTGTCAGCTGTTACATTTTCTTTACCTGGTGAAGTTAGTTATACTAACCTGAGTCCCCCATCCAAGTCCCTTGCTGATGCCATTTACTTCTGCGTAGACCTCTAATTCAGCACCACCAGTTAACCCTTGCTGTTTGGTCCATGTCTCCGCAGCCGGCCATTGACCAATTGAAATTTGGCCAGTTTAGCAGGAACCAGATGCATTTCAATCCTTCTATGGGCAAACTGGTTGTATTGTGATTTTGGGGAATTCTCTCGCTGTTAGAATACAATAGCATAGCAGGAGGGATTCCCCCATCCACACGGACTGTGTTGATGGAGGAATCAAGCAATTTTCTTTCAACCCGTGGCAAAGCACTTCATTCACAAAGGAGGAGGGGGTAGGGCCTAGCAACACATCATCAAGAGGCGTGCCGGCTGAACCAGGAAGAGCTGGCAGGCCTCTTGTTCATGTAATAATCACTAAGGCGGCATGGGAATCGAGAGGTGTCAGAGAACCAGAGGATCTCAGTGGGGCAACGCTGGATCCTCTGGGCAGGTGAGTATTGGAAATGGAAGCAATGGACCTCTCGGGAAGTAGGGAGGGTGGTGAGTAAAGATCCTCTTTAAGAAGACCATCTGGTACTTGGATTCTAAGGGGAGACCTTTGCAATGTTTTCTGGTGGGGGGTCCTCAGTGGTGGAACTGCCAAGGACCAGTCATCAAGCCCAAGCTTTGTTTTCCTGATGGACAGGTTGGGGTCCTGAGTCCAGCGCCTCGCACCTCCTTGTTTTTGGGGAAAAAAAATGCAGCCACCACAATTAAGGACTGGTAAACTCCAATATATAACATTTTTGTTCTTTTGGCTTAGATACACTTTTTAAAGAAGATTGGTGTTCCTATTATAATATCCAAACCAAATTCCTAAACATGCGCCTATTTTGGGGTCAGTTTTGATGGAAATCAATTAATGAGGCCGGTATGTTTTATATGGAAAGAGAATACCAGAGCATCTGGATGAAACCCACACAAATACGGCAAGAATGTATTTCTTTGCAGATGGTCTCCTTTTGTGGGAATCAAACCCAGTTTCCCCAAGGAAGAAGTGCTAACCACTTAAAGCCCCTTAAGCCCATATTAAAAAAAAAAAAAAAAAATGCATACATATGTTGGTATGCAAATTGCAAATGGTCTTCAGAAAAAAAAAATTTGAGGAATAAAACTGTTGGCTTGGCAAAAATGACCTGATATGATGAATTTGCACACTTCACTGCACTTGGCAGTCTTCAGGAAAACTGTCTGCCTGTGCATTTTGCCCCTGTAGTCGGCTTTTGTTAGTTGTGTCATTGGCAGGGGCTTGATCACATTGCCTCATTGTAATTTAACTCTGCCTTGTCTGATGTTGGCAGAACCGTTTTTGTGTTTGGTGACGTTGTCTGGGAATGGAGGAGTTAACAGTTCATTTCATGTTTTTCTCTACTTTGCAGCACGCTTTGTCCCCTACAAGCCACAGGACATTCTCTTGAAGCCGCTGTTGTTTGAAGTGCCAAGCATAACAACGGACTCAGTGTTTATTGGAAGGGGCTGGCTCTTTCAGGAGACGGAGGAAAAGATGAGAAGTTCAGAGCTGCCGGACAACCGCGGAGTAGTAATTGTTGGCTCCGTTGGCTTTGGAAAGACGGCGATCATTTCCAAGCTGGTGGCGCTCAGCTGTCACGGGACCCGTATGCGGCAGATTGCCTCTAGTAGCCCCTCTTCATCTCCTAAGGGTAATGTTGTATGATCTCATGGAGGATCACGCTTCTTTAAAAGAGTGCAATGATTACGTCTAAAATACATTTAATTTGCTCTACATTACTAAAACATAAATTGCAGTCTAAACCAGCATTAAAGCTTAGTGCAGCCAAAATTACAAACAGAAAAATCAGCACAAGGGACATAATTTAGTCAGGTGAGCTGTCTTTTTTTTTTGTGTTGATTCCTCTTCTATTAGTGAAAATTTTCTTCTGTCCTGCTTCACCCCCCACCGCCGTAATCTTCTAGTATGGTGGGGGTTAATAGAGCTAAGGGGCTATGCATGCTCTCATCAAGAGAGCTCAACTATTTCCACCCAGCTGGGTGTTCTGGCAGTGGTATAACTTCTATGAATGGAGATGCCTGACCTATCAATCATCTGCCCGTTTTCCATTCATAGAATCAGTACTACGGCTTCTATGAATAGCAGAGCTGGGCGTTAAAGGTGGGCATAGTTTGGCTCTCTTGATAAGAGCCTGTGACTGCCCCTTTGTTTTATTAACCCCCGCCACACCAGAAAAAGGTGGGCATAGAGGGGGGGGGGGGGGCAGGACGGAGGATGATTTTCACTAACAGAAGAGGGACACATCAAAACCTAACGCCTATACTTAATTAGTTTTAAAGTGATACTAAAGTCTCTTTTTTTTTCCTATTAAAATAACAAACATGTTCTACTTACCTGCTCTGTGTATTGGTTTTGCACAGGGCAACCCAGATCCTCCTCTTCTCGGGTTCCTCTTTAGTGCTCCTGGCCCCTCTTGCCTGTTGAGGGCCCCCACTGCAAGCAGCTTGCTATGGGGGCACCCGAGCCGAGCTGCAGCTTCGTGTGTCCATTCAGATATGGAGCTGCAGCTCGGCCCCACCCCCCTTTTCTCCCGATTGGCTAACTGAGTTTGACAGCAGTGGGAACCAATTGTGCCACTGCTGTTTCTCAGCCAATCAGGGGGGATATAGATGGGTCCCAGGCTGACAAGGCACTCGTGAAAAAAAAAAATGGGCATTGCAGTTTGTTGTATATGGGGCTGTGAAGCCCATGGTGACCCGTGTCCACAGCCAAAAGCCTCTACAATGGTCACATGAACATCAGAACTGGACTACAGAGCAATGGAAGAAGGTGGCCTCGTCTGATGAATCGCTTTTTCTTTTACATCATGTGCATGGCGGGGTGCGTGTGCGTCGCTTACCTGGGGAAGAGATGGCACTAGGATGCGGTATAAGAAGGCAAGTTGGCAGAGGCAGTGTGATTCTTTGGGCAATGTTCTGCTGGGGGACCTTGGGTCCTGCCATTCATGTGGATGTTACTTTGGTGTCCATGTCTCAATGGGTCAGGGCTGTTTTAGCAAAAGGGGGACATAGTCAATATTAGTTGGGTGGTCATAATATTATGGCTGATCGGTGTATAGTCAGCCTGCCATGTCCCACATACCTTCAGCACTGCTGGAACTGCTGCCTTTGCACAATTTTGAGGTACCTGGTTTGGCTGCGGAGAGGCACCTGCTTCTGCCAGGAAAAAGCTCATACTGCCTATAAAACAAGGAGTCTCATTGGAAATAGTGTCTGCCTGCCAGATGCCAAGTCACACTTACCCTGTTCTCTGATCATTTGACATAGATGTTTGCCTAAGTCCTCTGTTATGTATAAATGAAAATGGTTTTTAATGTTCAGAAAAAGAACTCAACATAAACTTGTCACAATCTTGGGCAGTTCAAACTTGGATGAGGATGTATAAAATAGAGGTTATCGTCAGTGCAAACTACATGTCAAAATGATCGGTAGATCCAGATATAGGCAGTTGAATTTACATGAAAAAAAAGTTAATGTTTCTTTAGAAAAGACAGATCCTTCCTGCCCTATTGTTATTTTAATGTTATGAGTGGCCTTACTGAACTGTAGAGTTGAAGAGGGCTCAGGGCGCTGCTCAACTTTTTATACCAAAAGTCAAATTTGCATTTAAAGCGGACATTCAGTCATTTTTTTCATCTTTCCATCTATTACATTTTCTGCCCTTGTTGTTGTTTTAACTTTGGATAGTAAAACTTTTTTTTTCCTGCCAGTAAATACCTTATGCAGCCCACTACCTTGCTTATGACATAATGCACAGCTCTCACTCTCATGAGAGTTTGCCAGGAAGGGAGTGGGGATGAGTCATAAGAGGGCCAATGAGAGCTGCAGAGCTGGAGGTGCGTCTGTCTGTGTAAATCCAGGAAGTGAACAGGCAGCAGCTTCAGCTGCCCAAAGTTAAAATGGTTGCATCCAGACTCAGTGGAGGGAGATTTCTGCAGCATATTTGACAAGTACAGGATCACAGTATATATAAAATAGTAAAGTGTAAATATATAGTAAATATATAAAGTGGTTGGAGGGAAGCTTCAGAATGGCAAAGATGTTTTTATTACAAATTATGTGAGCAGACTGCATTTGCTCTTTAAAGTGACACAAAAAAAAAAAAAGATATGGGAACATAGTGGACGGATGGTGGTGCCTTCGTCCCAATTTATACAGAAAAGAAATACCCTCCAATTTTGTGGGACTTTATGAATGACAACACCGACAATATGCTCCAGGAAATATAAAAAAAAATACAAAACTTTATTAGACAACAGTAAAAATAATTAACCACTTTAACCCCGGAAGATTTGGCTGCTCAATGACCAGGCCATTTTTTGCGATATGGCACTGCGTTGCTTTAACTGACGCTGTACCCAAACAAAATTGACGTCCTTTTTTCCCCCACAAATAGAGCTTTCTTTTTTATTTTTTGCACTATAAACAAAAGAAGAGGGACAATTTTGAAAAAAACACTATCTTTTACTTTTTGCTGTAATATCCCAAATTAAAATAAAAAATCACAAAAAGCATATATTGATTGGTTTGTGCAAAAGTTATAGCATCTACAAAATAGGGGATAGATTTATGGCATTTGTATTATTTTTTTACTAGTAATGGCGGCGATCTGCGTTTTTTTTTTTTTTTTTTTTTTTTATCGGGACTGCAATATTGCGGCGGACAAATTGGACACTTTTGACACATTTTTAGGACCAGTGACAATTGTACAGCGATCGGTGCTATAAAAATGCACTGATTACTGTATAAATGTCACTGGCAGGGAAGGGGTTAACACTAGGGGGCGATCAAGGGGTTAACTGTCTTCCCTCACTGTGTCCTCTAACTGTGGGGGATGGGATTGACTAGGGGAGGAGAGAGATCGGTGTTCATACTTAGTATGGACACACAATCTGTCTCCTCTCCCCTGAGAGAACTGGGATTTGTGTGTTTACACACATAGATCACGGTTCTCGCCCTGTCACGATCGATCGCGGGTGCCCAGTGGTCACCGCGCCCGTCGGGCACACGCTGCGGGCGCCTCCTACAGCGTCTTAAAGGGCGGACGTGCAGCTATAGAGGCTCGTCCAGGGGAGCCATTCTGCCGCAGTATTACTGCGGTGGCCGGTCGGGAACCAGTTAAAATATTGCGACTAGGAATGATGTACAATTGTTACCGCATAGAAATGGGAGCATAACCTCCGACAACCAAGAAAACTACAGGAGCATCAAATGTGTTTCAGATGCGATATTGCGTATCTTATTCAGGGATGCTTTTACGTAGGATAGTAAGATAAATTTACCGAAAGACAGCTTTGTATCATGTTTTTAGTGTACAGTTTTGCGTCTCTGTACACCAGCATATACAGCGTGAACATCTACCTCTATTGTACTTAAAATCATCCCTGAAGAAGATACGCAATATCGCATTCGAAACACGTTTGGTACCCCTGTAGTTTCCTTGGTTGTCTGAGGTTATGCTCCTATTTCTATGCTGTAACCATTGTACATCATTCCTAGCCATAATGTTTTAATATTGTTAATGTTGTCTATTCTTGTATTGTATTTTCTTTATCTTTCCTGGAGCATATTGTCTATAAAAAAAAAAAAAAAAAAAAGTCTTAGGAATACATTTCTATTTCATTCTGTGCAATTCTTTTATTTTTTTTTTTTTTTTTTTTTTTTTTTTAATAAATAGATTTTTGATAAAATGGTAGCAATGATCTACAAGGCCATCTATTGTGTTCCAAACACCATGTCAACGGCTTACTCTGCCTTTACTCAATTCAGATCCAAACAGCCTGGGCAGTGGGCATGATCAGCCTGCCCTGCCATGATCGGCTATGATAGGAGGAGCCGCTGTCAATCATACACTCTTTCCCGCCCTGTCAGGTGGCGCTGCTGGTAACCTAGGCAGCTGGGAGCCGGACGGGTCAGAGTGATAGATAGCAGCTCCTCTTGGTATTGCCTTTCTTGGCAGGACAGACTGATCCTGCCCCCTGCAATGATCACTCGGCTTCAAATAGATCGATGCAATCATGTGACCTGAAACTAAAGAAAATAATAAAATATATTTATGAGGCCTTTACTTGAGCTCTGGAAGGTTTTACATCCCTTTCATGACCAGGCCATTTTGTTGCTATTTAGCACTGCGCTACTTTAACTGATAATTGGTCATGCAACACTGTACCCAAATTAAATGTATACTTTTTTCACAAAAATTGAGCTTTCTTTTGGTGGTATTTGATAGCCACATATATCGCAAAAAAAACCCCCGAAAATTTGGAAAAAAAAATATTTTTTACTTTCGGCTATAATACATGGCCAATAAAAAATGTAAGAAATTTAAATGTCTTCATAAATTTTGGCCAAAATGTATTCTGCTACATGTCTTTGGTTAAAAAAAAAAAAAATCCCAATAAGTGTATATTAGTTGGTTTGTGCAAAAGTTATAGCGTCTACAAACTGTGGGATGGATAGCGTCTACAAACTGTCGCCTCGCTGCCTAGGCGGCGACTCCTCTGCCCCTCCCTCTCTGCAATCTTCTGGGACACATCACAGGCCCCAGAAGATTGCCTGTGAAGCCACAAGCTGTCAGTCGGATGCCCACACTTGCAATGACCGCGGAGAGGAGGGGGAGAGGAGCGAGGCTTCCGGCGGCAGGTGAGTGTCTGTTTATTAAAAGTCATTGGCTAGACTTTTTGTAGCTGCTGACTGTTAATAAAGTTGTGAATGAGTGGAACTGCGCTTTAAATACTTTGCCTTTATCATTTGCTTTGGGAGTCAATTTCCAACATCAGTTAGTAAAAATGTCAGTTTAGATTTCCAGCCACTTTTAATAGGGCTTGCAGTGATTCGTCCATCAGTAATATTTTATTGGTTAACTTACACGCTGCCATTGATAAAAATGTTCCTAATAATTATTTTTTATTTTTTTTTGAACAGGTATTGACCACAGTCAGGAGATCCCTCTGTCACAGACATCACCACTGAGCCTAAATATGTGCGGGTCAACAACTATGAAAACATTGGGATCCAGAGGAAGTCCTGAACACCAAAAAACGATGGACGAATCCTTGAAACACATGGCCTCAAAGGTTGCAGCTTTTCCTAATTTATATTTTATTCCTGCTTTGAAAGATTGGTTACCATTGTTTATTGTACACGTGTTGCACATTTTTTTTTTTACATAAGCCTGTTGGCATTGTATATGATAGCATTTACCCACACATTAGATAAAATATTAAGTGTTGTGGGTCGTTTTTGAACCCTTGTGGCATCTATAGTAAACCTCTTGCTCCTTTTTTCTCTTTGCAGGTAGTTGCCTATCACTACTGTCAAGCTGATAACACATATACTTGCCTGGTGCCGGAGTTTGTGCATAGTATTGCTGCCTTGTTGTGCCGGTCACATCAGCTGACGGCCTACCGGGACCTTCTCATAAGAGAACCCCACTTACAGAGCATGCTCAGCCTGCGATCCTGTGTGCAGGACCCATTGACTGCCTTTAGAAGAGGAGTTCTGGAACCTCTGACAAACCTACGTCGAGGTATGCAGGAAAGGGGTGATGGTGGGGAGATGTGCTGCAGATTCTTTCTACAAGTCAAGTCATCAGTTTTATCAAAGTACATTTTACTGCACTGCATGAAATTGTTTATGCTATAAAAGTCAGGGCACTGTTGCTTTGAAAAGCGCGTAAGTCAACATGCTTAGAGTTGAGAGCAGAGGGGTGACATTGTCATTGTTCTGCATTGGGCTGGAGAAAGTCAGGGATCAGATCGAATTGCTTTAGGACCCCTTCATACGTGTGGCCTGGTGTGGTACACTCATTGGGGTTGATTTACTAAAGCTGGAGAGCACAAAATCTGGTGCAGCTCTAAATGGTAGCCAATCAGCTTCTAAATTTAGCTTGTTTAACTACTTCCCACCCAGCCACTGTACATATACGGCCGGGTGGGAGCCGCCTACTTCTGATCAGACGTTCCGGAACATCCTTCAGAAGTAGCGGGATCGCGTGCGCGCGATCCCGCGCAGCTGCGCGATCCCGATGCGCTTGTGTCACCCGGACACGGCGCATCTCGGATCGGCAGGAGGGCTCTGTGATTGGCCCTCCTGATCACATGACGGCTGTGTCGAATCACAGCCGTCATGTGATGTAAGCAAACAGCCGGTTGCTAGGCAATCGGCTCTCCTCTCCTCACGGAAGTCGTCGGTGAGGAGAGGAGAGCGGATCGCTGCAGCCGGCTGGTGATCAGTGAGTATTATCTGTTTTTTACAGCTTTTTACTCACTGATCACCAGTGTAGTGTCCCCACAGTAAAACACACGTCCCCACAACACACATGTCCCCAAATAATAAAAACACATGTCCTAAAAACACATGTCCCCCAAATAAAAACACATGTCCCCAAATAATAAAAACACATGTCCCCCACATATGTCCCAGTAAAATAACATGTGCCAATGATTATCTGCACACACATGTCCGTGATCACCTGCACACATATGTACATGATCATTTGCGTACATATGTCCGTGATCACGCAAACCATATATTATACACTTAACGGATTTTTTTTTTACAAAAAACATGTAGCAGAATACATTTTGGCTTAAATTTATGACAATATTTGATTTTATTGGATTTCTTTTAAAAAAGAAAGGAGAAAATATTGTTTTTTTTCAAAATTTCCGCTATGTTTTCGCTTATATCGCAAAAAATAAAAAACGGAGTCGCGAATAAATACCACCAAACTAAAGCTCTATTTGTGCGAACAAAATGATAAAAAATTTATTTGGTTACAGCATTGCATGACCGCGCAATTGTCACTGAAAGTGTGAGAGCGCTAAAAATTGGTCTTGGAAGGAAGGGGGCGAAAGTGCACAGTATTGTAGTGGTTAAAGGGGTTGTAAAACTACATGTTTTTTTTTTTTTTTTTCACCTTGGAAAAAACACCTGCCAGTGACCGGCCCCCGAGCCCTCCCATTTTACTTACCTGATCCCTAGAACTTGACCCACGGGGACGTGCTGTCTCTCTGCCCGGGGTTCTCGGCTCTTGATTGGATAGATTGATAGCAGCACAGCCATTGGCTCCCACTGCTGTCAATCAAATCCAATGACGCAGGGCAGAGTCCTGCATTCGGCCTCTATAGACACGAATTCTGGAGAGCGCCCACAAGGTACCCCCCCGGGACAGCGCTTCTCCCAGGGGGTTATCTGATGTGGGGAGGAGCCGCTGTGGGACCCAAGAAAAGGTTCGGGGCCACTCTGTGCAAAACGTGCTGCACAGTGGAGGTAAGTATGATATGATATGTTATTTATTTTTATTTATTTTTTTATAATGAACCCTTAAAATCACTTTAAGCTTTGACAAAAAAAAAAAATGGAAACTGATTAGTTTCTATGCAGAGCTGCACCAGATTTTTGCACACTCCAGTTTTAATAAATCAACCACATTGCACTAAGGCAGCCCATTTATTTTAATGAGCTGCCAACCCACCACTACAGACCTAAAATTGAACCTGTACTATTTTTCCCAATGAATTACACTACAATACATTGCATGTTGTGGTGTGCTGCAAGGCACCTTAGGCAAGTTAGTTTAGTACTTTGGGGTGCATTCAAAACAAATGGCACGCAACGTGGTCCATGCGTAATCACAATGGAGTAAAGCTGGCTTAAATGCAGTTAGTCTTTAGGGAGTTTCAGGACCTCACTATGCTGTCTGTTAGGTGAGTAAATACACATTTCAAAAAATTGCTGCATCTTTTTCGGGAAAGTAAAATTTTTATATAACGCACATTTTTGCTATTCCTTTTTTTGGTGAGTTTATCTGTTACACAGAAGTATAGAGGTTCCCCTAAAGTAGTTGTAAAGCCTTAAAGCTGAGTTCTGCCCGCCCCTTTAAAAATTAAAAGTCAGCTACACATACTGTAGCTGCTGACTTTGAACATTAGGACACTTACCTGTCCTTGAGTCCAGCGATGTCGGTACCGCAGCTGATGTTTCCATCGGCTAGTTGGGTGCTGCCGCCGCCATTGCAGGTAAGGAAACCCGGCAGTGTAGCCTTTCGACTTCACGACCGGGTCCCTACTGCGCATGGCCTCTCACTGGCCCGACAGAAGGGGACGAGGAGGACCAAGCTGCTGACGTAATTTGCCCCAGCCTGATCTCCCGGAAGTGGGGACCAGGGTATCTGTAAAAAACTGGTACCCACTGGGTACCTAAAAGGTGCCAAATGTGGCACCAGAGGGGGGGGATCGGATAATGGAAGTTCCACTTTTGGGTGGAGCTCCGCTTTAAGTTTTTTTTTACCTTCATGCATTAAGGTAAAAAACTTTCTGTACTGCAGGATTCCCCACCACCTTTTGCTTACCTGAGCCCGATCTCGATCCAGTGCTGTGCCCAAGAGCTGCAGCTCTCTCCGCTGTCTCCCTCCTCTCAGGGCAGATTGATAGCAGCGGAAGTCATTGGCTCCTGCTGCTGCCAATCAAATCCTGTAAGGAGGGAGCGGGCCCAAGCTGCCCTGTCTGTGTCTATAGATGCAGACAAGGGTGGCTTGGGAGCAAGCCTGTACAAGTGCCCACATAGAAAGTGTCTGAAGAGGAAGATCCAGGAGCGCCAACAGGGGACCCCAGAAGAGTAGAATCGGGGTTGCTCTGTACAAAATCATTGCACAGAGCGGGAAAGTAGAACATGTTTATTTTAATAAAAAAATAAAAATAAACTGAAGCTTTAATATCAAATCTCCCTCTGTATACCCTCATCTCTCCTGAACTAGGCACATGAAGTCTGTTTTATGTTTAGTCTAAGTAGTCCAATAAGCGTTCAATGCAGCAAGGGTACAATCCCTGTTCAGATCAAAATTGCTAAAGCTCTACTTTAAATTGAAAAACACTTCAACTCCATGGGCTCAAGTGTCATAAAATATGAATTGCCAAAAGTATTGCCTGTTCTGAATTTTGCTTTACTAATAAAGATTAAATTTTTGTAATAAATTATCATCTTGAGAGGACGCCTCTTGTGATAATTTGATGTCCCGATTTTAATAAAAAGCTTTTATTTCACAGAACGGAAGATCCCTGAAGAAGAATTCATCATTTTGGTAGACGGCTTGAATGAGGCGGAATTCCATAAGCCTGACTATGGTGAGACCATTGCCACATTTATCAGTAAAATCCTTTCCTCATTCCCATTATGGATGAAGCTCATTGTGACAGTGCGGACTAATTTTCAGGTATGGAGACTATACACCTGTTCATTTTCTTTTACTTTATAACTGCTCCATCATTAAAACCAGTGATTAAGGTCGGAAAGAGGTTGTGTATGTTTAGGGCAGTGCCAGTAATCTGCAGCATGTGTGTGCATGTTGTTACTGATGTAGCCAACTTTTTGGAGAGGCTGAAAAGTGCTCTTTATAGCATGTCGTTTTTAAGAAACTCTAATCACTATAATATTCATCAAAAATTGTCATATAACCTAATTTTTCAATACAAATGAAACTCCATTTGTATTGAAAACTCCATTCAGAATTGAGATGCCTACAAAGAGCCCATCCAACCTCCTTTAGTCTTTCAGTTCTTCTTCCAAGAAGAAATACCGTATTTGCCGGCGTATAAGACGACTGGGTGTATAAGACGACCCCCTATTTTTCCAGTGAAAACTTAGGTTTTGGGCTATACTCGCCATATAAGACTACCCCCCTTCCGAGGCAACACCATTTACAAAAAAACATCAGAAACAAAAAAAAAACATCAGACTTAACATCAGAAAAAGGAAACTGGTGAACTACAAGCCCCAGAGATCCCACAATTGGCAGGCAGCAACAATGAATCCTCTCCTCCAAAGCACCATAAATCATACCTGTATTTTAGGGGAGATCTGGAGCTGGATGTGCAGTACAGGATGCATTGTTAATATGTAGAGCACCAAGTACACTCAGTATATGATGCTGTGTTAGTACAGTAGCCCCAGGTACACTTCAGAATACAGTGTGCAGACAGTGTGCACTGCTGAGCCAATCACGGCAGGCATTGTATTTTACTAATCTGTTGATGGATACAAAGCCTGCTCGGATTGGCAGAGGCTGTGACATCAGCCCGCGCCGCTCTGACTCATGTAGCCTGCTCGGATTGGCAGAGGTTGTTACCCAATCCGAGCTGGCTTAGCAGGCTCTGTATTCATCAGAGTGCATCGCCCGCGGGGATTGGCTGAGCGGCGCATACTGTATACATATTACAATTTTACAGAGCGCCCGGCGGACTGATATCCATCTGGCGGCTTCTTCACCCGGCGTATAAGACGACCCCCGCTTTTTGGCTGTGTAATTTCGGTGTAAAAGGTAGTCTTATACGCCAGAAAATACAGTACCTAGTGCCCTGCATTCTATTTTTTTGGTAATCTGGTGATTCTGAAGCAGTTTCCTTACTGCCACGTGTATACAGAAGGCTGAGCATAAAAAAAAAAGCCCAGCACTACCTAGAGCTGCACAATTAATCGTTAAACAATCGTGATCTCGATTCAACCCCTCTGATGATCTCTATTGCAGAGTTTGCCGATTCTTTCATATAACAAGTGTAGAGACTTATCTGCTCACTCAGCTGTCAAAAGAAAACATCTGGGCAGTCTGCCAAGTTTTAAAAATGAAACATTGGAACTAACTTCCTTCTTAGATCAAAGGGAAACTTCTGTGTGTAGAGAAAAAAATGCAGACAGTCTGCCAAGTTTTTAAACAATGTGTAAATGCAGGAAGTTTAACCACTTAAAGTCTAAATCCTTTTCTGACACTTTTGTTTCTTATGGTAAAATCAATATTTTTTGCTAGAAAATTACTTGGAACCCCCCCAAACATTATATATATATATATATATATATATATATATATATATATATATATATATATATATATATATATATATATATATATTTAGCAGAGACCCTAGGGAATAAAGTGTCAATTGCTGCAATATTTTGTCACACTGTATTTGCCCAGCGGTCTTTCAAACACAATTTTTTGGGAAAAAATACACTTCAATGAATAAAAAAAGAACAGTAAAGTTAGCCCAATTTTTTTTGTTTTAATGTGAAAGATGTTACACTGCGAGAATCGTGATCTACCTTCTAAGCAAAAAAAATTGTGATTCTCATTTTAGACAGAATTGTGCAGCTCTAGCACTACCTGTACAATTCTTTACAGCTTCTGCCGTCTTAAAATCCAAAAATACCTATTTCTGCTAGGAGAAAGGTTTTTTTTTTTTTTTTTCTGAGTGGTTGTAGTGTGGTGGGGGTCTGGCCTCATGCTGTTAAGGCTATTCACTGCATAGTAGTAAAGGGAGCTCCAGAAAACTGTGTATTCCATTTAACAGTGAAACTGATCAGAGAGCAACATCTTCTATCCAGCAGATACTGCTGTTGTTGCTACTGTCCCGTTGGTTTATTCTATGCATTTCACTGCAGCCAAATTTCAAGAGCTCCCTACGTGGTGTGGCAGTATCTGCTTCCTGAAATGTGTGCTGTTGAAATTCTTCTCTCTGTTTATCTCCAATTAGATTTAAACTTCCAGGGCAAGTTGGTTTGTGGTTTCGCCAGGCTTGCTCTAATTGATGGAAAGCAAGATACAGATAATGCATCTGGGAAATATCTGTTGCTTAACATACGAGGTTACAAGATTGGGGTTGCCTGAATACTGTGAAAGTGATGCAAGATAACTTCTGCCTGGAAGGCGATAGTCCCTATCTATGTATTTCTAGGCTTAAAATAACACTAAAGTCAGGTTTAAAATATATTCTATTTAAGTCTGTTTTTTTGACTCAGAAAAGTACCTTCTGTGGCTCTCATCCGCCTTCAAATCGGCAAAGAAAATTTCTGCTGTGATGCGACTTCTCATTAGAGGGTGTCTGTTTGTTCTCAATGACCCTGCTGTATGTAGGAATGTAGGCACTCTGTTTTGCACGCTCCCAAGGTGGACTATGGGATTTGTAGTGTGAATGGAGCAGTGCCCAGGACCACAATTGGTGAGTGGGTAAAAGGGCGAGGTTTGGTAGGACTTGTGAAAGATGCAAGGAGGCAGAAAAACATGGTACAAAATGTCACGAAAAATAGATTTGAGTGTTACTAAAGAGGAATTTTGCTCCCCCACCCATAAGTTTTTTGCTCCCCAGCTTACCCAATGCTGAGCTGGCCGCACTTGAGATACTCACCCACACAGAAGATCAAAGATTGTCCTGCTGAGATTCTCTACTCTGCAGCCGCTCTGTCCCGTGCTGCCATGTTCACCTGTGAGGTCATCAGTAGCCTGCGCCGGCTTTTCCGGGTTCTGACGTAGCCTACCGATGATGCACAGCTAGGCCCGCCCCCTCCTCCATTACTGAATGGGGTGACGTCACATATCCGAGGAGGTGCCTGGGGCACTGACGTTATTCGCCTATGTGAATGGCGGAGAATGGGGGAGCTGCCGAAAATGTAGTAAAACAAAGAAAAAGAACCTGATATATATGCAATGGGGGGGTGGGCCATAGAAAGTGTCTGAAGAGGGAAGATCCAGGAGCGCCAACCCCCAGAATAGTAAAATCAGGGTTGCTCTGTACAAAACCATTGCACAGAGCGGTAAAGTAGAACATGTTATTTTAATTTTAAAAAAAGTCAATGGAATGGGTACAGTCAATGGAATGGGTAAAGATCCGCTTTAAGTAGTGGATGTGTATTATGGATTATTTTTGGAGAATGAAGATCTTGTTTGTCACTTTAAATTTCCGTTTGACTTGCGTGCACCCTTAACCCATATCCCCCTCCACGTGCACTTCATTTGTATCACAATTAATAGCATATGAGAGGGAATTTGTAATTTTCCCATCTGGCTTATTTTCAGAACTGCTGGGCTCCTATCCCCAGAAACCCCCTGAATCCTTCCCAAGCAGGCAGACATCACCGCAAGGTATTTCCAACAAAATAATTACCTTGCCAGAACAACCTCTCCGGTACTTCGGTGTGTCGGTTTTTCTCTCTAAGCCGCCGTTATTATGGCCTTGCTGGTAATCCCACTTCACTTGCCAAAATACCTCTAAGTCGTTGTTGATCCTGGCGATTACATTACTTGCTCGTGTTTGTCTGCCAGGCAATTTACTAAATGCAATTTGAGGGAATGGAAAAGTGTCAGGCGTTCTGGATAGACAGCGGGCAAAATGATGTGGTTTTGTCACACGCCTGATGTTCAGCAGATTAATTTTTCATGTAAAGAAAGCAGCTTACCATCTGCTGGGCTTGAGAGCCAAAGTTTCATCTACCTGCGGCTCTGCAGCTGCTGATCAGCTGCTTAACTGGCATCTCCTGCACATGCTGGGCTCTGCAGTTCTTCAGCTGTAAAGCATAAATTGCCTTAAATCATTGTAACCCATTTTTAGGAGCCTGAGACCCTTTGTTGTTTTAAGGTACCATTTTTAAATATAAGCATAAAGAATAACTTTAGGCAATCCATGAATGGCTAATGCTGTATTGACTACATTGCGGGGGGGGGGAATCTGGTGAAGGGTATATAAACATTGGGGTTGATTTACTAAAACTGTAGAGTGCAAAAGCTGGTGCAGCTGTGCATAGAATCCAATCGGCTTTTAACTTCAGCTTGTTCAATTAAGCTTTGACAAAAAGATGAGTGGTTTGTATGTAGAGATGCACCAGATTTTACGCTCTCCAGTTTTAGTAAATCAACCCCCTTGCCCTGCTCTTTTTATTCCTTTTAAGGTGTTTGTAAAGATAAAATTCGAGATCATCATTGTGTGTAGCTATTTGTTGGTCATCTCCCAATCCATGTTCACGCTTTGTTTGTACTCTGTTCTCCATCTTTGATTTATTTTGTTTATTGATCTTGTCTCAATATTGAGTAATTTACATTGGATGCTTCCCCCAAAGGTAGCTTCCATGCACATGTATTGTGTTTAAAAGGATGCAACATGGATTCAAGTACAGAAAATAACTGTTGATGTGCAAGAAATATAGCATGCTTTGGCGTGATAACGGCCCCCTGAACTCCTGAGCACGTGTTGTCAGCTTTGCGCATCTAATTTCTGATGGATTGGGAAACGCGTATCAAACAGCTATAACAAAACACTTTCAATGGTATATTAAGCAGACCAAAAGGGAGCAAGTAGTTTATTGCTGGGGTTCATATAAACGTTTTACTATAGTGTCCCTCCACACCAGAGGCAAGGGGACAAGCTAAACAATGCTCAGTTTGGTGTCTATTGTTGTTTTTTTTTTTTCTTGGTAAAGTGCATATGATCAGCACAGGGCCAATCAGCACTGTCTAGACAGAGGGTCAGGGGTCATGCAGCCTCCTAAGACAGTCATAGGAGAATGAAAACTCCTCCTACAAGCTTTAACCAGACACTGATAGAAGTCACAAGACTGTTATATACTGCTGATGAGAAAATGTATTTAGCAGTTTATATTTACTAAAATAATTACATTTCCATGTTCTGTGTACTGTGGGAGACCAGATATTGTGAATGCAGGGTCCTGGGTTTAGTAACACTTGAACCTTAAAGTTGTTCTAAAGGCAAATGTTTTTTTACCTTTCAAGATTAGCTCCCTCCCGAGCCCCTCTCCCCTTAAACACTTACCTTAGTTCATTCTTTTTTTTTTTTCAATAATGTTTTTATTTAAGGTTATAACAAATACAGTTAAAGTGCAACAGTCTTACATCAAACATAATAAATGCTTTCTCATACAAGTCATATGGCTATAATTTTTCGTGCACATGTATGTTATTTCTCTGCAAGTCAGGTTATTCTAACAGTTATCTAAAGTGCCATTGGCGCCCACTGCTGTCAGTCACAGCAGTGGGAGCCATTGGCGCCCACTGCTGTCAGTCATAACCATTGAGGAGAGAGCGGGGGGCGGGTCCATGTGGTGCCATGTGTGTCAATGAACTTGCACGCCTGTGCAAGTGCACCCACATCGGCCTGCCTGCTATGGGGGCAATACAGGAGAGCGCCAGCAGGGACCCTAGAAGAGGAGATAACGGGCCACTCTGTGCAATACAATTGCATAGAGCAGGTAAGTACAAACCTGTTTTTTATTTTAGGGAGAAAAACCCCTTTAACCTGATACTTAGACAAACTCCCAGGTTAAACATTCACCTTTCCTGAGCCCTAAAATTAAAGATGCCATGGACAATAAAATGAAATCCCCCCCCCCCCAACTCTTGGGCCCCATTCACACTTGTGCGTCGCGCTAATGGTGGTGAGCATCACGCGATTTAATGTGCATTTTACACCTGAAAAACACACATCTGCGAGCTGCGTTTGGGGTAAGAGCTAAAGAATTAATGCCACCTCAAGCAATATGCACATCTTGGCGTATTTTTTGCGCGTTCCTAAAACTTGCAGGTGTGAACGGTGGCGGTTTTTCAAGGTGATTTTTCAAGAAAATAAAGCATGGAGACCTGGATGGATGGGATAAAGATCTCCTTTAAGTTGGTGACATGGTCCCTTTAAGTGATAACATTTTTTGAGGTTAATAATGCCTTTAACAAATGTATGCTTTTAACAAAAATAATTTTTTTTTTTTTTCCTTTTTTAATTCCAGGAAATAACAACTTCACTGCCCTTATCCAAGATTTCCTTAGATGATTTCCCAGAGAACAAAGAAATTTACAATGACCTGAGCGCTTATATACAATACAGAAACAGCACTAGCCAGGAAATTGCAAACAATATCTCTATAAATGGCAAAACAGATGCCAGCAGCATCGGTAAACTGACGGACCACCTGGTGACACGAAGCCAGGGCTCCTATCTCTACCTGAAGCTCACGTTGGATCTTTTTGAAAAAGGCCACCTAGTCATCAAGAGCTCCAGTTACAAAGTGGTGCCGGTTTCCGTGTCGGAGCTGTATTTGCTCCAGTGCAATATGAAGTTCATGACCAATTCGGCCTTTGAGAAAGCACTTCCTATTCTGAACTTGGCTCTGGCCTCATTACACCCCATGACAGATGAGCAGATTTTCCAGGCCATCAACGCAGGTTGTGTTTATCCGGAGCAGAACTGGAAAGACTTCCAGCAGCGAATGGAACTTCTCTCATCCTTTTTGATAAAAAGAAGGGATAAGACACGTATGTTCTGCCACCCGTCTTTCAGGGAATGGCTAGTATGGAGAGCCGATGGAGAGAGTACGCAGTTTCTGTGTGAACCGCGGTAAGAAAAAAACGGCATGTAACGATTTATACACAGAAATTTCTTGGTAACTTTTTTTACATAGGAAACTAGAAATCTTACACATGGGCTTAATTTATAGGGTGAGGGGAGAAGAGCTATTGATGCAAACAAATACCCATTTACACAATCACTTGCTAGCTTCTACTCCCTCCAGTCCTTAAGATGTTTCCTATTAGAGCTGTTCTGAGCTCATTTAGGAAATCCTTATGAATGAGCCTTCATACGGCCTCTGAGGGCCCTTGGGAAGCTTCCGTGTCATCACCCGGCGTGATAGTGCCATTTCCTGTAGGATGGATTTGCCGGTAGCAGGACTAGTCAGGGATATCCAAGAAGGAGAGTGCTGGAAGGTAAAATTTGGCAGCTGGTATTACAATCCATAAAGTTAAACTAAATTTCAATTTGTAACTGTTTTAGTACTCCTAAGGGAAATAAAGGAAATGTGCGGTATATTTTATTAAGGTAGAGTGAATATACGTGAAAACGTATTAACATGCAGCATTTTAACATCGGATTAAACATGTTGCCTAAAACTATCCACCATCAACTACCATTGTGTACATAGAATTTATTAGAGGTTGTAGAGGAATGCACATCTGATTGTGTGCTGCATTGCATTTCACATAGAACTATTATGTCGTAGCTTATTAGGTGCAGAAGTCTGGATCTTGACTGTCTTGCACTATTATAATTTTGGTGCAATACTGCACAACTCCATCGCACTAAATAATTTTCTAAAAAAAAAATAAAAAAAAAATGTGGCATGTATCGTGTGACTTTTTGTGTGTTGAATTTTGGGACTTTTTAACATTTGTTCTTCCTGTGTAACCACCTGACGACCAATGGCGTACCGGTATGCCGCTGGACTTCAAGTGGTCATACCAGCATGATACCTGCAGCAGGCATCATCCCAGTACCGTTTTTTTTAGAGCCAACGGTTGGCTCTCTTGTAAAAGCAAAACCCAATCGACCAGCCGGTGCTTCCACTGGCTGATCATAGAGACGAACAAAGACCAGTCTTTGTTCGGCTCTATGTTATGGTAACCCGGAAGCGATGACCTTGCGTCACGTCCGGTTTACCCAGATGTAAACGGCGCCATTTTTAAAAAACGAAAAGCATTTGATCACACCGATCTTGATGTAATCAAATGCTTTTGAGGGCAGAGGAGAGATCTTTGGTCTCTCCATAAAGAGAACCTGTCACTGCCTATTGCTGTGACAAGGAATGTTTACAGCAATAAGTGTTCCAAAAATAAATTAAAGCAACAGTGTAAAAATAAAAAGTTATAAAAAATTAACAAAAAAACTGCCCTTGTTCCCCCATGCTCGTGTGCAAACATTGATCCTCCCACACATATGAGGTATCACCATGAACATCAGATCCTGAGCAGTAATTCTAGCACCAGGCCTCCTGTGTAAATCTAAAGTGGTAACCTATAAAGGCTTTTAAAGAGTCGCTTAGGCTGCTTTCACACTGGGGCGGTGCGGGGCGGCGACAGTAAAGCAGCGCTATATTTAGCGCTGCTTTACCATCGTTTTACCCGCGGTATGCGGCCGCTAGCGGGGTGGTTTTAACCCCCGCTAGCGGCTGAAAAAGGGTTAAAAACCTCCGCAAAGCGCCACTGCAGCGGCGCTTTGCGGGCGGTATCCCCGCGGTCTCCCATTGATTTCAATGGGATGGAGCGGTATAGGAGCGGTGAACACACCGCTCCTTCACCGCTCCAAAGATGCAGCTAGCAGGACTTTTTTTACCGTCCTGCTAGCGCACCGCTCCAGTGTGAAAGCCCTCGGGCTTTCACACTGGAGACACAGCAACAGACACAGCAACAGCTGTTTCGGGTCGGTTTGCAGGCGCTATTTTTAGCGCAATAGCGCCTGCAAACCGCCCCAGTGTGAAAGCAGCCTTATGGATAGTAAAATGTCACAGATGTGCACAATTTTAAAGCGTGACATGTTTGGTATCTATTTACTTGGCATAACATCATCTTTTATAGTTTATTGTATTTTTTTGCATTCCAATTCGGAAGTGTATTTTTTCTAAAAGAAAAAAAGAAAATTGCGTTTGAAAAAAACGCTGTGCAATACTGTGCGACATAAAACATTGCAACACCCACCAATTTAGTCTCTGGGGCCTCTGCTTTAAAAAAATCTATATGTTTGTGGGTTCTAAGAAATGTTCTAGCAATAAAGTAATTGGCTATGGAGCGCAGAACATTTTTGAGAAATTTAGGAGAAGGTTCATAATTTCTCATCACTCTGTCCCCTTTTATGTGAATGCTCTGGAATGGGGTTTGCATATATATATATTTTATATTATTTTTTATATATATATATATTATATATATATATATATATTGCAAGCAGTTTTCTGTCAGTAGCAAGTGTAAGGTTGATATCCTATCGCAGCAACTATTGTAATAAGGGCTAGTAATTGCACTAGGCCACAGAGACTGCCCTCTAGTGTATAGTATGTAAATCTCTATTTTATCTCTTGAAAAATGATAGGGCAAGTTTCTAAAAATTTGAAATGTTACAAAAGTTACTGCAGCAATAACTAAAAATATAGTATGTTTTCTAATTTTCTTTTAAATAGGGCCATATTCTTCATACCATGTTTAGCAATGTTTTTTTTTTTTTTTTTTACTTCATTTTAATATGGTAAAGTTTTCTGTCTTTTTGTTTTCAGAAGCGGACATGCCCTATTATCTTTCATGTTTTCTCGACAAGAAGGAAAATTAAATCGACAGCAGACCATGGAATTGGGTCACCACATCTTAAAAGCTCACATATTTAAGGTACTGTTGTCTTTTGCAGCGTGGAATGTTTTGAACTATATGGGTTTAAAGCGTATTTCTATTTTTCAGGAAACCACACTTATGTTCTCATTCACACAGCATACCTAACAAATTAAAAAAAAAAGTATTCTTACCTTTTTAGATGTTTCTAAGGAGAAGGTACAAAATAAAGGTGTGTTTTGCGCTACAGTGATTGATATTAAGAATACTAAAAAACACTTACAAATAGTTCTGAAAAATCAGTCTGTCAAATGGACCATAATGGTCAAATGGCAAACTCCATGATTCAACTGTGGATAAGGTTATCCAATCACTTCACGCCACCACCACAATAGGTTGGACTCTTACCAGAGAGCCTGGATCCTTTATTATGAAGGGAAAAACAAGCTTGATGAATATGTCCCGGTAGTGGTCATCAGCAGGGGATGTACAAAGGAACCACAACAGGAACAGCTCTAGAGCATCCAGGGGACTCCACCCAAACAACGATGGTGTAGTCAGAACCAAATAAAACATTGGTTAGTGTAAAACCTCTTAAGTGTTGCATTTAATATAAAGTATTGCACTTACACATATCCATAGTAAAACCAGCATTGCATGGTGAAAAAGGTAAAATGGGCGATAGCAGGAACATACAGCTCAGCCCGACAATCTGCATTCAGGGGGATATGTTCCTGAATGCATGCGGCCCTATACACAAGTACTTCTCAAATGTGTGTACAGTCACTGAGTACTTCAGCCTGTCCTTGGTTTAGGCGGTAATAAACTTTTTTTTTTTAAATGGTCCTGTTGCAGGCTCATGCCATAATGTGCTAGTATGCACAAACATACTAGCACATTATGACAAACTTACCTTTTACATGGAATCTTCCAGCAAATCGCCATCATCGCTGCCATCGCTTTCATCTTCACCTAATCTTCTGGGTTTGCACTGTGTGCCCATTAGAATGGCCAGGCCATGATAATATCATTCCTGCGCATGCACACGGGAGTCATGATTGCAGCATAGCGCTCTGCATCCACAGAACACTGTGTTCACTCACTGGGTTCAGGGCTACTGCTAATGTGCCAGTGACTGGCTGCAGCTGCTGTGAATATCTTCCAAACAGTGTGTGTTTAAAAGCTATTCACAGTACTTACAAGTAAGCCTATTTATAAGGGCCCTTTCACACTGATGAGTTCCTATTGACTTACAATGGAAGGTGACTCTTTGGTGCACTTCTGAAAAAACTGCACCAAAGATACAACAGACGGGACTTTTCAAAGCACAGCACACCCACAGTCTGAACAGTTACATAGGATTTAACGGGGAATCATTTTCATGCTCTTCTTTTTTTTTCGCCCTGGAAAAGCGTGGTAAAAGGGCCCTAAGCTTACCTGTAATACTCCATAATATTCCCATTGCACATGTTCCTGGATAAACTCTCAAAAGTTTGGGTGCTGCAGCAACAACCAGCTGGAAACTGGTTCAGAAAGTCACAGGGGATATTTGTCAGCACACCATGGATCAAGGAAGTAGCGTCCAAACGGATTGTTTATTGCATGATCACATCACAAGAACAACGTTTCGGAGTAATGCAGGACCCCTTTGTCAGGCAAGTGATCACATACAAAATAGAATACAACTATATACAGATTTTACAATTTCCTTAACGGTAAACCACCTAAACAAGCAGGGCTGGTGCAAGGATTTTTGACACCCTAGGTGAAACCTAATTTTGCCACCCCCCCTTGACTCCACCCTCTTTGTCCTGCCCATGTATACCTTTTTAATGAAGCGCCCATCAAATGCAGCCTTACCAGCGCCCATCAAATGCAGCCTTACAGCGCCCATCAAATGCAGCCTTACCAGCGCCCATCAAATGCAGCCTCACCAGCGCCCATCAAATGCAGCCTTACCAGCGCCCATCAAATGCAGCCTCACCAGCGCCCATCAAATGCAGCCTTACCAGCGCCCATCAAATGCAGCCTTACCAGCGCCCATCAATTCAATGCAATGCAGCCTCACCAGCGCCCATCAATTCAATGCAATGCAGCCTCACCAGCGCCCATCAATGCAATGCAGCCTCACCAGCGCCCATCAATGAATGTTTGCACCGCCGCTGCGCCTCTGACACTATGTGCGGACAGAGCGGCTGCTGATGCTGAGACTTAGTTGCTTACTGCAGAGAGAAGAGATTAGGAACACCAGTGGCCGGGCACCCTAGCCAGCAGTGCCCCCTAGGTGGTAGCCCCGGCCCTGTGAACGAGGTAGATGAGGCGGTATGGTTATAGCATGTATAGGTAGGTTATTGGGCCATTCTCTATGCTGGAAATTTTCACTTAACCAACACGGGGAAATTTGCAGGTTTTACAACCAATAATAAACAGTTTTCACTTGCGTTTAAGAAATATAACATACCGTAATAATGTTCCATTAAGGAGTATATTATCGTAACCTGTATAGGAATGCAGCTGTAGAGTTAGGGCTGGGCACTGGTGCGGTTTGAAGGCTGGGCACTCCCTGCTGGCTGACAAACCTCCTTTTGTCTGGATAGAATGGTTTTGTGATCTGTGTATAATGTCTCTCCGTGGTGGTGGCTGATTTCAATCTTTGTCTTTGTTCAAGGGCAAAGCAATGGATGCTGCTTGTGTATTAATCTCTTACCTGTTGTAGTAGGCTGAGATAATCTCGTGCTATGGTGATAGTAGCACAAATCATAGTCTTTATTCATTCACGTTAGTAAGCAATAGCTGTGTTACAGTGGACCTCCCAATAAATATCACACTTCATCTATTTTAATAGGACACATCCGCTTTGTCACACAACATTTTATTTTAAAGTATAAAGGTCTGTATTTATTGTCTCTGAGCTTCACCATGTTACTTACAGTTTCATAGTCTCTACCAGGTCAAGGACAAGTGTGCCCTGGGGCTTCTAAACACACTTACAATTCTAGCCATAGGATGCAGTATTTTTTTTTGTTAAATATTAGCCATAGAATGTGTCAATGAGGTTGATTTAAAGAGAAGTATAGGTTTTCTTTTTATTTAATAATCTTATTACCTAGGTGGATGCAGCATCGGTCCCCCGGCACCTCTAAGACTGAGAACTGAGCGATCGAACACAGCAGATCGCATGGTTCTCAGAGCTCTGTGAGTAGAGAGCTGATGACTGTCAGTCAGCAGCTCTCCGCTCTGCCCCCCCTTCCCCTCGCTTACTGGAGCGCTGGGCTGTGGAGGGGTGGAAGTGGCCGGCTCAGGCATATGGGGGTGGATCCCAAGCATATGGTCTCGATCCTTCCGGAGCCTGGACCAGTTCTGTGACATCAGCCGACAACGAACTTCAGCCTGCTGCTGAAAATGGGTCACAGGAGTGTAGAAGGAACTGCTTCACAGTGATCCACAGGAGAAGTACAGCCAAACGAGCTTTGGCTGTACTTCTCCTTTACTAAAGGCTTACAGTATAGACTGTGCACTTTGCAAGTGCAGTTGCTCCAGAGCTTAGTAAGTGAGGGGAAGCTCCGCAGACTTCTATCATCCAATCATGTTCAAGCACAATGCTGTTTTTTTATTTTCCTTGCATGTGATTGGGTATTCTTTGCAAAGTGAAGCTTTACCTCATTTACTAAGCTCTGGAGCAACTTGACTTGCAAAGTGCACAGTCTATTTGCATTTAGTAAATAAATCTCTATGTCGCTAGACATAGGTGTTATGTAATGTTGACAACATTACAAAACAAGTCTATTTGACAGTCAGCCCGTCTGTGATGCACAGCATTGTAAGTTCTTGCTGATTCTTCGCTGGGTTATGACTATTCATTGCAGATTGCATTTTACACAGCCTTTACTTTCAGCAGTAAGCCATGAAACTCATATTTTGGCTGGCCCCATCATATATAGTGATGCTTTGGGAGCACAGCTTTATATGAAGGGATGGGCTCAAAGCGGTATTAAACCCAAGACCCAAAAATGTAATATATTGAATATATCAATTCAATTGTAGCCTGATCAATGCCCATCTGCAGCCTCACCTCAGATTACTGCTGCCTCGGAGGGGACAGGGAGGGAAGCGGGACAAGCTCCATCAGATTATATACAGCGAGAATCTCCTGTGTACTCGGCGGCCTATTTAATACAAAGTCCCGCCTCCTAGAGCGGCTTCTATGATAGACAGAACACTGGTCCAATGCCGGCCCAGGAGACGGGACTTCCTATTACAGAGGCCCCTGAGCAAACACGAGATTCTCACTGTATGTAATCTGACGGCGCTCGTCCTGCCCCGTTCCCTCCTAGGAAGCCCAAATTGCAGTATCAGCGTATAACACGCACACACTATTTGCACCCGATTTTTAGGGTGAAAAAGTGCATGTTATACGACAAAAACTACAGTAAATGATGCCATCACATCTAAGAATTGGTAAGCTGCAATATAATCAATGTTTGCTTTTGGGTTTATTACCACTTTTAGCTGCTAAGAAATGGATTAAAATTTGGCCGGTTCAGCTGGGCCTGGATGAATTTCAATCCATTTATGGCCGTTCCTGCTTGACATTAACATTCGACCTCTGACAAACAGGACTGATGGAAAACTTTCCTCGATCAACCTGCTACAGCCAATTTAGCTGCTACTAATGAGTGTATTGTGACAGCAGAGTCCGGCTGTCAAAATTCAATGTCTCCACAGGGAGGAATCGCAACTTGATTGGTTGGCATCGGCAATGTCTTCATTTTTTGCCCCTTCTTCCATGTTGATGCTTCATACACATTGGGGTTGATTTGCTAAAACTGAAGAGTGGAAAATCTGGTGCTGCTTTGCATAGCAGTGTGTATGTAAGCAAGTGTAACTGAACAAGCTGAAGTTAAGCCGATTGGCCACCATGCACAGCGGCACCAAATTTTGCACTCTAGTTTTAGTAAATCAATCCCAATGTCTACAATATTATTATTATTATTATGAAATGGGGATTTAGGGATCTGATCCCCAAATCCCTATTTCACATATTCACGGATGATGGTACTTTGGATATCAGTGTTAGAATTTTTCAGAAATTGAGGCCACACATTTCCTCATTATTATTATTATTATTATTATTATTATTATTATTATTATTATACAGAATTTATAGAGCGCCAACAGTTTGCGCAGCGCTTTACAATGTAGAGGGGGGACAGTACAGTTGCAATACAGATCAATACAGAAGTAATGGGACGGCCTGATAGCTCTCAATTGTCTTATCAGACACTCCTCAAAAGCATTGAATGTGACTTGTAAGACATGGTGGAGAATTCTGAGATTGTTTCTCTGTCATTTGTTTGTAAGTGAAATACCGCAATTCCAGTAAACACAGACTTTAAAGTATTTCAAGCAGCTAAAAATAATTTGCAATGATGGGAATTCTGCCTCATTGGTTGTGTAAGATGATATCTCCAGAAAGATGTCTTGCAGTAAACTAAACTGAAAATGTCAATAAAACGCATATCATTTTCCTCCCCTTGTTTTTCACTTCTTAATATAATGCCTTAATATGGTCGTTGCTAGCAGATTACCACTGGGTAATTCAGGAAAATACGAAAAATAGATTTATAGATACTCTCCTTTAACGCATTATCTGTATATTACGAAGTATGGTCAGCATTTGTACAAACGCTTTGCACGTTTTTTCTCTTAGGACCACTTAGTTCTGCACTTCTGTGACCCGTATTCAGTTGACAGCGGGCTAAAGCCCATTGTTGGCTGACGTCACTCAGCTGGACCAGGTTCTGGAGAGTTCTTGACTTTAATGTCAAGATCCTTGACCGGACGCTGGCTCAGCCTCTCCGTGGACTGCTGAGAGCCTGAGCCAGCTGTTCCCACCCCCTGCACAGCCCAGCTCTCCAGTGAGCACTGGAGGGGCAGAGCAGAGAGCTGGTGACTATCAGTCAATCTGCTCACTGAAGACAGAGAACCAATCAATCAGCGTTTTCTGATCGCTCAGTTCTCTGTCTTAGGGGTGGCAGAGGACAGATGCAACATTGTATCGATGCTGCATACCACCTGGGTGAGCATGTAGGTTTGTTTTTTTCAGTTACCAAACTTATTTTTTCAAAGAACAAACCTCCTGTAAGGGATCATGTTTGTTAAATGTACTGACAGATCTTATTTTGAATCCTATCCTTTATCCTAATCTGAAATAAAATAAAATACCTGTTGACAGTTCTGTGAGCTCTCGTTGAACAGAGCCATGGTTGGTGTCACTACACGGGCACAGTCAGCCACTTGGTGACAGATCTTGCCCTTTGGCAACCTTACCATCACCATCATTACCACCACCATCGTCATTACCACCACCATCACCATAACCATCACTCTGTTCAGGGTACTGGTGAGATGCCATAGCTGCTAATTAGGATTTTGGTTGAGGGCTGTGCTGAAGCGGACTGAATGCCCTTTTTTGTTGTCATCAATTTAACATTTTGGTAAAACTCCTTTTCAGTTCTGTCAGTCTGCAATGATTAGTTACCATTAGCAATACTAGTTCAGTTTTTATTGGTTTAGAGTAGAGCGGTAAGGGTTACTATTACACACTACTAATTGCTTATTACTTTTTTTTTACTTATTAAAAAGTTAATTATATGTAATTCTGACAGTCGGTGTGTTTCTTTGCTTCAGGGACTCAGTAAGAAGAGTGGGATCTCATCCAGTACTCTTCAAGCCTTGTGGATTGGATACAGCACAGATGGTTTGTCTGCCGCCCTCGCTTCTCTAAGGAATCTGTACACCCCTAATGTAAAGGTAATTGTACTACAAAGAATTTGCTGTATGTGCACTTTGTATAGACAGTAATTGGAAAATGCCTTGAATGACTTTTCTACTCCAGTGGTTGATTAAAAGTTGCAATGCTCTGGAGCTCAAATGTGGGAGCAGCTTGTGCGTTTTGGATAGCGTTCAACCAGTGACACAACACACAATGCTTCAGTACTGTGGTTAGGCCATGACATCAACAGGACATGTGACCTGTGTCAGCTCAGGGAGCACGATCAAGACTTTCATGGCTAGAACAATATAAAGGTTCTCTGTACTCACCCAAACTGTCCAACCGTGTCCGAGAAAAAACTATAGGACTTCTAAAAGTCTGAAGTGACCTACTATATTTAATGATATGTTGCAAAGCATTAGTGTGCAGCAACCCATAGCCGCCAGTCACTGATCAACTTTCATTCGCTTGACTATACTAAGCTTGTAAAAAAAAAGCATTGTTGGGAATTCTGAAGGCTGAAAGTAAGTAATCTCAGGAAGCATTATTTTCCCAAAGGGTGGAACCAACTACAAGCCAAGGCTGCAAACCTTCACTTTGTTTTTTTTTTATAGACAGCTGCCCTCATTTTTGTCACCAAGGAGAAAAGGGAAGGAGTTTTTTGGCAGAAGAGACATACTAGGTCTGTTCTATCAAAAATTAAAGAGGGTGTTAATTGGGTGTGAAAAAACTAAAATGAACACCAAATATTAGTTAAAAATTGCTTTCAACTTTATTACACATATCTCATTAAAAGTGGAGCTCTCAAATAATAAAAGAAGAAAAACAAGTTCAAACGTATGCCTAATTCAGCATAGTAGGTAAATTTAGATATCTACAAAAAACTTGCCACCACCCTCATCTATAGCTGGCTATAGCAGTAAGCAGCATTGAAAGGCTGAAACAGAAAACAACAAAGCCTGGGGAATGCCCAAGAAAAAACCCAAGCCTACTTACCACCAGCTTGCAGAAAACCAAATTAGCCTGTCCTAACAGTGCGTTAAAAACAGGGGTTTACTCCGCACGCATTTGCAAACGCATGCATAAACCACAGAGCCTCGTCACGGCAGTCTGTTATCTGTGGTCCTAACACTAAAATATGAGTGTCCCCACAGTGGAGGCACATGAATTCTAATGGATCGGGTCCAGCAACGCACCAACACCTTTGCAGCCATTGTGTAATCTGCTGGGTGGTTGGTGTGCTCCTGTACCTTTTTAAGAAGGGGTGGCTCCCCTTCATTCCACCTGCCCTCATCTATCCATTAGAATGCATGAGCCTCCACTGTGGGAACACTCATATTTTAGTGTTAGGACCACAGATATCAGGGTGCCGTGACGAGGCTCTGTGGCTTACGCATGCGTTTGCAAATGCGTGTGAACTAAACCCCTGTTTTTAACGCACTGTTAGACAGGCTAATTTGGTTTTCTGCGAGCTGGTGGTAAGTAGGCTTGGGTTTTTTCCTGGGCATTTCCCAGGCTTTGTTAAATTAAGATATCTAGTAGATTTTATGAAAACATCCTTCATATACACTAGGATGATCAGGATGTGTGTATATAAATATTCTGTTATGGTTCATGGAGATCAGGAATGCCCAACCTTTTGCCTTCCTGGGCCACATTGGAAGAAGAGGAATTGTCTTGGGCCACACATAAAATACACCAAAAATAAGGATAGCCGATGAGCAAAAAAATGTGGGCAGATCCCAATTTACCGATCACTGATATGGATAATGTACCCATCTGAACAATAAAACTTCATTTTTTTGTTGTAATTTTTTTTAATATAAATAAAAGAAGGCAACATTTGATGCTGTTTTTGATAAATGAACACATCAATATCTGGTTGGATGGATGTAGTAGCAATTCTTAATTAATCCTCTAAGTGATCATCCGATATTTGTGTTCCAATTCTGCCCTTCATGTGCTTCATCTTTGAAAATAGACATGTGATTGTGAAGCGTGGGAGACTTTTCTTTGGGAGGATAAAAGGGTAAAGAGACACTTACATTTTTTTTCGGCTGCATGTGTTTGCTAAGTATAAACACACTTTTTTTTTTAAATACAAATTTTTAAGTACCGTAAGTTTACGATTTTGTCTTGGGCCACATGTGCAAGTTAGACACCTCTGATGTTCATCCAACGGAACAAGGTCCATGTTAGCAAGGATGCCCGTGCAAGCTCACAAGGTATACCTTATCAAGGGAATAATGCTAGTGATGCATGAACACCGAACCCTCAATCCATGATAAAAACATTCATTTTGGTCCCCTGTTCCAGAATGTAAACGAATGGGCTGAAACGGCACGAAAGCGCAGACATGTAGAGAGGCCTGTTAGGCGCTGCCCCCCGTATTGAGAGCAAATTCCAGCCCTGTCTTTTTTTTTTTTTCAAACTTTAAAGCTCCTCCTTAAAGCGGTAGTAAACCACATCCAAAAAAAAAAAACAATCGGGACCCGGCATACTAGCACAAGTATGTCAGACTTGCCTGAAAATGAAGCCCTCCAGCGGCACGTTGTTACTGCTGAATGCACTTTCATTTTCACCCAGCTCTGAAGGAATGGCACGGGTATGCCGTTTCTGCAAAGCACATGCGTCGGTTATGTCACTGGCTGCATCCAAAGAAAAGATCTCCTAAGCGATGCACGTTTAGGAGATATTTAAAGTACCTATAGGTAAGTCTTACTATAAGATTACCTATAGGTAGAAATCATACCTGGAAGTTTACTCCCACTTTAAGGCTCAAGAGCGAAGGAAGACCTAACTAGTAAAAACAATTCAAGTGACTAACCTAAAATGAGGTCACTGCAGGTGTTTTCGCTCTGGACCTTTTGCATAACTGATAGTGCCCTTTCCCTCTAACATTGACAGAGGATGACCGCATCTTCACCAGTTTCCGATTCCAGACCATTAATGGCTGCTGTCCCCCCCCCCCCCCCTTTCCAAGCTGGCTTCTTTGACCTTGGATGGTAACATAGGCTGCTCACTTCTGTCCCAAGGCTGCTTTGTTTTCTTTCTCGCGTTTAAAGGGTTTTTCATTTGTTCACGACGCAAGTTGCCATTTTGGGACAGCAAGTAATAATAATAATTATATCTCATTCGGTGTCCCATATGTTACCCCTTTTACATAGTTGCATAGTTAGTTTGAAAAAAGACACAAGTCCATCCAGTTCAACCACAAATAAAAAAAAATATATATCATACAATCCCATATACCCCATTCTATACCCACAGTTGATCCAGAGGAAGGCAAAAAACCCCAGCAGCGCATGCTCCAATTTGCTTAAGCAGTGGAAAAAATTCCTTCCTGATCCCCCGAGAGGCAATTGGATTTTCCCCTTTATTGATCTGTTAGTAGCCAAAATGAAAATGTTGATTGTGATCTTCAGTATCTGAATCGCTATTGCCTCATAAGAAAAAAGTTACTTGTATAAACTGTTCACTTAAGCCCCCAATTACCACCGAAATTACTAATCTATAGAAATGTCTTCTCGCTGTGCGTTGTTTGTGTATTGTAGAACGCCCTCGCTCATTCAATAAGGGTTTGCAATCTCTGCAGTACGGAAGTTCTTATACAAAACCAGCTTTAAATTTGTTTCCTCTTTTCAATATAGGCCTATTTTATTTTCTCAGTTCCTTCCCCACCTACAAACCTTCCTGAACTCATTCATCAAACAGTCTATTGGTGTTTAGACGGCTTTCTGTAGTTGTCAAGATGCAAAGTTTTGCAATTATAGTAATATGGGGTCATGTTTACCAGAGGCCTTCCCAACTGTGTGTTAATTGCAGTGTTTTGTCCGGGCCATGTCTGCTGGAGATCGCTGTTGCTGCAGAGAAGATTTATATTGGTAGTAGTTGAAACCTTATACCGGAATAACGAAGCTAAACTAAAGAGGTTTATTTTACTAAGCTTTCCACCTCAGTGGATATCTCATTAAGAATAATGTAAAAGGGTAAAGCCTGTTCTACTTTGTGTGCTTTTCAGTGTGTCTAGAGGGATGTAGAGAACTCCACCAAAATATATTTACTTATAAAGGACCAAACTATAGATATTGCTTCACATACATGATATTTTTATTGTAGTTTTTCTATGATTTTTTTCTATTTGAGTTCCCCTTATATTTATTTTAGATTTTATATTTATTTTAGATGTTATATTTATTTTAGATTTTATATTTATTTTATTTTAGATTTTATATTTATTTTAGATTTTATATTTATTTTATTTTATTTTTTTTAGATTTTATATTTATTTTAGATTTTATATTTATTTTAGATTTTAATTATTATGATATTTTTTCCATGAAGGAAATGGAATCGCAGGACAAAAATTTAAAACCTGACACATCCCAACCATTAAAGGGAGCAGTATGGATCACAGGGAAGCAGTTTGTTCTGCACTCCTGTGACACATTTTCATCTGTCAACACTCAGCCGGCCCAGGCACTGGATCGATCCTGACTTTCCTGTCGGGATCCACCCAGATGCCTGGACCGGCAGCTGGCTCAGCCTGTCAGTGAGCTTTTGGGAGACTGAGACTGAGAGGGGCAGAGCAGAGAGCTGGTGACTGGCAGTCACCAGCTCTCTGCTCAGAGCGGAGAACTGAGCAGTCAGCAGAATTTAATCGCTCAGTTCCCAGTGCAGAAGCAGCGAGGGGACAGATGCAGCACCCACCTAGGTGGTTGTTTTTTTATATTATTTAAATATTGTTTTTTTTAGAGCCATTTTTTATATAAGCAGTCCTACTGGGATTGCTTTTAGACCCCTTTCACACTGAGCAGCCCCAGGTGTCAGCGGTAAAGCGCCGCTTTACCGTAGTTTTAGCGGTACTATTCGGCCGCTAGCAGGGCGGTTTTCTCCGGGGGTGTATTCACCGCTCCTACACCACTGCAAAGAAGCTGCTGGCAGGACTTTTTGTGACGCCCTGCCAGCGCAGTGCCCCAGTGTGAAAGCACTCAGGCTTTCACACTGGGTTTGCAGCTGAGGCTTTTTTCAAGCGCTATGCAGGCGCTAATTTTAGCGCTGTAGCGCCTGAAAATGCCTCAGTGGGAAAGGGGTCTTACAACAGCCGGAAGGGACGTCCTCCCCTCCCGTCACCTTCCACGGCTTTCTCAGGTTCCCCCCTCCCGTCAATGGCTGACCATAGAGGTAGTTGGAGACCGGAATGGCTCTGATTGACTTTATGGTATAGAAAACCAGAAGTGATGAACATACATCACTTCCGGTTCCCCCAGATGTAAACAGTGCCATTTTTAAATGAAAACCTTTGATTACACCAATCTTGGTGTTATCAAATGCTTCTAAGGGCAGAGGAGACATCTGGGGTCTAATAGACCCCAGATCTCTCCATAAAGAGTAACTGTCACTGCCTATTGCTATCAAAGAGGACATTGATATCCCCTGTGATAAAAAAAAAAAAAAAAAAAGATTTAAAGCGATAGTGTAAAAATAATAAAAAAAAATGTTAAGTGCCCCTGTCGCCCCCGTGCGTGCGCTCAAAGGCGAAGGCATGCGTCAGTCCCACACACAAACACTGATCACCCCACACATGTGATGTATCACTGTGAACATCAGATTGTGGGCAGTAATTCTAGCACCAGACCTCCTACGTAAATCTAAAGTAGTAAGCTGTGAAGGCTTTTAAAGCGTCACCTATGGATAGTAAAATTGATGCCATTTGTTGCAATTTAAAGCGTGACATGTTTGGTATCGCTTTACCCGGCGTAACATCATCTTTTATATTTTACCAAACAATTTGCCATTATATTGTGTTTTTATGCATTAAAATTCAAACAAGTATATCCCCCCCCCCCTCCTAAAAAAAAAGCGTGTTTGAAAAACCTCTGCACAAATACCATGTGACATAAAAACACCCACCATTTTATTCTCTAGGGCCTCTGCTTTATAAATAAAATATATCATGTTTGGGGATGCAAAGTAGTTTTCTAATAAACAAAAAGTGCCAGAGAAGGGCCGGTCTGCAAGTGGTTAAACTTTAGTTGCTCATTTGCATGATTGGTATGACCTATCCAGCCAGTGGGATCAGGACACAGTGGTATGTCTCTGGACTTTTTCTGCAGATATGCCTTGGAAAGATCTCTATAGAAGAATTGATTTAAACATGTTAGATTTTCCCCTTAATCACAATGGTTTCCCCAAGATTAGGACAGTCCATAAACGCAGTTTACCCAACTTTTTCATATCTCTCTTGTTGATGGTAAAAGTATGTGCCCCCCGATGTCTTTCAATGACCTTCTGGCTTAGTTAGGCGGACAGCTGAAATTGGTCCACTTGTGAATTACTTATCTTGTCTTTATTTTGTACAGCATGCCTTTGTAGTATCATGCTACCCACTTAGAGGCATTTGTGTTTGTTTTTTTATTGCCATGGGTACACTATAGGCCCGGATTTCTATAGTTACATGAGAAAACTTCACACAGTTCCAGCGTTCCCCGGAGCTGATGTAGTGCATTATTACTGCCAATAGTCAGATCTGGCCTTTACATTTTAACTGGCAAGTGCAATTTAACACATGATGTCATGATGGTGTGAAAGCAGAATCGTCTGGGCTTATATGCACTGTTAATGCTTGCACTTATGAACCCCGGGGAAGGGACTAATGGAACTGTCACTGTTTTTTTTTATATAAAGTGGAACTGTCACTATTAGACACTACAAATGCTGTATTTTGTGTATAGGAGGAACACCGCCATGCTCATATAACACTGCAATAATAAAAGCTTGTGGATATGTCCTAAAAGCATACATCTACACAAAGTAAAAAAAAAATAAAAAATATTGAATGTAGTGTAGCGTGATGAACTATTACTTTCATTTTTGGAAATCTCATTGCACCCTTAGCCTGGAAGGCCATTGCTATTGTAAACTCCTGTAAAGTTATACGGTATTGCTCCACTCAAAGCAATGGCCCTGATGCCTAAAGCTAAAATACTGTCTAGGACACCTTTAAAGTGATACTAAACCCACAACAGTACAATCAGTCTGTATATGCAGTAAAGCATGCTTGTTATACTCACTGTGGAACCTAAGGGGTTAAGCCTCTGCATTGTGTAAAAAGGCTGATTGATCCTGTATGCACAGATCCTCCCATTCTTCCACTGTCCTCAATCTATCTGCTGATTGAACAAAGCCTTGCGGGCAAGCAGCACGTGTCATTTATGTATTGCTAGAGAGTTTTTCATTTTCATGGAAGGGTGCATGTGATCAGCACAGACCCAATCAGCACTGTCCAGACAGATAGAGGGTCAGGGGTCTTGCAGCCTCATAGGACAGTCAGAGTAGAATGAAAACTCCTCCTACAAGCTTTTACCAGACACTGATAGAAGTCACAAGACTGCTGTAACTGCTGATGAGAAAAGGAATTTAGCAGTTTATATTTACTAAAATAATTGCATTTCCATGTTCTGTGTACTGTGGGAGACCAGATATAGTGAATGCAGGGGCCTGGGTTTAGTAACACTTTAAAAGAGAAGTATGATAAAAGCTTTTTGGTTGATATTCTCTTCTGAAAGTCACTGGTCTCTGCTCATAGCGGATTGAGAACTGAGCAATCAGAAGTCATGTGATCGCTCAGTTCTCGGGCTTAGAGTCAGCAGGGGACAGCTGCAGTATCACAACCATGCTGCAGCCATAGAGGTTAGTACAGTTGTGCTCATAAGTTTACCTACCCTGGCAGAATTTATGATTTTTTGGCCATTTTTTTAGAGAATATGAATGATAACACAAAAACTTTTCTTTCACTCATGGTTAATGTTTGGCTGAAGCCATTTATTATCAAGCAACTGTGTTTACGCTTTTTAAATAATAATGGCAACAGAAACGACCCAAATGACCCTGATCAAAAGTTTACATACCCCAGTTCTTAATACTGTGTATTGCCCCCTTTAACATCAATGACAGCTTGAAGTCTTGTGTGGTATTTGTGGATGAGGCTCTTTATCTTCTCAGATAGTAAAGCTGCCCAGTCCTCTTGGCAAAAAGCCTCCAGTTCCTGTAAATTCTTGGGCTGTCTTGCATGAACTTCACGTTTGAGATCTCCTCAGATTGTCTCAATGATATTGAGGTCAGGAGACTGAGATGGTCCACTCCAGAACCTTCACTTTATTCTGCTGTAGCCAATGACAGGTCGACTTGGTCTTGTGTTTTGGATCATTGTTATGTTGGAATGTCCAATTACATTCCATACGCAGCTTCCTGGCTGATGAATGCAAATGTTCCTCCAGTATTTTTTGATACATACTGCATTCATCTTGCCAACAATTTTGACCAAATTTCCTGTGCCTTTTGTAGCTCACACATTAACAAAACATCAGCGATCCACCTCCGTACCTTTCATCATAGGCCTTGTTGACTTCTCTCCAAATGTAGCATTTATTGTTGTGGCCAAAAAGCTCAATTTTGGTCTCATCACTCCAAATGACATTGTTCCAGAAGGTTTGAGACTTGTCTCTGTGCTGTTTGGCGTATTGTATGCAGAATACTTTGTGGCATTTGCGTAGTAATGTCTTTCTTCTGGTGATTCGACCATGCAGACCATCTTTCTTAAAGTGCCTCCTTATTGTGCATCTTGAAACAGCCACACCACATGTTTTCAGAGAGTCCTGTATCTCACCTGAAGTTTTGTGGCTGAAATTTTAGTTGGTCTACCTGACTTTTCCACTTCTTGATTAGAGTTTAAACACTGCTGATTGGCATTCTCAATTAGTAGGATATGTTTTTATATCCCTGTTTTTTATACAGTTCAACTACCTTTTCCCGTAGATCCTTTGACAATTCTTTTGCTTTCCCCATGACTCAGAATCCAGAAACGTCAGTGTATCACTGGATGAAAAATGCAAGGGTCTGTCAGGAGTCTAGAAACTCATTGACCTTTTATATACACACACACTAATTACAAGAAAACAGATCACAGGTGAGGATGGTTACCTTAAGTCCCCTTTCACACTTATACGACTTGTCCCACGATTTGGGACTGCAAAGTAGCATGACAAGTCATTTCCCATGATTTCCAATGACAGCCATTCATATTAGTACAACTTAAAGTCGTTCCAACTTCAAAGTAGTCCCTGCACTACTTAGGTCCGATTTTGATGCCACTTACACAGGCATTCCTTGAAAGCTTTTGTGCCCCCCCCCCCCCCCACCCTCTCCATGCTCCAGCACTGCCCCCAGCTTCTGCCTTGGTTCATGGCTGGCAGTCCTTTGTCAGAACAACACATCGTTCTGCCTATTTCCTAAGACCCCAACTGCTGTTTACGCACCACCATTTTTCATCATTACGCAGGCTGAGCTCACACTATTCCAGGACTGAGGGGCCTTCTTATGCCATTATATGAGCGCTGCTCAGTCCAGGAAAAACGCCTGACCCTTCCCCGCCTCCGAGGAAGAGGAGGAAACTGCCATAACCTCACTGCACCAGTTAAACAAAATTAGATAGAAGGTATGAATAGAATTTTTTTTTTTTTTTTTATGAATAAAATATACTGGTGTAGGCTTTGGAGATTTGGGTGAAGATATTTGCCATACTGCTTTAAAGTGGTGTTGCCACTCATCTCTAAATGCCTGTTGCTAGGGGGTCCCTCGTAGTCTGCCACCTTCAGTGCCCGGGCGCTGACATCACTTCCCCTCGGCACCGCACAGTCATCTGGGACCTGTCACGTGTCCCAGATGACTGAGCATCGTATCACGGAGCGGGGAACGAGGGGGGGCTTCGTTCCCCCGCAACGCTGGACCCTGGGGCAGGTAAGTGTCCGATTATTAAGTCAGCAGCTGCAGGATTTGTAGCTGCTGACTTTTACAAATTTTTTTTTTTTAAGGCCCCTTTCACACTGGGGCGTTTTTCAGGCGTTTTTCAGGCACTTTAGCGTTAAAAAAAGCGCCTGTAAAACGCTTGAAAGAAGCCTCATCTGCAATTCCAATGTGAAAACTGAAGTGCTTTAAGAGCCCTTTCACACTGCCAGTGCCCGAAAAACGTTCGTAAAGCGCCTCTTAAACTAGCGACGCTTTACCAGCGCTTTTCGAGCGCTAGTGGGGCGCTTTTAACCCCTGCTAGTGGCCAAAAAAGGGTTATAAGCGCCCACAAAGCGCTGCTGCTACAAGCGCTTTTCATGCGTTTTTCAGGCGCTTCCCATTGATTTCAATGGGAAGAGGCGCTTTAGGAGCGGTGTATTCACTGCTCCAAAAGCGCTGCAAAGAAGCTGCTTGCAGGACTTTTTCTGACGCCCTGCCAGCGCAGCGCCTCAGTGTGAAAGCACTCAGGCTTTTACATTGGGATTGCAGTTGCAGCTTCTTTCAGGCGCTTTTTTTAACGCTAAAGCGCCTGACAAATGCCATAGTGAGAAAGGGGTCTCAGTGTGAACGCACTCGGGCTTTCACATTGGGATTGCAGTTGCGGCTTCTTTCAGGCGCTTTACAGGCGCTTTTTTTAACGCTAAAGCGCCTGAAAAACGCCTGAAATACACCCCAGTGTGAAAGGGGTCTAAGTGATACCCCAGCTTGATGAATTTGAATGAGTGACTTTACGTTTGGGTAGTGGTGTTGCTCTATGAAGAAATATGTAGCCTTTCTCCTGTTTCCTATGATTGAGGGAGGCTCCAGTTTGGGCCTGGAAAGTAAATGCATTTTTAAGTATTTTCTTGAAAATCATACTTCACATTCTTCCATAAGCGGCGTTTGCCAGACTGTGCAGAGGTTATGCTTCGTGGAAAACCCATCAGTCTTCTCAACACCTTACAGTCTGGCTTCTTCTATGGACTGGAATTGTAATCTGCTAGACCCATACAGTATATTAAATAGATCATTAAACATTGCGTATAAAGAGAACTAGTATTTTTCTATGCTCACTGACAGCGGTCATTGATTTGTTTTCTAGTGTTGTGTATTACTTTGACTGATAAGTAGGCATTGTCACTTCTTTATGCTTTATTGACTCTGCAAATAATTTTCCTCCTTTTTGTATTTGCCTGCAGACATCCATTTGTTTGCTGATACGGTCAGCCATACAACCCAGTTATAAAACGAATAAAAACAACACATTAGGAGTATGGCAGTCCATATTTATTTTAGCTACTTGTAATTGATTTTATTTATTACAAGTACTTATATAGCACTGCCAATTTATGCATCGCTTTACATATGAATGACTGTGATTTGTAATCGATCACCTTGTAAAACAACCCATTCAGCAAGGAAATGAAAAGCAAAACGTGTGTATAGTTTTAACTAGCTGAGATCCATGCTATAGCCAAATGACGGCTACAGCGCGGATCTGATGTGCCGGGACGACGTCTATTGACGTCGTCCCGGCAACGAGCTGCCTGCGCGCCCCCTGAAGGGCGCGTGCGGCGCGCTCTGTGATCCGCGAGTCTGTGAGACTCGCTGGATCACAGATCCGAGTAAGGGGTCGATCCCGACCCCTTACCACGTGATCAGCTGTCAGCCAATGACAGCTGATCATGTGATGGTAACCGAGCCGGTAATCAGCTTTTTTTTTCCTGCTCGCGCTGACAGCGCGAGGAGAAAAAAAAAAAGCCGATCACCGGCGGCAGTGAGAGGGACATCAGTCCCTCTCACTGCAATATGCCCAGGGTCCATGGTGCCCTTCTTTTCTAATAAAAGCGCCCCCAGTGCCATCTGTCAGTGCCCCCAGTGCCATCTGTCAGTGCCCCCAGTGCCATCTGTCAGTGCCCCAGTGCCATCTGTCAGTGCCCCCAGTGCCAGTGCTGCACATCAGTGTCACCTACCAGTGCTCATTAGTGTCCCCTACCAGTGCCCAGTGCCCATCCATCAGTGCCCATCCATCAGTGCCCATCCATCAGTGCCCATCCATCAGTGCCCATCCATCAGTGCCCATCCATCAGTGCCCATCCGTGCCACCCATCCGTGCCCATCAGTGCCACCCATCCGTGCCCATCAGTGCCATCTTTGCTGTGCCCATCACTACCGACTTATCTGTCCCCACCAGTGCAGCCTATCAGTGCCCACCAGTGCAGCCTATCAGTGCCCACCAGTGCAGCCTATCAGTGCCCACCAGTGCCGCCTCATCAGCGCATATCAATGAAGCAGAAAAATTACCTGTTTGCAAAATTTTATAACAAACTATTAAACATGATTTTTTTTTTTTTTTTAATTTTCCATCTTTTTTATTTGTTTAGCAAAAAATAAAAACCCCAGCTGTGATTAAATACCACCAAAAGAAAGCTCTATTTGTGGGGAAAAAATGGTAAAAATTTCATTTGGGTACAGTGTTGTATGACCGCGCAATTGTCATTCCAAGTGCGTCAGCGCCAAAAGCTGAAAATTGGTCTGGTCACGAGGGGGGTTTAAGTGCAAAGTAATCAGGTGGTAAAAAAAATATATATAAATACCCTTGTTCCCCTTTTTTATAAGTGGTCACATTCCCTCTGTTCTCAGCTGCATAAGAGCTGGTGGGAGGGGACGCAGCTGAGCTTTCCAGTAAAAGGCTGTGCAGGGGGGCGTGTCGGGACAAGTCTGATCATTAAGGCTGAGTTCCCAGCACACAAAACTGACCATGCTGTGCTCTGCTGCTTAATGTGGTCAGTTTGTATTAGGAAAGCAGAGGGACTTGCAGGAACACCATGGATTTCACACAATGGAAGCAATACAAAGAGCACAGGATAGTTTTTCTTAAAAGTACATGGTACAGCGAGCAGAAATCAAGAATATGAAATGATGGGATAGTAATCACTTTCATCATCCATATCAGTCCCTGCCCCCGAGGAGATTACAATCTAAGGTCCCTAAGACCCCTTTCACACTTATATGACTAGTCCCACGATTTGGGACTGTAAAATAGCATGACAAGTCGTTCCCCATGATTTCCAATGACAGCCATTCATATTAGTACGACTTCAAGTCATTCCGACTTCAAAGTAGTCCTTGCACTACTTTGGTCCAAATTTGATGCCACCTACACATTCCTTGAAATCGTGGCAAAATCGCGCGACTTTGAAGTCGCACATGTGTGAAAGGGGCCTAAAGCCTAGTACACACCACCACTCACTGGGTCGGAAATATAACTGATTTTTAAACTGGTAAAGTGATTATAAAGGCTCTAATGGCAGGAACCAAAGCCAACAAACATGGTGAACATGTGATGTAAATTATGTGAATTGTGTGTGTGACAACCACAATGAAAAAAATAAAGCGATCAAATATGAAAAAAAGTTAATTTCCAAGAATTGAATGAACTTTTTGGATCACATATTTGATCACTTTTTGTTCATTGTGGTTGTCGCACACAATTCACATTTTTTTCCCACAAATAGAGCTTTCTTTTGGTGGTATTTGATCACCCCTGCGGTTTTTATTTTTTGCGCTATAAACAAAAAATAGTGACAATTTTGAAAAAAACACATTATTTTTTACTATAATAAATATCCCCCAAAAATGTATAAAAAAATAAAATAAATTTATTTTCCTCAGTTTAGGCCGATACGTATTCTTCTACATATTTTTGGTAAAAAAAATCACAATAAGCGATTATTGATTTGGTTTGCGCAAAAAGTTTTAGCGTTTACAAAATAGGGGATAGTTTTATGCCATTTTTATTAATAATTTTTACCAATAATGGCGGTGATCAGCGATTTTTATTGACTGCGACATTAGGGCGGACACATTGGACATTTTTGACACATTTTTGGGACCATTGTCATTTATACAGCAATCAGTGCTAATACAAATGCACTGATTCCTGTGTAAATGACACTGGCAATGAAGGGGTTAACCACTAGGTGGCAGTGTAGGGGTTCAGTGTGTCCTAGGGGCGTGTTGCTAACTGTGGGGGGGCGTGGCTGTGTTTTACACATCACTGATCTCTGCTCTAATCACAGGGAGCAGAGATCAGTGACACTGTTTCTAGGCAGAACGGGGAGATGCTTGTTTACTTTAGCATCTCCCCATTCTTCCTCCCCGTGAGACGATCGCGGGTATCCCCGCGGCGATCGAGTCTGCGGGACCCATGACCCGACTCACGGAGGTCCCAACCAGCGTGCGCCGCCGCGCACGTGATGGCACGGTGGCAAATTTAAAGGGACGTACTTGTACGCCCATTTGCCTGTCCGTACCATTCTGCTGACGTACATCTGTGTGCGCCGGTTGGGAACTGGTTAAAATACTTTAGAGTAATATATTTCCTAGAGAGCGCGGGTCTAATTAATTAATTTTAATTATATTTTTTTTTCACATCATAGGACAGTGGTAATGTACAAAGTGCTGAGCTCCAGCTAGATTTCTCCTTTTGTCTAAATATAGCAGTAAAAGCCGTAGAAGACGAATCATGTTTCACTATTGGTTACAGAAATTTGCTGTATTAAAGAAGTCTGCTGGTCTCTCGGTTAACAAGAATCACGAGCCTCATAGCTGGCATTAATTGAAAGCAAACCTGCCTGTATTGCCCATACCAGACGATCGGCCCTTACTTCTCATGTCTCTTGGATAGACTAGACGATGAAAGGTCGGGGCCCTTGAGTTGTTATGCAAAGCACAGCTTCCCTTTTAGTTTATTTTAACCTAGAACATGTGTTTAGTGCAAGTAACAGGCTTTATACTCTTTGTACCGACCCTGCAAGGCCAGATCCCAAGGGATGGTCATCGGCTAAAACTCAAAAGCTGAGATTTTTGCATTCTGCGGAAGGGAAGTTAGAAAAGATGATGAAATGCAGAAGTTACAAAAAAAAAAACACCCCAGCTAAAGTAATAATCTCCTGTTTGCTGGCTCATGTTCCCCTCGCTTTTGGTCGTTCCAACTGCACCCAAGTAGATATCCTTATTACTTACAGACCTTGTATGATTGATAGGAAATAACTGGCTTTAGTATGACGGGTCAATAACCCACCACTGGTCAGTCATTGCCAACAAGTCTTTGATAATGGAGTTCTGTAAAAGTTTTTCCATTATAAAAACATGCTGGAGAGCGCCAGTTTTCCGCTATACGGTGTCAGGGGAGGTTAATGTTCCTTTACAGTCCCGAGCAACTTTAAATGCCCTTATATTATCTTACACCTATTATACGTTTTTCATCTGTCAGTCCTCCTTTAATAGACCACAATGTATTCCCATGCCCTGCATCAAGAAAGCAGGTTAAGTCTAGCTTATTGTGTTTCAGGGAATATCACAGAGCTGGTGTAAAGCGCATACACAAATGTCTTCTGTGGTTTTGGCTCTAGCCAAGCAAAATTAATGTGCTGCAGCTGCCTATAGCATTCCCGAATCCAGGAGAAAAAAAAACTAACCTACTTCTTGATTCTTTTTGCAGGTGAGCCGACTCCTGATTTTAGCCGGGGCAAACGTCAACTACAGGACAGAGGTGTTAAATAACGCCCCGATTCAGTGTGTCCAAGCGCACCTCGGGCACGAGGAGATGGTGTGCCTGCTGCTGGAGTCTGGGGCCATTGTGGATGGGATGTCGGAGAGTGGAATGACCCCATTGTGCTATGCAGCTGCTTCTGGACACCTAAATATTGTAACCCTCCTGAGCAAAAAAGGAGCAAAGGTGACTATAATCGGGACAATTTAATAAAGTATTTGCGATCCTTAAAAAGTCCTGCTCTTAAAGTGGTTGTAAATCCTTACATATACCCAGTGAAGTGACTGCCATCAGGTGGTACACAGAGATTAAACAAATCTTCCTACATAAGTTGTACCTGTCTATCTGCAATCTTCTCTTCTCTACATCTATTCAAAGAGTTGAATCTTAAAGCTTGTTTGACAGTTCAGGAAAAAAAGGGGGTCAGAGAGCTGAGATTACACTCTGCAGAGCTCAGTGAGGAGAGCTCTGAGAGCTGATTGGAGGGAAGGGACACACCCCTTCACACAGGAACGAAGCTGAGGCTGTCAATCAGCGGGAGATCCCTCCCCTGTCACCTTTTTTTCTCTTGGTGTCAAGAAAACTTGTCAGAAGTGATTTAATGCTGATAGCAGAAGAACGAAGCAGCAGACAGAAATTAAACTTTAATGCTCTTAATTGAGACAAGTAAACACTATAGAGGGATATGCTTTGTTCATTTATGTAAGAAGAGGTTTGCAACCACTTTAAAGCTGAACTTAAAGCAGAGTTCCAGCCTCAAAAAAAAAAAAAGTCAGCAGCTAAAAATACTGTAGCTGCTGGCTTTTTATATAAGGTCACTTACCTGTCCAGGGATCCCACAATGTCGGCCCTCCGAAGTCGATTCGTCCACCGGCTCGGGTGCAGGTGCCACCATTGCAATTAAGGAAAACACAGCCAGTTTTCTACTGCGCATTCGTGAGTCACACTGCGCTTTCTGAATGGTCCCACTGTCTTCTGGGGGACACACAGGTCCCAGAAGGCAGCGGGGGGGAGGAGGAGGATGGGCTGATGCAGATGGGGAAATTACGCACCTCGCCACAGTGGGGCTAGTGCAGAAGCAGGGGCTTCCATTAGGGGCTCTATAGGTGCCGCCCCCCCATCCATGCGTCCGGCCCCTTGCAGGACGCTGGATGCATGAATTCCACAGACGGGGGGGGTTTCTTTTTTTTTTTTTAAGCAGAGCTTAATTAGAGGCTCTAATAGACTTCAAAATAGGGTGGGCTGGGGACGCAGAGCGCTGCGAACCGAGCCCACCCAGTTGTGTGACGAAAGCGAATAAATATTAGCTATTTTCACACTGAATCTCCTCATCGGGTAGCGGGTCTGAGATCCGTTTCCCGATTGGCTGAAAGAAGAAGCATTCAAATTTCCTGCCGAGGAGGAGGGAGGAGACAGAAGCTGCAGAGCAGGTAAAGGGGGAGCTGCCCGTGATGCCCGCAGAGGAGAGAAGGGGAAGCCACCGGTGATGCCCGCAGATGAGGGAAAGGGAAGCCGACTGGACCGGGGGGCTGTGGGTGCACCGTTTGCCACCCCCCCCCCCCCCCCCCAAAAAAAAAAAAATGACCACTTGCCACCAGCCGCCACTAGACGGAGGTACACCTTTGTACTCCACAAAAGGTAAAGAACAAATAGAAAAAAAAATGATATATCCAAAAAGGAGGGGAGGGGGGTGGGGTGGTCTTTTGTTTGGGACAGAGTTGTATTTTGCCTGGAACTCTGCTTTAAGATCAAACAGCTCAACATACAGATGAAATACATAAATGAGAGGAGTTTTTATGCCAAATTTGTATCTGTAGTTGTATTCTGTCCATCTAGCTTTGAGATTTGCACAGCTCTGTTTGGCAGGGCGGCACTAACACTTACAGGTCTGGCTGCTTCCCCAGCCTGTGGATGGACATTGAAAAAAGAAGCAGCACACCGATGAGCTCATCTGTCACTCTGCTCTCTCTTCCTGTCGGCATGCATCTTTTTTGGCACATGAGCATGACAGCTTAACAGCCATACATTATGCAATTGTCTCGCACAGTTTTCCTTCAGATTTACCAAATTCATATGAGGTCAAACGTAAACACTTTAATTTTGTATGCAATCAGGCAGGCCCTTGCACTACATTGTTAAAGGTAAATCTAAAGGAAATTGTATAATGTATGGCCAGCTTGAGGCTTCCTCTATGGTTTTGGCCTGTCCCAGTTTGAGCTCTGTTGTACAGGAACTGCAAATAGGCTAATATCAGGTGATATTCGTACACTGCTTGCTTTTAAACAAAATGCATGTATTGATGAATGAAGTATGAACAATCTATGATTTATTAAAAATTTTTCTTTGAATGTTCTGGATGATTAAAGTGGAGCCTCACGTTACAATCTTCGAGATCATTAAGGGAAAACCTGTTTCTGTATTTCACATTTAGTAAATCTATGATGCTATATATAATACATGACATGACAATCCCAGGGATCTCAGCCAAGTGTGGTAATTGTGCAATGCAGGAATTACTATTACTTGAATTGGATTTTGCCTGCAATAATTATATGCACATTGGCAGTCTCCACCCTTGGATTGAACTGTGCTCCTCCACTCATATATTTTACAATGGCAGACCGGCTTCAGTTGGAATGTGTGAAGCTTTGTCCCTTGTGTGTGGAATTCGCTCTGTATGTGGCCCGTAAGATGATGTGGGTTACTAGATCCCGGGTCATTAATAGGAATTTGTCAGAATGTTCCCCCTTCCCCTCTAATATCCAGCAGATGTTGTGGCTTCCTCATCTAATGAAGCTCACAGAGAATACGCTTCCTGTGCTGTTGCCGGGCTTCAGCTATTCCGGCAGATGGAGAGTATTGGCAAGACTCTGCAAGGTCCTTATTGAAATGTCTTCTCTTACCCTGATTTATTAGAACGGCTGATCGAGGAATCCTTTATATTGCCGGAAGGGAACCTACCAGATTCTATTTTTATTCTTACAAACTTAAAATCCAGCCGGACGACTGGGTTCTATCGGACCAGCTGCTATACACACGAGTTGAATGTCGACTGTTTTTCGTTGAACCGGCCGGTGCCGCCAGACATTCGGCCCGTGTGTACTAGGCTTAAAGGGGTAGTAAACTTTGTACTACCACTTTGCTTACCTGTAGGTACCGTGAATATCTCCTAAACTTGCACAGTGATATTATGCGCTCTGAAGGTCCAGCTTACAATGCGGGACCTTCAGAGCCATGCCAGAAACGTCGACTCTCGTGCACATGCGAGGGAGTGACGTCATCGCGCCACCAGCCACTCATGTAGCCAGAGGCCGTGAACTCGGAAGGAAGACCGGGGGAATATGTCAGCACTCTAAGCAGTGACGCTAGAAGGGTTCACTCTAAGGCAAGTTTCATGTGATGCATACTAGCCCATTATGACATTGCCTTGCAAGAAAGTTTTTTTTTTTTTTTTTTTTTTTTTTTTACTACCTGTAGTTTACTACCCCTTTAAACAGATTTGAAAAGGTTAGCATAAGGCATAGAATTACTAGAGATTAATGGGAATAAGGTTATGACATCTAAAGTATACCTGTCATGTATTCCAAATAGTCACCCAAAATGTAGACTGGGAGAAATCTTGCAGACATTATTAAAGTGTTACTAAACCCACAACAGTAAAATCTGTCTGTATATGCAGAATAGCATGCTTGTTATACTCACTGTGAAGCTTAAGGGGTTAATCCTCTGTATTGTACAAAAAGGCTCTTTGATCCTGTATGCACAGATCCTCCCCCTCCTGCAGGGTCTCTATTGGCAAGGCCAGATAAGACAGTGTAATACTGCTGCACATGCTCAGTTTGGTCTCTATTGCTGGAGAGAATATTTCCTGTTTTGAGTTGAGATTTTCAGGTCAATGATATTAACATCACACATTTGGGCATGTATACAGATCCTAAATGCCAGCCCAGTCTCTCCCTCCTCCTTCATGCCCAGTAACTAAAAAAGAACACGGTGGGTGGGATGTCACGTCTTGATTGGATGATCCGCCTCCCATAACAGCATGAGGACACAGGCTATAGTGGAAATCTCCTCTTACCTGAACACTCAGCACTTGGGCTGACCCTGCAGTTTATCACGTGACCGTGGTATATAGATCAGCCAAAAATTATATAGTAGCACTATTTTTGGGCCTTTTTTCTCTTTTTTTATTATACTTCATAGCGCCGAGAAGTAGATGTCATTCGGAAAATAGGGCTTTTATCCGTTCAAACAAATGGATGTTCATGGAAGCGGATGAAAACAGATGTAAATGGTTGATCATCCATTTACATCCGTTTTTCCATAGGAATGCATTGATGTCCATTTTTGATCCGTCAACGGATGGATGAAAAACGGACGCACGGTCCGTATGTGTGAAAGAGGCCTAAAGCGGAATTAAACTCACCTATCATTTACAGCAGTGGTCATCAACCCTGTCCTCGGGGCCCACTAACAGGCCAGGTTTTATGTATTACCTTGGGGAGATGCAGACTAGAATACTGCAATCACTGAGCAGCAAATGATATCACCTGTGATGTATTTCAGTGATCTTGCAAACCTGGCCTGTTAGTGGGCCCTGAGGACAGGGTTGATGACCACTGCTTTACAGCCAAGGAAGTTGCTTCTGTTTGATCTGCAACTGCCATGGTGCTGTACATTTGATTAGTTATGACACCAGCCATTTGATGGTTTGACAGTTTGAGGACACATGCAAATGTGACAGTTAGCAATCCTGGCATGTTAGTAATGTAACTATTTTTGAAACAGTTAAATCGATGGGTTCCACCCCCACGCACGAAAAAATGTAAAGTTAGCAGCTGCACATACTGTAGCTGCCGACTTTTAATATTAGGACACTTACCTGTCTTCGAATCCAGGAATATCGGCATCCCAGCCGATGTTTCCACAATTAGTACTAAGGGAACCCGGCAGTGAAGCCTTGCGGCTTCACAGCTGGTTCCCTACTGCGCTCTTACTGGCCGGACAGCAGAGCAAGTAGGAGGGGGGCCGAACTAACGATGGACCTCGCCACGGCGAGGTCCAACAGATGTGGGGACGGGTACCTGTCAAAAACAGGTACCCACTCCCCCTGAAAGGTGCCAAATGTGGCACTGGAAGGGGGGAGGCAGCAGATAAGCAGAGCTTCCACTTTTGGGTGGAACGCCGCTTTAATGATTTACTGCGGTTCTGGGCTTCAGCAAAATGGCAGCCACCAGCAAGAAGAAGCCAGAGCAATGCTGAAGGCAATTTACAGCACACACAAATTTTGGTAGCATTATTATTAATGTGGAATGTATGTTCCTTGCTAAAGAACCTCATTTTTTATCAAGTTATGAGTAAAGTTCCACTTTAAGGTTTGCAAACCCAGTTTGTTAATGTTTTGACTTAATCATTTAATTAAGGGTCGTTCATTGATTTGTGTTTTGCAGGTGGATCACATAGACAAGAAAGGACAGAGTGCCTTGGTACACAGTGCTCTGAGGGGACACTGCAGCATCCTCAAGTTTTTATTGAATTGCGACTGGACTTCTCCCAACCAACAACCAAATTATGTAAGACGAAGCCATGCCCTCCAACAGTCTCTGACCGCAGCCGCCAGTATGGGACACACAGAGGTAGGAAACAAATCACTGCCAACCCAGTCCATTCTCAATTCTTCATGTGGTTGACTCAAGAAAAGCATAGTGGAAGTTATACAGTATAATTTGTAATCTTAGGAAAGTCCTTTGTGTTTTGTGACCTTGTATCAGTACACATCACAGAACTCCAAGGTGGTGTCCTCTGTTTTACACTACAGTGAGCAGATCCCTGGAATATTATATAAAATTAGTTCAAGGATAATAAAGTAGAACTACTTCTCCCAGCAGCCAACTAATTAGATTCCATTTTTCGTTCACTTAGAAGAAGAAAGAGGGAATCTGGCACCATTTTTAATGGAACCTATACAAAGAAAAAGGGGCTGCCATTGCTACCCCTCCTTGGGAAAATGGCAGTTGCCTGACTGTCATGCGATTCACTGCTTCAGTATTTTGAGCCACTTAACCAAAGCAAACCTTCATATCTGATGTTCTAACTTCACTTGTATTGTTGTTCCGAGTCAGTGACTCAAGCTATCGAAGTCAAGAGGCCACCTGGCAATTAGTATATTCAAAGGGAGGCCACCCATGGTAGGCTTCATATTCCTCTCCGTAAAGATGTATTTTTATTTTTTAAAGCTGGATTAGTGTGTTAGTTAATGCTTCTTTTACAGTTGGCCTTTTGGGTAAAAGTGGCCTTGGGATGACAGGGTCACTTTAAGGCTTTGGCTATTCTGCTCTCTTTTTTTTGTACAGAGCACACGCAGGAGGCTAAATGCAGTTAATACACAACAATTATCAAACGGCTTTTTCTTTCACACTGCCTTGGACGGCCATTAACCAGAAGGTCTTGTTTCACAATGGAGTTGGAAACCGGAGACATGACTTTTATGAAGCTGGCAGTTGGGTTCTCAGAACTGACTGTCGTATCATTTGATATGCTGTGTGATGCAGTAAAATGGAATACAATGCTCCCAAAGTTCCAACTTAATCTCAGCTTTACCAGCTAATCAAGCTTAGCAAAATCATTATGATACGGTGGTTAACAATAAAAAAAGTCTTACTAGCAGAATATATGTTCCTCTGAATCCCAGGTGCTCAGTATACAGGCAAATTAAACACCTTTATAATGGGGTTCAACCCCGTCGTCCCCCACAAGTACAGAGCACATACAGAGAAATACAAAATTTTACTAATTGGGTAAATGACTGTGCCCGGTCTACCAGATAGTAATAGTAAATATGTGCGGTTGCTATGAAAGGTTAGTGTCCAGCCACAGAAATCCATACTGTATGACGCATTGTGATATGGAGTTCCAGTAGAAGGCACCCAAACCTCTTATTGTTTACAGCTAATAACATTATATAATAGATATGTGTATGGCTATATAGAGCCAATTCAGTAATTCATTCTGAAACCAATTTAAAGAGGCAGGCACAAGAGGGTTAATATACACCGATCAGGCATGACGTAGTGAATACTAATAGGTAAAGTGAATAACATTCATTATTTTATTACAATGGCATCTGAAAATGAGTGTAATTAAATTAGGCAGCACGTGAACATGTTGTTCCTGAAGTTGATGTGTTGAAAGCAGAAAAAATGGACAGGCATAAAAATAACTTTGACACGGGCCAAATTGTAATGGCAAGATTTTGTCAGAGCAATTCCAAAACTGCAGCTCTTGTGGGATGTTCCCTGTCTGCAGTGGTCAAGACCTACCAAAACTGGTCCAAGGAAGGAAAACCGGCAAACCATTGTCGGGGTCATGGGTGGCCATGAGCCATTGATGCGCATAGAGCAAAGGCTGGCCTGTATAGTCCAATCAAATATAAGAGTTACTGTAGCTCAAATTTCTGAAACAGTTAAAGCTGAACTGAAGTTTCACTGCAACAAAAAGCAATCCGGTAGGCATTTATTGCAGAAGAAACAATACCTGACTTACCTGCCTGCTCATTGTATTCTCCAGCAATGTAAACTGCTCTGCAAATGCGCAGTTCTGCTTACATCGTTGGGCTGGTCTCTGTGAATGACATCCTCTTGTGCATGCTTTGGGGTGAAGTCAGCCCATGCAGGCTGATGAAGATGACGAAGACCATCACACAGGAGAAGATGCCAATGCCAGCGAGGGACAAGACCATTGGAGGAAAGGCAAGTTTTAACTCCTTTAGTTGTGCTATAGTGCTGGTTCTGTTAGAAATTTGTCAGAAAACTGCATCGCAGTTTGTTGTGTACGGGGCAGCATAGCCAGAGTCCAGTCAGGGTTAGGCCTGAGGAAGGAGCGTAGCTCCGCAAACGCGTCGCCTATTCCCATTCGTCCGTACTCCCGGAAGTGACCTCATCGCCTTGGTTGTCGGCTGTGGTTTGGGTTCCATCTGCAGGAAGTGTCAGCACACTTCGGATCCATCCTGCCTCACAGTCGCCGCTGCCGCCCAGGATATGAAGCTGAACACTTCCATGGACATCTGGCATTATATGCCTCAATGCTGATTACTTCTGTACCGTTGTGAGTACCCTGTTGTCAGATTTTTATTAAAATACAGATCATATTGCACTGAGTGGCGCTTTTTGCTTTAACTACAGAGACCAGTCAGGGTGCCCATGCTGACCCATGTCCACAGCCAAAAGCTCATACTGTGGATTGTGAGCATCAGAACTGGACCATGGAGCAATGGAAAAAGGTGGCCTGGTCCAATGAATCACGTTTTCTTTTACATCATGTGGATGGGTTGGTGCATGTGTGTAGCTTACCTGGGTAAGAGATGCCACCAGGATGTACTATGGGAAGTCCCACCTTGTAACTTGAAAACTGGACTCAAAGGATCTGCTACTGACGGCTTGGTGCCAAATATGACAGCGTACCTTCAGAGGTCTAGTGGAGTCCATGGCTTGACAGGTCAGGGCTGTTTTGGTTGCAAAAGGGGGGTCCTACTCAATATTAGATGGGTGGGCATGTTATGGCTGATTGGTGAGTGGATAGATATAGACATAGAACATTTTTATGTTCTTGGGATTAGTTACTATGCATGCATTGTTTCAGTTCATTGGACAAGTTTAGCAGTGGATCCCAGCGTAAAATATTTTTCCAACCCTTGTCCTTGTGGAGATATCTTCTCATTTGTGGCAAGCTTACCGTATAGCAAATGGTCAGCTACCCTTGGTAAAGCAGCATGATCAGCATTGCTGATTACTTGCTATAAGTTACAGCATGTTGCTCTTTACTTTTTACTGAGCAGCCTTTTCTGTTTTCAGACGACTTCAAGTAATCCATGTACTCAGTGTCCTGTGGTCGTGCTGAAATTATAGGGCCTTTAATTATAACAATATGATTGTCATAATGCTGCCATCTACACTGTATTATAGGCTTCATGGGGGCACGCCTGCCTCTTGTTTTGAAGATCTTGGTGGATTGTGCAAGCTTTAGGTCAGATTAAAGAAACACTTTTATGAACTATTTAGAGAAGCGAATAGAAAGAGGTGACTTTAATGAAAGAACACATGAAAAGAAGATGGTATAATTGGATCTCCAAGCATATCAAATATATCAAAGATCATTTTCGAGAAGGATTTCCATTTGAGTAAAATATTCAGATCTTAGGACAGATTGTTTTTCTTTTATGTTATAATTTGATTCAGTACAGTAGATAAATGCCATTGTTTTCCTTATAAAACTGGCCATATATCTGTAATTCCTGCTGAATCGGCTGAAATTTGAGCCGTGGGGGGCATTATTGGCATCACTTGGCTTGACAAACTGGGTGCTGCAGCTGCTAGAATATAATAGTCGGCAGCGGAGATACCTCCTTCCATGCTTTAGGCCCCTTTCACACTTGTGCGACTTCAAAGTCGCGCTATTTTACCACGATTTCAAGGAATGCCTGTGTAAGTGGCATCAAAATCAGACCAAAGTAGTGCAGGGACTACTTTGATGTCGGAATGACTTGAAGTCGTACTAATATGAATGTCTGTCATTGGAAATTACGGGGAACGACTTGTCATGCTACTTTGCAGTCCCAAATCGTGGGACAAGTCGTAGAAGTGTGAAAGGGGACTTATTGTTATGGAATTTACTAGATTGCTCTTGTTCAGCCCGCGGGCTGAACAGAAGAAATCAGTGCATGTATGACTAGCCAGAGTCATGACCATCCATAATTTGTCTTTGGGTGGACTCTTGCAGGGTCCAGTTGCTGTCAAGTGTCTCAATGTGGTCTGTTTTTACAGGAGTATGTGAAGAATTCAGCATGGCCTGTGTGACAATAATGCTTGCTATAAAGCCAAGTGACACCTGTCCTAACAAGAGTAGGGGGGTGGGACGTTTTTGGGCAGTATCCTGGAGAACAGTTATTTTGAGTGTTGAGGTCTCGTAAAAGTCCACTCAAAGGTTTTTCTTCAATGGTTGCTTCACTAAATGCTGATTCAGCAATGACTGAACGCTGCTTACAGGAGTCTCACTGCTTCAGCAGCATTCTCTGTAATGTAAAATAAATATTTATTAGAAATACTAAAATTAGAATATAATAGCCACAGGAGGTGGGAGGAGTTGGGAACATGGGTACAGATACCTCACTCGGCTCTGAAGGGTTTTGGAATACCTGCATGTCCTACGTGCAGCATTTTTTTACTTCTCTTTACGGCCCATTGATGATCCTATTGTGTTTGCATGGTGACTTGATGCAATGCTTGTGCAAATCACTGTAATCTCAGGCAAAATATTACAACCTAAAACATTTAAGAAATGGCATTTTTCCCACATTAATTGTGACTGGTTGCAGCTGTTCCTGTCCAGAGTGTCGACCTTTCCTTGGCCTTCATATTTTCATGCTTGAAAGTTAACATAATTGTGATTTCATGTAGTTATGCATAGTTTCCATAACATTACCCAGCACTGTACAGCTGGGAATTGAGCAGATGGCAGAGGGGCAGTTAGTGACTGAGCACTGCCTTAGCTCTCTGATGCTTACTCCTTGTATAGGTCACCATACACATATAAATATTAAGGGGTTAGTTCACCTTTACAAAAAAAACTACCTATGCAGATAAGGGGTGTTTGGAGATAAAAACAAACTGTGCAGCTTTGCCTAAACTTGAATGCCCTTGCTATAGGTGTAGCCCATTTATATACCTCCTGAAGCCTGATTAGAATACTCACAGGATGTTGCTAAGTGAGGCATAGTCATTATTGCTCACAAGAGGAAAGGTTTGGGACTTTATATGAAACAATGGCCTGGTAGGGTCATGTGCCTCCATCCCTGTCAATATGAAGAAGGGGAGAAAGAAATGGGACTTTCATTTGAAGCACGCAGTTGCAAATAATTAGGTAGATTAAAAAAAAATGTATTTGTTCATATACCGGTACATATATGTATACTCTTAATATTAATGTATATCACAGTTCGAAACAATTTTACATGAAAATGATACATATTCAAGTAAAATTCATATATATCTCCCTGAAGACCCGGAAGCCGGCAGAGAGGTGAGTACCAATCAAAAGAATTTTGATTGATCAAAAGAATTGATCAATCGAGGAATTAATTTTTAATTTCCACAGCCCTTTTATTTATATATATATATATATATATATATATATATATATATATATATATATATATATATCAAAATAATGCCTGTATTACCTATGCTATCTCTAATCATTGTAATTATTAGTAAAAGTAACATTATCATATTGCGAAAAAAATCATATAAAATCCTGTAGATATTCCATAAAAAATCTGGTCTACACATAATTAATATAAGTCATGGTATCTGGTAGCTTGACGTGTTTCGTGGTTTTGAGACACTTTTCTGGAGCAAGTATGTGGTGTATATCTAGAATGAAAAATATGAATTCCTAAATGATCTAGCGTGAAGAAACAAGGGAATAGATACATGGAATATGTATCTACAGGATTTTATATAAAATTCTCGCAATATGCTACTTTTACTAATAATGACAGGGATTAGAGAGGGCATAGGTCATATAGGTATTGTTTTGCATTATATGTATGTGTAGATATATGAATTTTACTTGAGGCGGATACAAGGTGGATATATTATTAGAAGTCACTCTTGCCTTCAATGACTAGTGCACTTGTCAACCTTGGCAAAGGTAACCTAAGTCCTCATGATCATACGATCATTGTCTAGTGGACTTGCAAGGAGATGAGTATGGCACAGCCAGGAACCTATGGTAAGTTTTTATTTATAATGAGCAAAATTTTCTGCCCACATGTACATCTATAATTGTAAGTTATTCATAGAAACAAGTTTTTTAAATCTAATTTTCATTTCTCTTTTGTTTTGTGTATATATAGTCATTGCTTTATCCATTTGCATTCAAAGTGACCTTAACGCAATACACGTTAATGAAACGCACCAAAGTGGACAGATGTGAATGGACCCTTGAATCACTGGATAGTTTAAGTTTTAACTGTTGTTTGTTGGTCAGTTAGAGATTTCCTCTTACCATGTGGTCACTGGGATAGAAAGTAAAGGGAACTCCTCTTAGAGAAGACTCGGACAGTGATTCATTTAATCTAAAATTTAAAAATCTAATTATTGGGGACATTTAATTCTTATAAGTTCAAGTAAATTTAGTATACACATTGTCCATAGACCACCTTTTGCTTGACTCTCCTTTTTCACTTTTCCAGGTGGTGAGATGTCTCTTGAACGAGAAAGGTTCCCCATTAGACATCAATGAGAATGACACACTTTGGGGAGAGACAGGTGAAGCAATTTATTACCTACCTTACTCTGCACCCAAACATTTGCTGCTCCATCTTCAATGTTGTTAAACCTGTATTATATTTATACTACACTTATTACTGAGACCCTAGTAGCATTTTAGGGGAAATCAGGTCATCCTTTGACGGTGATGGCCATGTCGTAATATTGTATATTTTTGAAAATGCTGGTTACTAATATCTGTCAGGGTTATCGCAGGTGATGAAACTGATATGTGTTAACGGACCTTGTGCAGGCAGCCATAGTGTTTGAAATACAGACCTCACCTAGATAGAACCTAGCATATCATTAAAGTTCAGTCTAAAACTAACTGTAAATCTACTGGCAGCCACGTCCTAAAACTACTCTATCTAACCCTGTAAAGCATAAATCGCTATACATACCTTTTCTGCAGCCGATCTGGTCCAGTCTCCAACAGCGGATGATGTGTAGAAGAGAGAGCCGACAACAGCTGGGTACCGATGTCACCCATATACTTACTATGGGGCTTCCGTTGTCAGCTGCCTCTCCTGCAGAAACCTACACAGAGAACCTGCCACTGACAGCTCAGCGTGGGACCGGAGCGGCTGCAGAAAAGATAGGTATAGGGATTTTTGCTTTACAGGGTTAGATAGATTAGTTTTAGAATGTGGCTGCCAGTAGATTTAGAGTTAGTTTTTGGCTGAACTTCTACTTTAAGACAGTTTGAGTCTGTGAAATCATTGGTTAGCAAAATTTCCATAGTTCGCTTTAGATTTGTGGGTCAGAGCTGTAGACTGGCTCTGTTAATTTGGATATAAAGAGAAGGTTCAAAGTCTCTGTAGTTCTTTTTATTGCTGTTTTTGTGCAGAGATTTTGAGATTGTGGAGATTTCCCCTCACTTCCTGTTAGGACAGGAAATTATGGGAAATCCTCTCAGCTGTAACATAGAACTGAACAATAACAGATTTATTGGAATGGGGAATGAGGTTAGACATTTATTTTTTTGTTGCTGTGTGTTCCTATCCTGGTAACGCTCCCAACTGTCCCAGATTTTCGAGCCACTGTCCATGATTTGGAACAAAGTCCCTCTGTCCCTCATCCTCCTCATTTGTCCCTCATTTTGATCCATCTATATAGTTGTATATAAAATGCACTATTTATCTATCAAAAAGTGTTTTAAAGTGCTAAACCTTTCATCCAATTTCTAAACTGCTGCATTTGGAAATTTGTCCAAAAGCCAAGATAAAGAAATAGTAGTGATAAAAAAGCACTTGTGGTTTTAACCAATCATTTTTTTGTACCATTCTCTTTTTAAGCAGGGCGTGGCAGGGGGTGTGTCCTATGCCTACATACTTTTTCTAACAGCTGTCCCTCATTCCAATCTCAGAAAGTTGGGAGGTATGCTGTACATTGAAGTGGAAGCTCTAGTGTGTATACAGTACTAGTGAACCATAGTTCACCATTGAGGTCTGCAGCTTCATACTGCTTCAGAATATCCATATCTATGACAGTTTATCCCCCTGAAAGTTGGAGTAAGATCTGTGTATGCTCAACTGCTTTGCAGAATGTGAGCTTACCAACACATTGTCTGAATGCAAACACCATTGACCCGTGACCCACCTAATGCTGGCCATTTGATAAAATGAAAATATTTCACCCCTTTCTCCCCTTATGTGCCATCTCCTGTACATTTACAAGGTACACATCACACACACAAACGACTTCCTCAAGGGTGTAGGCCGTGCACTGGAAGCAGCAGGTGCACTTAAATCCACTGCGAGGAATTAGGTCATTCACAATTGCCTCAGCCTGTTGTTAAAGTAGCTATTTTCTCCCATCAAACAAGTTATAACAAAGGAAATATTCTCTGTGAACCAGGTCATCCTTTGACTTTGCCTTTTCATATTCTGTGTTGGCAAAACATAGCTTTTCCCATGCCACACCTTGATTGTTAGCCCAGCGCTGAATGAACCGAGATAAGATCAGCTGTTGCCTTGCTGCGTTTGACTGAAGCAGGGCTGACTGTTAAACATGATGGGACAGGATGAACGAGCCGCCTGCCTACACCCTGTTGGGCGCTTTTATGGAGCACGTTTCCATTTATGCCTTTATCATTAGAATTGTTTTAAATGGTTTCACCCATTTTCTCCCAAGCTTGATGTATAAAGGGGCAGACTGCCATAGGTGTATCTTTTGGCCCTTTAAAGGGCAACTCCACCATTTTATTATTTTTTCTTTTAATACTTCTGGCTAACATAATTTTAGTTAGGATAGCAAAATATTCTGCTTTTGAAATAGTATTCTGGTTTTGTTGTGCTGTACATGGTCTTTATATTTCTAGGTTTCTAATCTAGAAATGTTACTTTATGGAAATCATAGGATCATTATAATGCTGTGTCTATGTATATGCCATAGTTAACTACTCACATTTAAAGAATAACCCCAGGAGCCAAAGATGTTGTCTAAGGTGGGCTGTGGCCTGCTGCAACAGTCTTGGAAGCTTATGTGTTAAAGCGGACCTTCACTGCCTTCTTACATTTTCCATATTACTAGTCCCCTTTCCTCTCTTAAGATTTAAAGTTGTTAAACTTTCCCTGTATTTCTGAATTTCTCATTTGGGTGAGAATGACATAGCCTCTGTGTCCTGCTGGCCCGCGATACTCACGGGCATGCATCCCAGGAGGAGACTTCAAGGCCTAGCTCCCAACTGTACCTGATTTCAAGGGACTGTCCCTCATTCGGAACAATCTCCCTCTGTCCCTCTTTCCTCCTCATTTGTCCCTCATTTTGGTCTGATCTATATAGTTGTATATAAAATGCACTACTTATCTATCAAAAGTGTTTTACAATACTAAACCTTTCATCCAATTTGTAAATTCCAAGAGCCAGCATAAAGGAATAGTAGTGGTAAAAAAGAACTTGTGGGTTTTACCAATCATTTTTTTTGTACAATTGGCAGGGGGTGTGTCTAATGCCTACATACTTGCTAATAGGTGTCCCTCATTCCTATCTCAAAAAGTTCTAACGCATTGTGCATGCTTATTGGCGGCTGGCTTCTAGAACCCTTTAGAAACAGCTAAAAAAATCAGGAAGCTGGCGGCGTGGGATCTGGTGTGCAGCAGCACAGTGGCGGTCTGTGTTCTTTAGAGGAGATTTTCATTCACTTCCTCAAACGTTTCTCATTTTCAGTCCCAATAAGGGGCAGGGCGAATCTCTGCATCAGAGAGACACAAAGCAATATGGCTTTAGGTAGACTTTGGGCAATTAATGTATTATTTTATTAGGCTGGATAGTAATAAAAAGGAGATTTAACATCTGTCATTGGAATGTTTAACCACTAAGATTGTTGCAATGTGGTGCATTTATCTGTTTTGAAGAAGAAAAACCTTTCTAATCATGGGACCTGAAAACAGTGCTTTCCAAGAAACAAATGTGTTTAAAATCCATCTGACCTCTATTTATATAACCATGGGTATTCTTTGATCATTTATCTTCAGCTTGGCTGATTGGATACACATGTCGTCTCGTTTTTGGTTTTTCTTTAGTTCACGACTTTGAAGAGGATGTTATGGTTGGATTTTGTACTTTATATCAATTTATTTTGTTGGATTTTCAAATGTAAGATTATATAATATAACCCAGCAAGAAACTAGGGTGACTCTTATAACTGTTCATATTAGGCGGATTTACAAAGGTAGTAACTAATGATCCTGTGTAATAATTCCTGTTAATATCCAATCAAAATAAAAACGGGAACTTATCACAATGAGAAAAAAAAAGTACAACGTCCGCTTCATACTGTGACCCTATTTATATCTATGTGTATGTATATAGCTGTACTCCAAGGAACCACTGGAAGCCATCAGTACTGCTATCCTTTGGAATGAATGAGGCCACAATGCTTATGGGCAGTATGAAATGGTGCCTGCTGGAAAGATTTCTATATTGGGAAGGCAAGAAGGCACTCATAATGGTGGGGGTATTTATTAAAAGACAATTTTTTTTGAAGGTGGAAGGTGGATTACTTGCCATCAGCACCTCTAGCAAATTACAGTTTTCATGCCTTGCAAAGCTAGTGCTGCCCCTAGAATCGTTGACATCCAACACGCCAGGTATGCCGGATGCATCCGTCAATCTACTGCGGCCTCTTCTTTCCCCACAGCTACATTAGTTGCATTGTTTTCTCCTCTTGAATGGAGAAAAATACATTGCATCTTTTTCTCCTTTCTAGAATTGAAGAGAAAATTGTACACAAAAAACTGTGTAAAAAAATAAACAAAACCATAAAGATAAAATTGCCAGATCAGGTTTTTCTATAGATCATTAGGTCAGATAAAAAAAAATGCACTGTTGTTTTTGGGTCCTACTATGGGTAAAGACAACATATCACATAGTGGGATCCCTACAATCATCAAGAGAAGGAGAATTTTTTGGGGGTAGTTCTTTGGTGGTAGGCTATGGTAATGGCGAGAAATATACAGCTATATTTAAAAAAATTTACCTGTTTAGTATTTTTACAATTTTTTTTACAGTTTTCCTTTTGCTAATAAAAATCATGAGATATTGATTGCCATTTACCACCAAGTAAAACCCCAATTTGTTCTGGAAAAAAAAACTAACACAGGTTAAAGTTGCAAAACTCTGTTCAGGCGCTAAGATTTGTTATATTATCCATCATGAAGGGGTTAAAGAGGTAACCGATGAATAAAATTTACGTATAGTTACATTCATCCATATATATATATATATATATATATATATATATATATATATATATATATATATATATATATATATATATATATATATATATATATATATATATATATATATAATTTTAGTGTGTGTGGATATATATATATATATATATATATATATATATTAGTATAAAACAAAAAATTGGAGACGCAACATAGAAATAGTTCTCAATACGCACTCCTGCTTGTCTCGTACATCATAAAACAGTATTCTCTCCACTTCCCACCATCCATCTTGACATTGTGACCCTTTGTTCCAATATACTACCCTCCCTGAGTCAGATGAATCCTTTTAATGCACGTAATCCTTTAATGTACAATTTTTAATCCTGGAAACCAAACCGGTCTTAGACATGTATTTATTCTTGTTGGTTCACAGTTTGAATGTTTTACCAGGACTGAAAACAAAGTAATTCCTCGCAAACACTTGAAGCGTTTGTATTTTTATAATTAGAGGATGGTTTATGCAGCGTTAGTAGTTAATGTTTACATTCGGGTTAGGTCAGGGAAGGCTAGAAGCTCGCTCTAAGAAGTCATGATCTGTTTCAGGCTTTGGGCCTACTTAAGATACCATTCTTGGAATTGTTATTACCCTGTCCTAATCCCGCTGTCAAAACGCCTTGCCTATTCTTTTTGTCCCCGTGTCTTCACATATTTATTTAAACTTCCTGTCAGATTTGTTGGCCCGTGATCAGAGATGTGTCAGATTAGACGCTTTTTCCGGCCTTGCTGGTACATAGTATATAGTTACCAGCATTTATTTTGCAGAGTGTATAGCTGATCAGATTAAATTCTTTTTTATTCTTCTCTACAAGGAAGAAAATAGAGTTGTTGAAATCCTCACATTTTCCTTTCAGTGAAAGAGCAACTACAATACTGTCTGGGATCTTAAACACTGAAAATTTTGGTGACTATGGCTACCCCTTTAGACTTAAACCAAGACAGTGCACTACAATGCATGGTAGTGTGTTATTCATTGTGGTGCACTGCAACACAGGTGTGTCAAGTGTGCACTGGTGAAGTTCTTTGGGGTGCCATTCAAATTGGACTACAATGCACAGAGGTACATGTTTGCTATGCCTTGCGGTAGCATGCAGCAATCAAGTCCTCCAGTTTCAAGTTCCTCCAGTTCTTTTCTGTTCTTTGTGTCTTGTTTGGTGAGATTTCTCTTTACTTAATGTCCCAGAGATGTACAGTACAATAGTTGTCACTGGGACACTAGTGTCCACATTGGAAGATTCAATTCTGGAAACAGATAAAAACGTCTAGGTTTTCCCCCACTTTTCTTCTGTGACATTGGCCACCAGGACAAACGGAGAGAATGAATTTATCTAGCCAGAAAACGGACAGCAATAAAGCCCAGACAGAGGTTCTAATTGTCCCTCAATGTAGCCAAAAATAAAATAAAATTGACATACACTCTCCGGCAACTTTATTAGGTACGCCTGTTCAATTGCGTGGTAAAACACATTACTAATCAGCCAATCACATGGTAGCAACTCAATGCATTTAGACATGGTGAAGACAAGTTGCTGAAGTTCAAACCAAACTTCAGAATGAGGAAGAAATGAGATTTAAGTGACTCTGAAAGTGGCATGGTTGTAGATTAATTTTAATGCACACAAATACAATATAATACTCCAGGTTCGGTAAAATATAAAAGATGGTGTTTCGCCAAGTAAATAGATATCTTACATGTCACACTTTAAAATTGCAGACACTTGTGGAATGGCACAAATGTAAACTTCGGTATTTAAAAATCCTCATAGACGATGCTTTAGAGGCCTTTACAGCTTACCAGTTTAGAGTTACACTGCAGGTCGGGTGCTAGAATTATTGCTCTCACTCTGATGATCACGGTCTGTGAGCCATATTTACATATGCATGTAGGACCTGCGTATGCGTTCATCTCTGAGCGCAAGCAAGGTGGGGCAAGGGCGCTTAAAAAAATGTTTTCGTTATTTTTACTCTGTCTCCTTAAATTTTTATTTTGATCACTTTTATTGTTATCACAAGGAATGTAAACATCCCTTGTGATAATAAGCAGTGACAGGTAATCTTTACCAAGACATCTCTAATAGATTTCAGATGCCTCCTCTGTCCTCAAAAGCATCTGATCAGTGTAATCGGGTGCTTTCCCGAGTTAAAAATGGTGCTGTTTACATCTGTTGAAACCAGAAGTGACAAAATTCTCGTTGCTCCTGGTGTTCTGTCAAAATAGCCAACTCGTCAGAAAGTCCAACTACTTAAAGTCCAGTTTCTTTAAACCATCAGTAATTGGAGATTGGCTGACAAATAGCTAAATTTTCCTATACCGGACTGTATTCGGTTGCAGGTGTTGTGTCCAAACAGCAATTAGTCAAAACCGGAAGTGACGTGGTTGGAGTTTCTGACAAATTGGCTAATTTGACAGAACACCGGCTTCCTATACCATAGAGATGATTGGGGACGTTTTGGCCCCCGACCAGCTCTATAGTAAGCAGGCAGAATAACTGGCCTCAATCCAGGCTCACCAGTGGAGCAGTAGAGCCCAGAGAGGCACCAGCTGCTACCTGTAAAAGCAATCCAGCGGCTAATTAGGCGCTAGGGTGGCTTTTACAAAACAGCCAATCGCCTCCTGACGAAAACCATACCGGGATGATGCCTGTAGCTGCAGGCATCATTCCGGTATACCACTTGAAACTGCCAACAAAATTGCATGTTAGGCGGTCTTCAAGTGGTTAATGACATTTAGCAACCATCATTCAACCCACTTACAATGAACCCAGGGTGCCACCTCATCGACCTGGGCCAACAGTACATTTTTGCAGAGAGCAATGCTCTGGAGCAGGGGTCTCCAAAATCTCGAAACAAAGGGACGGTTTACTGTCCTTCAGACTTTAGGGAGGCCGGAGTGGCCAGTGGAAATAAAAAAGTTACACTTTGTGGTCAGAATAATGAGGAAAAGTGCCCCATCACTGGTGTCAGTGGGAGGAGCAGTGCCCCTATCGTTGGTGTCAGTGGGAGGAGCAGTGCCCCTATCGTTGGTGTCAGTGGGAGGAGCAGTGCCCCATCGTTGGTGTCAGTGGGAGGAGCAGTGCCCCATCGTTGGTGTCAGTGGGAGGAAAAGTGCCCCATCGTTGGTGTCAGTGGGAGGAAAAGTGCCCCATCGTTGGTGTCAGTGGGAGGAGAAGTGCCCCATCATTGGTGTCAGTGGGAGGAGAAGTGCCCCTATCGTTGGTGGAACTTTAGTTTTTAAAATTAAGTCTGGCTAGATCAGTTCAGGCTGGCCCCTTTTGCAGGTCTAGCTATGTAAAACATAAATAAGTGCCTATACTGTTTAATATCCAGGTCTCGCCTTGCTCTGCACATGCTCAGTTGGTGAAGACTAGACAGTATTTCAAGGGAATAAGTGGGTGGAGCAGTCCAGGTACAGGCCAGGAGTCCAGCCTCGGGGAGGACACTGCTTACAATGATATGTTTTATACAGGCAGTGTAAGAGTTAGTGGAAATAGGTCTAGCACGAGGGATGACTTTAGATAAGAGCTAGTTCTCAGCACGAGAATAGCCGGAATTCCTGAGCATAGCTTTGCCATGATACTGTTTATTTAAGAACACTGTGGGTTAGCCAGTTTCCGAATATGGTAAAGTGGATTGAGGGTGTAGCTCACAGGCTGCCGCCATCATCCATGGTAAACAACAGGCCATAATTATCAGGAACATTCTTCTGCTTTATTGCCTCCCCCTCTTGTTGTACTGTTGCTTCCTGTACTCTGTAAATCCAAGCAGACACAACCTTTTCCTTTGGAGCGCCGGTGTTATTGGAACTCACATGCACGTGGGTTGCTTTGCTGCCAGCTGTCCTCCTCTAACTATGGACTGTCCTCAAATTTAGGAGCCATAGAACAACCAGCGACACGTTTTTGCATGTACTGTATGTTCACATGTACTTGCATGTGTGGGTATATAGTTTTACATGCGTTGGCATGTGTATCCTTAACACACATTTTTTTTCTAAATGGAATGTAGCAAAATATATATATATATATATATATATATATATATATATATATATATTATATTTTATTATATAATATATATATAATTTTTTTAACTCCACAAATGCTATTGAAAAGATTGACAAGTACAGGTTATGTAAGTCATTTAACCAATTCAGAGAAATTACCACAAACACATCAAGGCATTGGTGTCAAAACCGATACTGTCTCAATAGTACATAGTAAGCCCATCAATCTTATTTTTAACAGAGTATGAATGCACTACATTGAATCCATCAAAGGATGAAACTATTACAGTTACAGAATTCTGTCCAGAATTAAGTCCACCGGTGATAACCCTGGGGTATCCAGCCAAGGTGACCATACTGCCTGATATTTATTTGGACATCCTCTATGTTGGAATATACCGTATTTTTCGCTCCATAAGACGCACCTAGGTTTTAGAGGAGGAAAACCAGAAAAAAAAAACATTCTGAACCAAATGGTGTACTAAAATATTTTGCAGTGCCAATTGCCATAAACGCAGAGTGACCATTGCCCATAATGCAGACTTACCTGCTGTTATCCCATCCTGTCAGAAGCAGTGTCAGGCTGCCCAGCCGGGAGATTGCCTGGTGTCCACAGGGGGTTTGGATGCATGTCCCCTGCTCTCCTGTCACTTCCGGTGGTGGGGTGGCGGGGAAGCAGTGCCAGCAACGACGGGGGGGGTGGTGCCAGCGGTGACGGGGGATCGGTGACAAACGTATATTCGCACCATAAGACACAGAGACATTTTCCCCCATATTTCTGGGGGGAAAAAGTGCATCTTATGGTCCAAAAAATATGGTACATTTTTCTAATCGCAGTGTGTCTCCCATTGCTGCGACTCGTTCTTTCCAAGAGGAAGCTTCCACAGATTTCCAATGCCTGAGAATGATCTGTCTGGCCTAGAACAAGGCCCGAGCTATGGCCTGTTTGGCGACTTATTCCGCCTGAATATCATCTAAAATGCCTAAAGACAAGATTTAGGATCCTGTATGATTAGCAAAAGTTGGGTCCATATATATCTGGACACAGGCACAACTTTTATACTTTTGGCTCTGTATGCCACCAGAATAAAATTAAAACTAAACAATCCAAATTAATTTGAAGTGCAGACATAACATAAATATCAAGTACAAATTTTAGAAACTGCCACCATTTTTATACACAGTCCCAAATGTAATTGGACAAATGAATATAATCATAAATAAAATGTAAATTTTTAATATTTTGTTGAGAATCTTTTACTGGCAATGACTGCCTGAAGTCTGGAACCCATGGACATTACCAAAGACTGGGTTTCCTCTTTTCTGATGCTTTGCCAGGCTCTAACTGCAGCTGTCTTCAAGTGGTTGTAAACCCTAAAAAAAAAAAAAAAATAAGAAAAAAAAACCTGCAAGACAAAGGCATAATGAGCTAGTATGCATAGCATACTTGCTCATTAAGAAATACATACCTGAGATCGAAGCCCCCACAGTGGTCCTCGTTCACCGATCCGGTGGCCCTCATCGCTCCCGGGGGTTACATCCGGGCATTGCGGCTCCGGTGCTGTGATTGGCCAGAGCCGTGATGACGTCACTCACTGCACAGTCTAACTGAAGAAACGGGGCACGTACATGCCGTTGCTTCAGTTTGCTTAACCACTTGCCGACCGCCCCATGTAGATATACGTCGGCAGAATGGCACGTACAGGCAGAACCACGTACCTGTACGTGCCATTCTTCAGGCGGTTGGGGGGTCCGATCGGACCCCCCTCCGCCGGCGGGGACGGTCGGCATCGCTTCAGGAGCGATCCGGGACGAGGGGACGGCCAGTGGTTTCTGGCCACCCCCTCGCGATCGCTCCTGGCGAATGAAAAGCTTCCCCTTCCTGTCTATTGTATAGACAGGAAGGCGGAAGTGATGTCACGCTCGGTGCGCCGGTCTATGTGACCGGAGACGCCGAGCGGCGAACATGTAGAGGTTAGTGCACAACACTACACTGACACCAGTACAGTTAGGCACATATTCCACCCCCCTGTCACCCCCTGATCACCCCCCAGATCACCCCCCCCCCCCCCAGTCACAGTGTCACTAATTGCAGTGATCATTTATTGACTGATCACTGCATTTAGTGTCAGTGTGACTGTAATAACTGTCAGGGCAGTTAGTTTTAGGTCCTAGGTAGCCCCCTACCCCCCCCTAATAAAGGTTTAACCCCCTGATTGCCCCTAGTTAACCCCTTCACCCCCTTTTCCCAGTGTCACTAAGCGATCGTTTTTCTGATCGCTGCATTGTGTCGCTAGGTAACCATTTTTTTTTTATTTTAACCGCCATGTTTTATATAGGTTCATAAATAGTTTTATAGGTCAGGTACCCCCATATTACAACCTAAATAAAGGTTTTAACCCCCTGATTGCCCCTAGAGTTAACCCTTTCACCAGTAATCACCGTATAACTGTCACTGGTGACGCTGGTTAGCCAGTTAGTTATTTCGTTATTTAGGTTCCCCGTCAGGTTTTTATATAGCGTCAGGTACCCCCATATATTACCTAATAAAGGTTTAACCCCCTGATTGCCCCTAGTTAACCCTTTCACCCCCTTTTGCCAGTGTCACTAAGCGATCGTTTTTCTGATCGCTGCATTAGTGTCGCTAGGTAACCAGTTTTTTTTTGTATTACTGTTACGGGTGACGCTGGTTAGTTAGCTTGTTTTTTATACTGTCAGGGCACCCGCCATTTAGTACCCAATAACGGTTTAACCCCCTGATCGCCCGGCGGGTGATATCAATTAGGTTTTAGGGTCAAATAAGGTCTGCGTCGCCCCAGGTTAGTGCCAGTACCGCAAACACCCACGCGCAAAGCATACACCTCCCTTAGTGGTATAGTATCTGAACAGATCAATATCTGATCTGATCAGATCTATACTAGCGTCCCAGCAGTTTAGGGTTCCAAAAAAACGCATTGTTAGCGGGATCAGCCCAGATACCTGCTCGCACCTGCGTTTTCCCCCTCCGCCCAGCCCAGCCCACCCAAGTGCAGTATCGATCGATCACTGTCACTTACAAAACACTAAGCACACATAACTGCAGTGTTCGCAGAGTCAGGCCTGATCCCTGCGATCGCTAACATTTTTTTTGTGGTAGCGTTTTGATTCAGTCGCTAACAGTCAGGAGCTTTTTTACCTGTGAATCTCAAAAAAATAAAAAAAACAAAAATAGTTGTCGTTTTATTGTTCTCTCTCTCTCTCTATTGTTGCTCTTTTTTTACTCCATTCTATTCTGCAATGTTTTATTATGTTTTATCATGTTTTATCATGCTTGCTTTTCAGGTATGTAATTTTGTTTACTGTGTTTTAGTGTTAAGCATTTTTTTGTTTTCAGGTGCGCCATTCAGTTGCAGCGCGGATTTATTTATCTTGACAGCAACAGCGTTTGCTCCCACGATACATAAAGCCGCGACTCCAACGCTGTAGGAGGTGATTTCACCACCACAGTTAAAAAAAAGAGCATATGTGCCGAAGCATGGGGGCAGCAGGGGGGGCGGAGGAGCGATTGGCTCCTAATGCCACGTACATACGGTCGAAATTCCGACCGTGTGTACACGGCATAACTTTTGCGGGAGGATGCCCCCATGCATCGGCATATATAAATGGTGCATGTATGCCCATCATTAGAAGTGGGTGGATGAAGGGAGGTATTCTAATGGTGGGCATACCCACCAATCAATCTCTTTTTTTCGTTCAGCCAAGAGGCTGCATGAAAAAAAAAAAGATTACAATATATGTCCAGTATGTTGCTGGACTTTGAATGGTTATACCAGAATGATGCCTGCAGGTTTAGGTATCATCTTGGTATCATTCTTTTCAGCCAGTGATCGGCTTTCATGTAAAAGCAATTCTAGCGGGTAATTAGCCTCTAGACTGCTTTTACAAGCAGTAGGAGGGAATGTCCCCCCTCCCGGATATAAACCGCGCCATTGGGAAATTGGGAAAGCATTTTATCACACCAATCTTGGTGTGGTCAGATGCTTTGAGGGCAGAGGAAAGATCTAGGGTCTAATAGACCCCAATTTTTTCAAAAAAAGAGTACCTGTCACTGCCTATTGCTATCATAGGGGATATTTACATTCCCTGAGATAACAATAAAAATCATAACAAAGAAAAAAAATGGAAGGAACAGTTTAAAAATAGAATAAAAAAGCTAAATAAATAAAAAAAAAAACTAAAAAAAAAAAAAAAAAAAGCACCCCTGCCCCCCCTTCTCTTGCGCAAAGGCGTACACAAGCGTTGGTCTGGCGTCATATGTAAACAGCAATTGCAGCATGCATGTGAGGTATCACCGCGAAGGTCAGATCGAGGGCAGTAATTTTAGCAGTAGACCTCCTCCGTGAATCTAATGTGGTATCATGTAAAGGCTTTTAAAGGCTTTTAAAAATGTATGTAGTTTGTCGCCACTGCGTGTTTGTGCGCAATTTTAAAGCATGTCGTGTTTGGTATCCATGTACTCGGCCTAAGATCATATTTTTTATTTCATCAAAAATTTGAGCAATATAGTGTGTTTTAGTGCATTAAAATAAAAAAAAAGTGTATTTTTTCCACAAAAAATGCGTTTGAAAAATCGCTGCGCAAATACTGTGTGGAAAAAAAAAATGCAACACCCACCATTTTAATCTGTAGGGCCTTTGCTTTAACAATATATATAGTGTTTGGGGGTTCAACGTAATTTTCTTGCAAAAAAAAAATATGTTTTCATGTAAACAAAAAGTGTCAGAAAGGGCTTTGTCTTCAAGTGGTTAGAAGAGTGGGTGACGTGTGACATAGGCTTCTAAATGTTGTGCATAAAATGCCAGGACAGTTCAAACCCCCCCCAAATGACCCCATTTTGGAAAGTAGACACCCCAAGCTATTTGCTGAGAGCAATGTTGAGCCCATTAAATATTTTTTTTTTTTGTCCCAAGAGATTGAATAATGAAAAAAAAAAAATATATATATTTTTTTTACAAAAAGTTGTCACTAAATGATATATTGCTCAAACATGTCATGGGCATATGTGGAAATACACCCCAAAATACATTCTGTTGCTTCTCCTGAGTACGGGGATACCACATGTGTGGGACTTTTTGGGAGCCTAGCTGCGTACGGAACCCCAAAAACCAAGCACCGCCTTCAGGCTTTCTAAGGGAGTAATTTTTTTATTTCACTTCTCACTGCCAATCACAGTTTCGGAGGCCATGGAATGCCCAGATGGCATAAAACCCCCCAAAATGACCCCATTTTGGAAAGTAGACACCCCAAGCTATTTGCTGAGAGGTATTGTGAGTATTTTGCAGATGTCGCTTTTTGTCACAAAGTTTTGAAAATTGAAAAAAGAAAAAAAAAAAAAAAAATTTTTTTTTCTTTACTTTCTTCATTTTCAAAAACAAATGAGAGCTGTAAAATACTCACCATGCCTCTCAACAAATAGCTTGGGGTGTCTACTTTCCAAAATGGGGTCATTTGGGGGGGTTTTGTGCTATTTTGGCATTTTATGGCCTTCGAAACTGTGATAGGTAGTGAGGAGTGAAATCAAAAATTTGCACCCTTAGAAATCCTGAAGGCGGTGCTTGGGTTTCGGGGCCCCGTACGCGGCTAGGCTCCCAAAAAGTCCCACACATGTGGTATCCCCATACTCAGGAGAAGCAGCAAAATGTATTTTGGGGTGCAATTCCACATATAACTATGGCATGTGTGAGCAATATATCATTTAGTGACAACTTTTTGAAGAAAAAAAAATTATTTTTTATTTTTGTCTTTATTCAATCACTTGGGACTAAAAAAAAAAATATTCAATGGGCTCAACATGCCTCTCAGCAAATAGCTTGGGGTGTCTACTTTCCAAAATGGGGTCATTTGGGGGGGTTTTGTACTTCTCTGCCATTTTAGCACCTCAAGAAATGAAATAGGCAGTCATAAATTAAAAGCGGTGTAAATTCCAGAAAATGTACTCTAGTTTGTAGACGCTATAACTTTTGCGCAAACCAATAAATATACGCTTATTGGCATTTTTTTTACTAAAGACATGTGGCTGAATACATTTTGGCCCAAATGTTTGACTAAAATTGAGTTTATTAGATTTTTCTTATAACAAAAAGTAGAAAATCTCTTTTTTTTTCAAAATTTTCGCTCTTTTTCCGTTTATATCGCAAAAAATAAAAATCACAGAGGCAATCAAATACCATCAAAAGAAAGCTCTATTTGTGGGAAGAAAAGGACGCAAATTTCGTTTCGTTACAAAACTGCATGACCGCACAATTACCAGTTAAAGTAGTGCAGTGCGAAATTGAAAAAAGACCTCTGGTCCTTAAGCTGACAATTGGTCCGGGGCTGAAGTGGTTAAACCGTGCAGGTTTAGGAGATATCCAGTGTAGCTACAGGTGATATATATATATATCAGTCTCCCGCCCTCGAGGAGTTTACAATCTAAGGTCCCTAACTCCAAGCAGGAGCAGCTCAAATCAACCAGTTATATTTCAGCTTATATCACTTTGATTGTTCACACCAGTACATGCTGATCTTTGATTGGTTTATTGCACACCACTGCCCCTTCTAAGTTAATGAAATGCTGAAAGTTCTGGCGTTTCCCTTTATTGTAATATTTCCTTCTTTTCCGGGTTGTTTGAAGCATGAATGGCGGGGACAAGCTAATCTGTGGACATATAAATAATCTCAAGTCAGACACATTAACGAGACGATTGTCTTTGGCTAACACTCTGTATCATTCATTAAGCTGTACAATGACACCATAAAATTCTGAACTCGTACTTGGCACAATGGATGGTCTTGTAACTCGGCCAAATGCTAGCTAAATGGCTTCTAACTGCTTTTGTGATGGTTTGCTTTAGAACGGTGCAAGGCAAATGTTTGGCCACACTGAACGAGGTCTTTGGAAAAAAGCAAAAGCTCACAGCTGTATCATCTCCAATAAAAGTATTGAAAGGGAAATAAGGTGCTAAAAAGGGCACAGTATTCTGGGGAGGCTCAATATAATGTGTGTTTTAGTTGCTAATTGCTTATACCCCCAAAATCTAAGGTTATTCTCATTAGATATACACGACAACCTTTGGATAGAAATAAAATGAATAACTTGACTCAAGTGGGGCAAGCTGTATGGGCAGTAGGGAATCTGTGACGACTCTGCTGCCACGCACATATGCAAGCAGGTACAGGGCTGCATTTATGCTTCTACCCCTTGTTTAAAGGAGAAGTAGGACCAAGGCTTTTTTGGCCTTGCTTCTCATGTCGGTTACAGTAGTGCATTTAGTTCTGCACTCCTGTGACCCAGATTCAGCAGACAGCAGGCTAAAGTCTGCTGTTAGCTGTTGCCATTCAGCAGCTCCAGACTGGATGGATCCCAACTTAAAAAAGAAGTTCGGGAATTGCAGAAAAAAAGTCATACTCATCCAAAATGGCTGCAGTGCCAATCCCAGCTGCAGCTGTCCCCCGCCGCCTGTAAGACCGAGAACTGAGTGGTCAAACACTGATGATCGCTCAGCTCTTGGTCCTCAGCCTGCAGAGAGTTTGGGGACTGTCAGTCACCGGCTCTCTGCTCTGCCCCTCCAGAGCTGACCGGAGTTGGCTGTGCAGGGGGGTGGGAGTGGCTGGCTCAGGCTCTCAGCAGTTTGCTGGTAAGCTGAACCAGCTGTCATTCCAGGCTAATGGGTAGATCCTGACCATACAGTTGGGATCTTTTCAGAGCCTGGACTGGCTCTGCGACATCAGCCAGCAGTGGGCTTTACTTCCTTAGTCACAGGAGTCCAGAACTAACTGCACTTCTGTGATGCATAGGAGAAGTATAGCCAAAAAAGCTTTGGCCATACTTATTTTAAATGTCGGGTTCCACCCAGATGCTGGAGCGGCAGCTGGCTCCGCCTTGCTGTGTGCTGCTGAGCACCTAAGCCCACCTTCTCCACAGCCAGTCGCTCCAGGGATGGAGGGGCAGAGCACAGAGCCGGTGAATGAGTCATCGGCTCTCTGGTCACTGAGGACCAAGAACTGAGCGAGGAGACGTCTTTGATTGCTCAGTTCTTGGTGTAGAACAACCGATGCTGCATCCACCTTGGTGAGTATGTACAGTATGTTTGTTATTTTGAAATCCCAAACTTCTCTTTTAATTTAGCACTAATGGGTAATGGGTATACTCTTGTTTTGAGACCACAAATTTGTACCACCAATCTTGGAAACTCGTTTCCCAATTGAAGGTAGATGAGGGGTACGTAATGCTATTAATTTAGTTTGGGCTAGAATATGTCCTCCTCCCCTACCGTTTCCCCGAAAATAATACCTAGCGTGATTGTCGGTGATGGCTGCAATATGAGCCCAACCCCCCCCCCCCCCCCCCCCAAATAAGCCCAAGTTAAAGTCCTTGTAGGTCTTATTTTTAGGGTAGGGCTTATTTTCGGGGAAGCAGGGTAGGGCTTATTTGGGGGGCAGGGCTTATATTGCAGCCATCACCGACAATCACGCTAGGTCTTATTTTCGGGGAAACAGGGTATATGAATGTAACTTGTACTCCTCTCTCTCATAGTGGTTTTTCCTCTCATAATTCTCGGCACAGCCTCTCCTCATATGTGTTTTGGAAGAAAATCACAGCTTTGCAGAAAACATGTTTAATTCATTGCTATTTGTAATCATTTTAAGCAGAACAAATTATGCTCTTTTCTTTAGCACAAGGGCTTTGCTACGTTAAATATTTCATAGAGCCAACACAATCTCTATTTCAGAATTTATTAAGACTGACATCTCTTGAGTCCCATTAAACAAACCACACAGAGGCTCAATAATATACCCTTTGGGCATCCAAAAGTATGAAACATGCCGGAAATTCAAGGGAGCCTGGATCTATATTCCTTTTTTTTTTTTCTGCTACTAAAACGAATGCTTTTTGTATAATTGCTACATATGTCTGTCAATTGGTTGTATACTTACCAGATATGGATTATAAGTATTTATAATGACTTATGTTTTTCCAGCTCTCACAGCAGCAGCAGGAAGGGGGAAGCTGGAGGTCTGTGAGCTACTCTTGGATCATGGAGCCATCTTGTCGCGTCTTAATAGACGTGGAATATCTCCCCTCTTTTGTGCAGTGCGCCAAGGGCACTGGCAGGTATGTAGTGTTCAGTCTTGGCCTTTTTCCTTAGCCAAACAATGTAACGGATAAAGTTTTGTATACAAAAGACAACGTTGCTGCAGGACATAGGCAACCCTGTGCCATGATCTTTCCATGTATGGTGTACTACATAATCTCTCTACATGTTGGGTAATAATGGTATCAGGAGAACACAGAGGACCACCCACATTGTCACTGTTCACGGCATAGGGCTCTGAAGGAACCGCACAGGTATGCCGTTCCCTCAGAGCGCATGCGTCGGTGACGTCACCAGTGGCTTCACATGTAAATATCTTCACTGTATGGATAGGTAATTATAGCTTACCTATAGGTAAAAAATGGTGCAAGTTTAGGAGATATGAACAACCCCTACTTACGAACGGGGGCTGCGGGGACCCTCCGCCATTTTTCGCTGTTTTTCGCCGACTTTCGGCCGTTCTGCGCATGCGCGGCCATACAGAGCCTCGGAAAATGCCGGAATTGTCCGTATTTGTCGGTCTGCGCATGCGCGGCCGACTTACGAACATTTCCGACTTCCGTACAGGCGGGCAGTCCCTAACGAGTTCGCAACTCGGGGACCCCCTGTACTCACACTTTAAAGCAGTATTGCACCAAAAGTATCTGATTATAAAGTGTGAGCTGGAGTTGGGCTTCAATTTCTTACTGTATTTAAAGAGTAACTGCTGTCTGCTCACATAATCTGTTATAAAAAATGTTTTGCCATTCTGAAGCTTCCCTCCGATTACTTTGCATATTATTTTATATATACTGTGATTCTGTACTTGCCAAATATGCTGCAGAAATCTCCCTCCACTGAGTCTGTCTGCAACCATTTTAACTAAGCAGCTGAAGCTGCCGCCTGTTCACTTCCTGGATTTACATGGACACACAGAGGCTCACCTCCAGCTCTGCAGCTCTCATTGGCCCTCTTTTGACTTACCCCCCCTCCCTTCCTGGCAAACTCACTAGAGTGAGAGAGAGGGAGCTGTGCATGATGTCATAAGCCTAGGCTAATAGACAAGAAACAAGAAGTGGGCTATATAAGGTATTTACTGGCAGAAAAAAAAATGTTTTACTATCCAAAGTTCAAACAACAAGGGCAGAAGATTTAATAGATGGAAAGTTGAAAAAATTACTGAAGGTCTGCTTTAATAACCACTTTATCAGTGCCCATCAGTGCAGCCTACCTGTGCCCATCAATGCAGCCTACCTGTGCCCATCCATGCAGCCTACCTGTGTCCATCAACGCAGCCTGTGTCTATCAAGGCAGTCAATCCATCAAAACAACAAGGGCAGAACATTTTATAGATGCAATAATTAAAAAATGACCGAAGGTCCGCTTTAAATCTGCTGGTATAATTAACACTCCCCAGACTGACAATATTGTTGTCTGCTGTGCCTCCTGTCCTCCTTCATCCAGAGTTGCATTTCACTAATACAGGAGGAGTGTTACTGGCCAGATCACGGAGTAAAAACAGGGAAAAAGCCTTAAAAAAAAAAAAAAAAAAAAAACGAATGCAGCCACCACATTTAATAATTGGTAAACTGCAATATATAAAAATTTTAAGTTTGGGTTTAATACTATTTAATAATAAGAATATGTAAAACTAACAAAAAATGTTTGTTTTAATAAAGTTTGAAATGTGTTGAAATGAAATGTGTTGATGTTGGTAGGTGAAGGCCTCAGATAAATAGTATCAGTCGGATCCTGTGTGATGTTTTTCCCCTTACACACAGCGTAACCTGCATGTCCTCTAAAGCTTATAAATAGGAGAAAAGTGAAGTCACAGTTTGCAAACAAGAGTGTGTTGTCACAGCGCTGGGACTAATGTATTCCAGTTCCCTGAACACTGGTGAAGTAATATTAAGTAAAGGAGAGCTGTGACAGTGCTGGTTTTGTCCCTGGAAGACACGGCCATACAAATTCTAATGAGATAGTCCGCCGCTTTGTGTCTCTGTGGAGTTCCCCAGCTATTCCTTTTTTTATATTTCTGCTCTTCTAGTGGAGACGGCTATTCATGACACTTCATAGGACTCCAGGGACAATACACAGTGCCACCACACAACGCCTACAGCTTTTATAGCTCAAGATGCCGACTTGGCCCCCAGTCAGTTCTGAGTAAACATTTACAGCACTGTAAAGAGCAGTGTGATGCACAGAATGTACATGGACCTATAAAGATTGCTTATTTATGATTATTGCTTGTAGCGTGCATTCATTATCCCCAGGTTACAATTAATGTTTGTTTTACCACAAGTAAGCTGATTGAGAGCTTAGTGACCTAGGGCGCCCCTACAGGCTGTAGTAGGTAGCATAGCTCCCAACTGTCCCTGCTTTTCAGCGACTGTCCCTGATTTGGAACAATGTCCCTCTTTCCTCCTAATTTGTCCCACATTTTGGTCTGATCTACCGGTATATCGTTGTATATAAAATGCACCTTTTATCTTTCAAAAAGTGTTTCCAGTGCTAAAACTTTGTTCCAAATTCAAAATTTCAGTATTGGTTAATTTCAAAAGCCAGTATAAAGGAATAGTAGTGGTTAAAAAATAGCACTTGTGGGTTTAACTGTTTTTTTGTATAATTCTCCTTTAAGGGGGCATGGCATGGGGTGTATCTTATGCCTACATACTTTTGCTAATAGGTGTCCCTCATTCCTATCGCAAAAAGTTGGGGGGTAAAAGAAAGGTCTGTCAGTACTTTAAGGGGGTGACACATCCATATACATTGCTTTAGTTGAATCCTCACATAAATGTCAGGATGTGACCATGTAAGGATATACAAATTGCAAAAAAGGGGCCTCATCACGTAAAATCAGAAGGTTTATTTATTAAAATAAACATGTAAAACAATTGCACTCACATAATCCAGTGCCACATATTCCGGGCACTAAGAGAGAAAAGCTTATTCCTGTAAAGGGGCGCCACTGCTTCACACTGCTATCCTTGAAGCCGATGTGTGTTCCACAGACCCGGAAGTAACATCACCTGTAATGATCACTCCCGAGATGTTTCGTCCAAAACAGATATCCTCACAATCATAGCTCGGATCGACAGGAAGTATGTGCCCTTTCACAGTAAGGGAAAGGTTATACTCCCACATTTCCAATAGTGACAGGCCCGCCCACATTTCCAATAGTGACAGGCCCACCCACATTTCCAATAGTGACAGGCCCGCCCACATTTCCAATAGTGACAGACCCCACCCATTTTTTTTTTTTTTAAATAACTCGTGCCCCACCCACTGTGTTTACACTTTAATCTGATCTTTGGGTCTTCTATAGAGGTACAGCATGGACGTTTTTTGAGATATACTCAGCAGGTTAATTAGGTGCAGCTAATTCTATTTTATAATCCTTATCAAGTAGTGCACTTCATAGGTACCGGTAAAATGTTTTTGATTTAACCACAAGGTCCCTAAATCAAATGTTTTCCCTTACAGAAGAGTACTTTTAAAAGTGTACAGCTGGTATTGGACCAAGATTGGGAGGTTATTCAGGGCATAGGAAGCAGCTCAGATATGTGACGAGGGCACAGGAAGGCGCATGGCAGTGTATGAGGGCAGAGCTCAGCAGTGTAAAGCAGGAACAGGGTAGAGCTCATCAGTGTGGGGAGGGTACAGGGAGGAGCATGGTGGTGTGAGGAGGGCACACGGAGGAGCATGGTGGTGTGAGGAGGGCACACGGAGGAGCATGGTGGTGTGAGGAGGGCACACGGAGGAGCATGGTGGTGTGAGGAGGGCACACGGAGGAGCGTGGTGGTGTGAGGAGGGCACACGGAGGAGCGTGGTGGTGTGGGGAGGGCACACGGAGGAGCGTGGTGGTGTGAGGATGGCACAGGGAGGAGCGTGGTGGTGTGAGGAGGGCACAGGGAGGAGCGTGGTGGTGTGAGGAGGGCACAGGGAGGAGCGTGGTGGTGTGAGGAGGGCACAGGGAGGAGCGTGGTGGTGTGAGGAGGGCACAGGGAGGAGCGTGGTGGTGTGAGGAGGGCACAGGGAGGAGCGTGGTGGTGTGAGGAGGGCACAGGGAGGAGCGTGGTGGTGTGAGGAGGGCACAGGGAGGAGCGTGGTGGTGTGAGGAGGGCACAGGGAGGAGCGTGGTGGTGTGAGGAGGGCACAGGGAGGAGCGTGGTGGTGTGAGGAGGGCACAGGGAGGAGCGTGGTGGTGTGAGGAGGGCACACGGAGGAGCGTGGTGGTGTGAGGAGGGCACACGGAGGAGCGTGGTGGTGTGAGGAGGGCACACGGAGGAGCGTGGTGGTGTGAGGAGGGCACACGGAGGAGCGTGGTGGTGTGAGGAGGGCACACGGAGGAGCGTGGTGGTGTGAGGAGGGCACACGGAGGAGCGTGGTGGTGTGAGGAGGGCACACGGAGGAGCGTGGTGGTGTGAGGAGGGCACACGGAGGAGCGTGGTGGTGTGAGGAGGGCACACGAAAGGGGCGTGGTGGTGTGAGGAGGGCACACGGAGGAGCGTGGTGGTGTGAGGAGGGCACACGGAGGAGCGTGGTGGTGTGAGGAGGGCACACGGAGGAGCGTGGTGGTGTGTGGATGGCACAGGGAGGAGCGTGGTGGTGTGGGGATGGCACAGGGAGGAGCGTGGTGGTGTGAGGAGGGCACAGGGAGGAGCGTGGTGGTGTGAGGAGCGTGGTGGTGTGAGGAGGGCACACGGAGGAGCGTGGTCGTGTGAGGAGGGCACACGGAGGAGCGTGGTGGTGTGAGGAGGGCACACGGAGGAGCGTGGTGGTGTGAGGAGGGCACACGGAGGAGCGTGGTGGTGTGAGGAGGGCACACGGAGGAGCGTGGTGGTGTGAGGAGGGCACACGGAGGAGCGTGGTGGTGTGAGGAGGGCACACGGAGGAGCGTGGTGGTGTGAGGAGGGCACACGGAGGAGCGTGGTGGTGTGAGGAGCGTGGTGGTGTGAGGAGGGCACACGGAGGAGCGTGGTGGTGTGAGGAGGGCACACGGAGGAGCGTGGTGGTGTGAGGAGGGCACACGGAGGAGCGTGGTGGTGTGAGGAGGGCACACGGAGGAGCGTGGTGGTGTGAGGAGGGCACACGGAGGAGCGTGGTGGTGTGAGGAGGGCACACGGAGGAGCGTGGTGGTGTGAGGAGGGCACACGGAGGAGCGTGGTGGTGTGAGGAGGGCACACGGAGGAGCGTGGTGGTGTGAGGAGGGCACACGGAGGAGCGTGGTGGTGTGAGGAGGGCACACGGAGGAGCGTGGTGGTGTGAGGAGGGCACACGGAGGAGCGTGGTGGTGTGAGGAGGGCACACGGAGGAGCGTGGTGGTGTGAGGAGGGCACAGGGAGGAGCGTGGTGGTGTGAGGAGGGCACAGGGAGGAGCGTGGTGGTGTGAGGAGGGCACAGGGAGGAGCGTGGTGGTGTGAGGAGGGCACAGGGAGGAGCGTGGTGGTGTGAGGAGGGCACAGGGAGGAGCGTGGTGGTGTGAGGAGGGCACACGGAGGAGCGTGGTGGTGTGAGGAGGGCACACGGAGGAGCGTGGTGGTGTGAGGAGGGCACACGGAGGAGCGTGGTGGTGTGAGGAGGGCACACGGAGGAGCGTGGTGGTGTGAGGAGGGCACACGGAGGAGCGTGGTGGTGTGAGGAGGGCACACGGAGGAGCGTGGTGGTGTGAGGAGGGCACACGGAGGAGCGTGGTGGTGTGAGGAGGGCACACGGAGGAGCGTGGTGGTGTGAGGAGGGCACACGGAGGAGCGTGGTGGTGTGAGGAGGGCACACGGAGGAGCGTGGTGGTGTGAGGAGGGCACACGGAGGAGCGTGGTGGTGTGAGGAGGGCACACGGAGGAGCGTGGTGGTGTGAGGAGGGCACACGGAGGAGCGTGGTGGTGTGGGGATGGCACAGGGAGGAGCGTGGTGGTGTGGGGATGGCACAGGGAGGAGCGTGGTGGTGTGAGGAGGGCACAGGGAGGAGCGTGGTGGTGTGAGGAGCGTGGTGGTGTGAGGAGGGCACACGGAGGAGCGTGGTGGTGTGAGGAGGGCACACGGAGGAGCGTGGTGGTGTGAGGAGGGCACACGGAGGAGCGTGGTGGTGTGAGGAGGGCACACGGAGGAGCGTGGTGGTGTGAGGAGGGCACACGGAGGAGCGTGGTGGTGTGAGGAGGGCACACGGAGGAGCGTGGTGGTGTGAGGAGGGCACACGGAGGAGCGTGGTGGTGTGAGGAGGGCACACGGAGGAGCGTGGTGGTGTGAGGAGGGCACACGGAGGAGCGTGGTGGTGTGAGGAGGGCACACGGAGGAGCGTGGTGGTGTGAGGAGGGCACACGGAGGAGCGTGGTGGTGTGGGGATGGCACAGGGAGGAGCGTGGTGGTGTGAGGAGGGCACAGGGAGGAGCGTGGTGGTGTGAGGAGCGTGGTGGTGTGAGGAGGGCACAGGGAGGAGCGTGGTGGTGTGAGGAGGGCACAGGGCAGAGCTCAGCAGTGTAAAATGGGACGGGCTCAATGAGGAGCATGGCAGTGTGGGGGGGAGGGGGGCACAGGGAAGAGCATATTGGTGTGAGGTGGGTTGAGGGTGGAGCTTAGTAGTGTGAGGGAGGCAGAGTGTGGAGCTTGGCAATGTAGAGTGAGTGGAGCTTGGCAGTGTTTGGTGGGCACAGGGATTAACTTGGCGTGTTGTAAGCACAGGGAGGAGCTTAGCGGCATGTGGTGGACACGGGGAGAAGCCTAGCAATGTGTGGTGGGCAGAGGGTGGAGTTTAGCAGCATGTAGTAGGCACAGGGAGGTAATGGGACAAACTGACATTTTATCCAGAGTGGAAAGGTTCCAGGGTGAACAGCGTGAGGAGGTCATCCTCCATGGAAGGCATTGTGGGATCACAATATTTTCTGAGCAGAATCAGAAAAAAAGAAAGCAATATCTGACTCTCTTAAACTGACTGATAACATCCCTATTTTATTTTATTTTTTTCTTTCTATTTTTACTCCATAGATTAGTTTTTTTTTTTTTTTACTAGGCATCTTATCACACGGGCTGGTCTCTGCTTGACTCCGGTTTTGCTCGGCGGGGCATCTGTCCGCTGATCCCCCAGCAGAGCGGGTGGATGATAGGTCCATATCCAGACATGGACACAGCCTGCTCTGCTCTATGGGCGGCTGGGTGTAAACTGCCTGTTTCCACCTGGCTGCCCTCTGATCTGCTAGATGGAAGGGAACAGATCCCCTTTTTGTTTTTCTTTTGGTCTTAAGTCCGTTTGCATCCGCTGCTCCATAAAAGTGAATGGAGGGCCTAATCGGGTCTGCCTGAACAACTGACAGGTGGACCCAATCGGACTGATTGTGAAAGGGGTCTAAGGGTCCTTTCACACAGGGTGGATCAGTGCTGATTCGCCCCGTGGATATCCGCTTGCTCAGCGGGGATCGCCGGAGCGATCTCCGCTGAGCAGGAAGATGACAGGTCCATCTCTGCACACAGCGCAGGGATGGACCTGTCACAGCACCGCTCTCCCCTATGGGAGATCGGGTGACGACGGACCGTAAAGTCCGTCGTCATCCGATCCGCTCTGCAGACGGATGAAAAAATAGGGTTTTCCTCCGTCTGCAGAAACGGAGCATAGCAGGCACGGACGAGATCGGGTGTCAGCGGATGCTCATCCGCTGACACCCGCTATCCCATAGGGATACCTGTATGTCCGTTTTTCATCCGAAAACGGAAGGATGAAAAACGGACAAAGTGTTTGTTTCCTGTAGTGACCAGCCAGGTAATCTCTTCATTATCCAACCCACACTGGAGAGATGACAGCTGGAATCAGGTTTATATAGGCGACACAGACATTTCTTTTTTCTTCCGCTTCTAGCCTTCAGTATATTGTCCCTGTTTGTCAATATGACAACTCTGCTTTTTATTTCACTCCCATGGTATTTGATTGCTGAGCCGTGTAATCCTCCTGGGCACCGTTTGTCTGTGTTTAGCACTGTATCTAAGACTGGTGGACCTCAGGGAATCAGATACATCACAAACCTATTTATTTCTGTAGAAACTCATCCTTGGTTAGTTGTGTCTGACACGCAATGCTGAGCAGGGAGCAGGTAACTGTATGAGCGATGTCCCCGTCCTTTGCCTCTGGCCTTCCATGCTTTGTGCCTCACCATCTCTCTGTCTCTGCAGGTCGCCAGGCTTCTTATGCAGCACGGCTGTGATGTAAATCTGAGTGACAAGCAAGGCCGGACTCCCCTCATGGTCGCCGCATGTGAAGGCCATTGTGGGACCGTGGAGTTTCTTCTGTCCGAGGGTGAGAAACTGTCTCTGAAGTATAGAAATGGAAAGCTGAACTGCAGTACCATAAAATTTGTAATCGGCTGTAGAACTTAAGAGCCCCAGGGACAAATAAAACAATGGGATTTATTAAATAAGTTAAAATGGTCTCCTTAAAAGAAAAAATAAATAATTATAGATAGATGCATACATTGTTTATAAAACATTTATTTATTTTGAGGACAGTACTTTCCAAGATAAATACAAAGCAGGGGCGGCCCATCAATTAAGGGCGCACGAGCGCCACCGCCTATATGAGTAATGTATAGATTCATGCATAGCATAGCCTGATTCTATTCACGACGGCCGACATAGGCTCCAATAGGGTGGCCTCGTTGCGCAGAGCATTGCGCTCGGAGTCCACCCAGGTGTGCTAGAAAAACAAATGAATATTGGCTGTTTGCCGCCCCCCCAAAAGAAAAAGAAAAACACCAGCCGCCACTGATACAAAGTAGCATAAAATATTAAATATTGTGTGTTGTTTTATGCTCCACTCTTTCATCTGCAAGTAGAACTATAGGCAAAACTTTTTTTCATTTTGGATAGAGTAATGGTGGGTTAGAAACCCCCGTCAGTTTATTTTTTGCCATCTGTGTCCCATTGGGGAAATTTCCCTTCACTTCCTGTCCCAAAGCCAAACAGGAAGTGAGAGGATATCCCTGCAAATGAAGGAAATCCATTGGGGACCCCCAGGTCGCCAAAATTGGTGTCCCCATTAAAAGATTTCCCCACTATTACTTTTCTGGCGACAACCCAAAATTTGGGGATTTTCTGTTACTTTCAATGATAATGGTAAACAGGACAAATGGCGAGGGTGAATTTCCTTAACAGGGGCACAGACGGCAATAAAAACTGACCGGCATTCTAATCCCTCTCCACTCTATCAAAAAATAAAAGTTTTGCCTAGTTATACTTTAATTTATTCTGGCCTTTGGAATGAATAAACGCTGAAGCGCTAAACCCACCTAGAACTTAAGCAAGTTTAGATGTGTTTACACACATTTAGGCGCGTTGGGAATTTTCTGTTCTCCTTTTCTTTTTTTTTCTGCCTCTAAACAAAACATCCCTTAGGCCCCTTTCACACTGGGGCGGTTTTCAGGCGGTACGGCGCTAAAAATAGCGCCTGTGTACCGCCTGAAAAAACCGGCCCCATTCACTCCAGTGTGAAAGCCGGCGGGCTTTCACACTGGAGCGGTGCGCTAGCAGGACCGCAACAAAAGTCCTGCTAGCAGCATCTTTGGAGCGGTGAAGGAGCGGTGTATTTACCGCTCCTATACCGCTCCTTCCCATTGAAATCAATGGGAAACCGCGGGGATACCGCCCGCAAACCGCCGCTGCAGCGGCGCTTTGCGGAGGTTTTTAACCCTTTTGCGGCCGCTAGCGGGGGTTAAAACCACCCCGCTAGCGGCCGCATACCGCGGGAAAAACGATGGTAAAGCAGCGCTAAATATAGCGCTGCTTTACCGTCGCCGCCCCGCACCGCCCCAGTGTGAAGCCAGCCTTAAAGAGGGATTGCACCGAAAAAAAAAAAATTAAAAGCCAGCAGCTACAAATACTGCAGCTGCTGACTTTTATTAAATGGACACTTACCTGTCCCAGGGTCCAGCGATGTCGGAAGCCGAGAAATTCGATCGGTTCTCGGCTGCTGCCGCCGCCAGTCTCATTGAGGGAATCAGGAAGTGAAGCGTTGAGGTTTCACTTCCCGGTTTCCTACTGCACATGCGCGAGTCGCGCAGTGCAATGGGAATCGTCCGCGCTGTCTCTAGGACCCGTGTGTGTCCTAGCAGACAGCACGGCGGGACAGGAAGAGGCATAGACTCCCGTGGGAATCTATGTCCGGAAGTGGGTGCAAATGCCTGTCTTAGACAGGTATCTGCACCCCACTCCCCCCTGAAAGGTGCCAACTGTGGCACCTGAGGGGCGGAGGGTTCCGATGAGCGGAAGTTACGCTTTAGGGTGGAACTCCGCTTTAAAGTATTATTTTTTTTTAATTAAAATAATAAACACATGTTAAACTTATCTGCTCTGTGGTTGTGCACAGAGGAGCCCTGATCCTCCTCTTCTCGGGTCTCCCACTGGCACTCCTCTTCAGCCAGTGCCCTGATGGAAAACTGCTTCCTGTCGGGGCACTCGTGCAGGCTCGCTCCTAAGCCCCCATTTGACAGCTATGGATCTGCCCAGTGAGGAGGGACAGAGCTTGGGGAGATGCTGCTCTCATGCACAGCACTGGATCCTGGTGGGTCTCAGGTAAGTATAAGGAGGGCTGGGGGGGGGTTGTGGATCACAGGTGTAAAGTTTTTTACCTGAATGCATGGAATGCATTCAGGTAAAAAAACATAAGGCTTTACATCCACTTTAAAAGTGGCATTTTTGGTTCCCAGTGTGCATGGGGCCTTAATCTTGCAAAAACTTGAGTAGTACACAGGTAAATGAACTAATGTTCTCTGTGTGTTACTCAAGTTTTTGAAAAAGTCTTCTTGGAAAGTCAGCTTGGATCTGATGCCACAATATTATTTTTGGGGTTTTGTGTGTATATTCAGTTCTAAATTAGACTTTTCATGGGAATAAATGGGTGCTGTCATTGCTGACTTCCTGCTGAAAATGAAAGTTGACTGGTTGCTATGCTCAATAATTTGAGGCACTGAACAGAAATAATTTTGTACATCAGGAAAAGTCATACAGTATCTGCAGACTTGTTCTGGGTCAGTGTCTCAAAGTGCTGACGCAAGGGGGTCAGCATGGCGACCAGACAAAGATCATTTTCAGTAGCACAACATTCATGCCATACTGCCTTCATGTCTTTGTTACTACAGGTTTCCTTTAAAAAGCAGGGAAGAATCTTCAAAACATGTTGAGAAATCAAGTTTTTCTAGAACTCTGCCAGTTAGGCCTCTTTCACACTGATGGACCGATCGGGTCCACCTGCAAGTTTTTCAGATGGACACGATGGGTCCATCCATAGCTCTTTATGGAGTGGCGGATGTCAGTGGACTGTTTTCATCCGACCGCCCCATAGAGCAGTGTTTCTCAACTCCAGTCTTCAAGGAGCCCCAACAGGTCATGTTTTCAGGATTTCCCTCAGATGAAACAGCTGTGGTAGTTACTAAGGCAGTGAAACTGATCAAATCACCTGTGCAAAATAATGAAAAGCCTGAAAACATGACCTGTTGGGGCGCCTTGAGGACTGGAGTTGAGAAACACTGCCATAGAAAATGTCTGCTTAGCAGAGCAGACACAGACCTGTCTTCCGCCTGCTCAGTGGGGATCAGCGGAAAGATCCCCGCTGAGCAGACGGATCCTCTTGATGGAGTCCGCCCCATCTGAAAGGGGCCTAATGCCGCGTACACACGGTCGGAATTTCCGATGGAAACAGTCCGATGGGAGCTTTTCATCGGATTTTCCGACCGTGTGTATGCCCATCGGTCTTTTTCTGTCGGAATTTCCGACGGACTTTGGATTGAGAACCTGTTCTTAATTTTTCCGATCGTGTGTATGCAATTCCGACGTGCAAAATTCCGGCGCATGCTCGGAAACAATTTGACGCATGCTCAGAAGCATTAAACTTCCCTTTTATCGAACGCGTTGTATGCCGTGGTGTTATTGACCGTCGGAATTTGGTGTGACCGTGTGTCGGCAAGACAGTTTGAGCGAAATTCCGACGGGAAAACCATCAGAGCTTTTTCCGACGAGAATTCTGACCGTGTGTATGCGACATAAGGGTAAATGTGACATCATGTATGTAATTATTATTATTTTTTTTTTTTTTCGTTTTTCCTTTCTTAGGCGCAGACATTGCTGCAGTGGACAAGGAAGGGTTGACTGCCCTGAGCTGGGCCTGCCTCAAGGGCCACAGAGCCGTGGTCCAGTGTCTTGTAGAAAGAGGTTCCAGTATTGACCAGATGGACAGAAATGGCCGCACACCTTTGGACTTGGCTGCGTTCTACGGAGATGCCGAAATTGTACGTTGAACTGCTAAATATTTAAACGATGCAGATATGTAGAAAGGTTCACTTGATATATCATCCTTCCCGCAATGTTTAAGCAACCTTCTGATGTTATAAACACAAGGCTGCTGCTACCGAAATCCAAATCTAATCTTCTATTTACACAGTGTACGGCCAGCCGCTATATTGCTGCTGTAATAGGTCCCATGGCATTCTAGATGCGCACTGTGCATTAGAAAGGGGCCTCCCCCATCCCATGTGTTTTGTAGAGAGCAGGATAAGTACAGTCTTTTCTTCATGGAAGTTTATCTTTGCTGGCCAGTGATGGGGGAGCAGCAGATACTATGCAGAAGACCAAATTCCCTGTGCTGACATCACACATCCAAAGCTCTGAGCAATCAGGACAGTGTTAAGCCCTCCTTCCCTGTTTTTGGCACGAACAGGTGATAAGGAGTGGAATTTTCATCGGCTTTTCATAAATCTAGACTAGAGATGTTTTGCTTGCTGCATGTTTTGCTGGATGTTGGTCTTAGTCTTTCATTTGATGCCAGCAACAGACATGTTGGACAAATCCCAGGAACCCAGTAGCTGCAGGTCTTGAGAAAATTGCTGTTTACATCTGTTTTGGGTTACTATGTGCTTGTTTTGTTTCCTGCTTTTCTTTTTTGCCTTAAAGGGTCAGTCCACCAAAAATTACATTTTAGCTTTGGGTGGATGGTGGTTGGTTGACTCAACTGCTGGCCTCTTCTGCTGTAAACTTTGGAGCTTTTCAGTAGAAGAATGCTGAGCTGGAAATGTATGTTCTCCTTATTTTATTGACTGGTGATGGAGGGAGCTGGATGATTCAGAATGTAGAGCAAAACTGTCCTCCAGTGTGTTCTCCCTACTCTTTCTCTATAACTAGACGTCACACAAACTTTTTATATCCATGCTTTGGATGCAGAGACCTCACATGAGACACTTTTTAGTAGACCCTGGCATAATGCAGAGTGCAGGAACCACGAAGGTGGAGCTTGGGTCAAGCGATGGAGTAGTAGAGCTTTTACAGCATATGTGCATAAAAAGCCCCAAACTTTTCTTTTTATTTTGGAAAAGTCTAAGGCAACCCTGTCAGGTTGTGTTTTTTGTGTCTTGTAAGGAAGTTTTCACTTTCTGATTCAGAGACGCAGCAAGAGGAGATCTCTCCAAAGCAAGGGGATATTCTTCTTAGAAAGTTGTCACCGTAACCGGTATCCCCATTGGAAGATTTCCTCGTACCTTCTATTCCTGTGACAACTCAAACATTTGGATTTTTCATCAGTTTCTGTTACGAAGACTAAGGTCACCAGGAGAGGCTGTATCACCCCACCAGGGACACAGACAGCAGTAAAACCAGAGGGCTTAGTCAGAAGGTCTAACACTTCGACATTCTATCCAAAATTGAAGTAAAAGACGGCTTTGCATACACTTTAGTAAAAGTCTACCAAGAGTTGAGTATCTGCTATTCCTAAATGTCCAATTAACTATTTTTGGACTTCTTTTTAATTTTAAGATTGCTCTGTTTTTCATGAGCCTGAAGATTGAAATATTTTTAATAATCATCCTAAATTAGGAATACTAAAGCTGTCACTCACTTTACAATCTGTTCCAGGTTAGCCTAATTGGGTATAGCTTATTTAGGTAGAACGCTACATTTGAATGAATTGTTTAGGTAGGCTCTGGCACTATAATAGTTGTTGGTAAACCTAAAGGGAATTTCAGAGAGATTAAACAATCGTACTGTAATGTGTGTGGCCAGGTTTACACTGATCTCCAGTTACCTGTAGATATCACCATATGGACAGCACAGTGGCTAAGTGGTTAGCACTTCCGCCTAGTAGCACTGGGGTCGTCGGTTCGAATCCCAACCACAGCACTACCTGCCTGGAGTTTGCATGTTCCCCCTGTGTGGGTTTCCTCTGGGTACTCCGATTTCCTCCCACATTCCAAAGACATGCTGGTAAGTTTATTGGCTCCTGTCTAAATTGGCCCCAGTATGTGTATGTATGAATATGAGTTAGGGACTTTAGATTGTAAGCACCTTGAGGGTAGGGACTGATGTGAATGTTCAATATATTTTTAAAGCGCTGTGTAAATTGGATTATTGCTGTAGCAAATTGGATCATGCTCTGCTGGGGTTTTTTGCCTTCCTCTGGATCAACTGTGGGTGTAGGATTGGGTATATGGGATTGTATGTTGTTCATTTTTTTTTTGTGGTTGAACTGGATGGACTTGTGTCTTTTTTCAACCTGACTAACTATGTAAATTGACAGCTCTATATAAGTACCTGTAATAAATAATATACATTATAGCAACATGATGCCTGCCAAGATACATTAGAAGGGCATTGATTAATGTATGTGATGTTAGTCTTTTTCTGATGATCTTCCCCTCTGTATAGGTTCAGTATCTGGTCGATAATGGTGCTATGATTGAACATGTTGACTATAGTGGGATGCGTCCGCTTGATCGAGCCATAGGATGCCGAAATACAGCCGTAGTTGTGACTCTGCTTAGAAAAGGAGCCAAACTAGGTAATTTTATCTGATTGTAACAGCGTTGCACAGAAACAAGACATTTTAAAAGTCTATGTTATATGCAATTTAGTTTAATAACTTGAAGGATGCTAAAGCCTGCCATACATGGATCAAAATTTGTCTGGTTCAGCAGGGAGCGACCGAATTTCGATCCATGTATGGGCAGGGAGTTTGTACAGAAGTTTATCTAGCAATCGACTCCTTACAACCACCATATTAAAATGTCCCTGCTTGATCAGCACTGCAGGCTATAGCTTGCAATGCTGATCAGTGAATTCCGACAGTGGGTAGTCTCTCTGTTGTCAGAATACAATAGCTCAGTGGGGAGGATTCCTGCATCCACATCAAGTCTGTGGGTGGGGGAATCATCAGTTTTTTTAGTTTAGCTTGCTGGTTGAATGAAAAGAACCACTTCCCCACAACACTGGGTGGTGGTTGTGGGGTTCTGCGCGCAGTGAGGCCCCCAGACCTCAGCCCCTCCCATGTGAATGAGGATGGGCTACATAGTACCCCTACTTCACCCCAAAAAAGTGTAACACACAGGAGGCAGTTTTTGATGAGTCCTTTATTAAAAAAAAAAAAAAGAAAAAAAATGTCCCCTCGTGTAGATCCACCATCAATCACAATGCCCGCCGCTACCGCCAACCCGAAAAAAAAAATTTGGACCCGACAAAGGCTCCTGCCATCTGACAGTTCTTAAATAACTAAGGGGCAGGGCCATTCTATGAAATCCCGAGGTGACCCTGCCCCCTTGTGGCATTGATGATGGATCTAGACATTTTTATTTTTATTTTTTTTCTAAGGCTTGTAAAAAACGGGTGTTGTGTTTTTAGTTACTTTTTACCCTTTTTGGTGAAGAAGTAAGGGTAATATGTACCCTTACTCAAGCCTTTTTCAACCAGGGTGCCTTGAAGTTTCTTCAGGGGTGCCTTGACAAAATGCCTAAAAATTGCCCTAAAATTTGTATACAAGTCGTGTGTGGATGAAACCTGCCTTTTAGTTACACAAAGGCACAGGTTTTCATTGTTCATCATTACAACCTTCTAGCTGCCAACCTCCTACTGATCAATGGCATCATCAGTTGATGGGGAGGATTTCAGTTGCCTGCATATCATCCTTGTTGGGTCCTCCCTTGCCTCTCTCCATCAGCTTTGGGTCTCATTAGCTAAGCGATTAGAGAAAAACTGAGGGAGAAGGGAAACCCTGGAATACTAGTCAGTACTAGTATTTGCTTTGGAAGAATAAATCACCTCTAATGTTGGCTATCTTAAGTGTTTTGATGTTCTGCATTATGTAAAACTAATAAACTATTATTAATCGTTTTTACATTTTAGAATGGGGTGCCGCCAGTCTGTTTAATTGTGGAGGTGCCTCGAGACTGTCCATAATTTTAAAGGGTGCCTTGTCTGAAAGAAGGTTGAGAAACACTGCCTTACTCATTCACATAGGGCAGGGATATACAATTAGCGGACCTCCAGTTGTTGCAGAACTACAAGTCCCATGAGGCGTAGCAAGACACTGACAGCCACAAGCATGACACCCAGAGACAGAGGCATGATGGGACTTGTAGTTTTGCAACAGATGGAGGTCCGCTAATTGCATATCTCTGACATAGGGAATGGGCTAGGAACTGGGGGCCCCCAACCTAAAGGGGGCTTTCCATTTCCGATAATCCCCTTAACCGCAGACCCCCATAACTACTGGCCATCAACATGGGGACAGGTGCTTGGCGGGGGGGGGGGGGTCATTAGAAAACGGATGTACACAATAAATGTAAAAACTGGAGTCTGGATCAGTTTTTCATCTGATTTACTAACAAAAAGGGTGTCCAAGACTTTACTAGTTCATTTACAAATGTTTTTATCAGAATAAATAGGTCCGCTATGCATTTCAGTTGTGTTTTAACAGCTTGTCAGGTGTGCCTGAAAAGTTCTAACTTCCGACCTAAAGAAACGTATTAGTCACCCATTGTGCAGCTGTATATAAATATAGAAATGTGGTTGCAGACATAGTGCGGCAAAATAATGATGTCTGATCACCATTTGTAATGACATATTTAATGACACAAAGTGTCACTTGGAGGAAGCTGATGTAATTTTCCTGTCCTGCTGTCTTATTGTGTCAGACACATCTCAAGGAAGCAACAAACGCTATGCTGACACCTGATTTATTAGTGAAGTAATACTGAGGTCACGCTCACTACTCTCAGACTTTGGACTATTATTGTTTGTGTAAGTTAAATAGATACCGCAAAATGGGAAACAATGTAAAATGTATTGTGTGTATATATAGCAGCAAAGTCACTCTCTGATGTCCGCTTTAATAAATATCTGTCCATCCTTCAAATCTGACTGTATAGGGGCCCTTTAAATAAAACGTCTCAGCAATAGTTTTAAAGCAATGCTGCCACCAAAATAAGAATAGTGAAAAATGTGCCCCATACAAAGAAGGTATTCTATACACATCTCTACTGGTGCCCGCACTGCCGATTACAGATGTATTGAAGAGATGCATTTAGAGTAAGGCTGGCCATACATTATACAGTTTTCTTGTATCATTTTCTGTTAGATTTACCAAAACCAAATAATAAGTCAAACCTAAACACTTTCAGTTTGTATATAAAACATACAAAATACAATCAAATATTGCACAGCGTCCCATAAGTGAATAAAATAAGTCCTCTTGATAAGTTAAAAATAGTTTTTTTCCAAAGTGTTCATAAAGTGCTCATCCAAAGAAACTTTTCCGTGACAAAGTAACACCACCTCCAACACTGGGTACAATGCCCACTCACCTTAGGAAGTGACCCCACTGGATCTAGTTGCGCTTTTAAGACGTAACAATCTCAGAGTCCAGGCATGGCCATGCTGCTGTGTCTCTGAGATTGGACTCTCTGAGATTGGACTCTCTGAGATTGGACTCTCTGAGATTGGACTCTCTGAGATTGGACTCTCTGAGATTGGACTCTCTGAGATTGGACTCTCTGAGATTGGACTCTCTGAGATTGGACTCTCTGAGATTGGACTCTGTGAGATTGGACTCTCTGAGATTTTTATATCTTAAAAGCGCAATTAGACCCAGTGAGGTCACTTCCTAAGGTGAGCGGGCATTGCACCCGGTGTTGCAGGTGGTGTCACTTTGTCACTGCAAAGTTTCTTTGGATGAGCACTTTATGAACACTTAAGTTAAAAATTTTGACTTTTTTTCAAAATAAGAGGCTTTCTTTTATTCACTTATGGGAATAAAAGATATTTGATTGTATTTTTTATATTTTTGATCTATGTTGGAATAAGCGCACCATTATCTAATTAACCAATTATAGTGCTAAAGACCACTTTCTAAATGGTGAAGCTGTTCTGTTTTGGTATAACACTGTTTTTTTTTTAACACACATAGCAGCGCTTTAGTACTCTGTACCACTTTCAATTTGTAGGCGATCGGGCAGGCCCTTGCACTACATAGTTGAAGGTAAATCTAAAGGAAATTAAATGAGAAAATTGTATAATGTATGGCCAGCCTAAGCTGTTCAGAGCATTGATTTCAACACATTGGAGAAAAAGGGACCATGCGAAATCAAGTTCATATCCAAAATTACTGGTGTTGAGGTGGAACTGTTGGTAGGCGAGCTACATTTCGTTTTATAAACCTCTGTGGCAGCACCTTCCATACCAATCAGCCCATGTTAAGACAGCCAATTTCCAACAAGGGCTTGTATCTCAAGCAGTCCTCTCCCTAAACTGTATCTCCCTGAGCATCATCTCTTCAATGTGATTCTTTCAGTTACGCAAATACATTTTTCTACAAGTTTGGAGACCATTTCTTAACTCATTTATTGAACTTCTTTCTTACAGGAAATGCAGCTTGGGCAATGGCAACTTCTAAACCAGACATCCTGATCATTCTCCTGCAAAAGTTAATGGATGAAGGCAATATCTTGTACAGAGTAAGTTCATTATCTTTTTTTTTTTTTTTGTGACCTACGTATTCATGCGTCATATGGGTTTCCCTATACATGTAAGAATTGCAACACATTAAAAATGATGACTTTTCTGCGAATTGCAGATATCCCTTGTAAAGAATGCCCAGACATTCACCACATCTGTTTTAATCATTCAACACGCAAGCAGGCATTTTGTAGATGGAGCCAACATTCCTAAATCAGTCACTTCATCAGAAACCTCTTGAAAGAAAATCTACCCCAAACTACCCTTCTTATTAAATCAACCCACATTTGCTTAGTTTTGGTTATGATAGTTAATACAACTTTATCAAGGTTGTGTGAAAGCCCGTTGGGGAGATTCCCCTTCCTTTTCTCTTCCTATGACACTCTGGGACAGGAAGAAATGGATAGCAATAAAAACCTGGTGATCTGCAATATTTCTAGACTCCACTAAAAAATAAATTTTGTTTAGTCTCTGTCCCCACTGACACTCTTGGAGGCATTAACAATGAGTAATGCAAGCACCATGCTTGCACCACTCTCCTAAACATAAAAAACAAAGCAGTGGCTGCTCCTGATTAACACAAGAGTGGCACAAGCCCCTTTGTGATTTAGGAGCACAGTTCTCTGTTCTGGTCTGTCTGACCAATACAGCACAGAGAACGTCAGCTGGAGCTGCATGCTCCGATCTCTCTGCTCTATGCTTAGCTCAGAGTGGGAGGAGGCTCTGCTCGTGTAGTGTAATCACTACAGGGGTAGATCGATGGTTGTGAGCTGTGTCGTACAACAGGCCACACCTGGCGGGAATCTGCGGCAAGTTTCTATATGGAAAACTACCGTATTTCTTCTGTTAATCAGGAGCAGACCTGCGCTAGTTTCTTTTTCACCCTGAAATAGAAACTGGCGCAGATAGACTTTAAACAGGTCTATATGCTTAGTTCACTCCTGACAGTTTCCTGTACCATAATAATGGCGCAGGAAGCTTAGTTAATTCCCCTTGTTGTTTCTTGGACAGGAATTAAGGAAACCTTTTCCCCAGTAGTGAGAGAAGTAGTAACCCTTCTTTGGTCCAAAACTAGCAAAAATATTGGTTGACGTTGGGCCTTAAAGTGTTACTAAACCCAGTAATATGAAAATAGTTACTGACCGCCCCCCCCCCCCCCCCCACAGTGCCCACAGCTTATAAATCTTCTTTTTACATTAAAATACTGCCACTATATACCTTTGAGGATGATCTGTATACCATGGTTACATGATAAACTGCATAGTTTCTCCAGTGCTGAGAGTTCAGGTAGGAGGAGATTTCCACTGCAGCCGGTATACATGCCCACATGTGTGATGTCAATATCATGTGACCTGGCTATCTCTGAGAACAAGTAAATGTTCTCTCCAGCATAAAAAAACACAACTGAGCATGTGCAGGTTGGCTACCCTGCCTGTGTTAGCTGGTGTTCCCCAGATACACAGACAGTGCAGGAGGTATGTATACAGGAAAAAACAGCCTTTTTACACAATGCAGAGGATTAACCCCTTAAAGAGGAAGTAAACCTCAATGGGTTTTGCTCCCCGCAAGGCCTGCAAATGAAAAGCATAATGGGCTAGTACGCATCGCATACTAGCCCATTATACAACACTTACCTGCAAACGAAGCCGGCGCTGTCCTCTGAGCAGGCCATGTCCATCTTCACCCCTCTTCCTTCTGGGGCCACGGACTCCGGCTCTGTGACTGTCCGGAGTCACGTGACTCGCGGGAGCCGTCAGTCACGGCACACGCTGGGGGAAGAAATGGCACGGTGGTCCGTTTCTTCACAGCGCATGTGCCGATGATATCAGCGCACTACAAGTGAAATATCTCCTAAACTGCGCACGTTTAGGTGATATGTCCACTACCTATAGGTAAGCCTTATTCTAGGTTTAACTGTAGGTAAAAATCAACAAAAATGGTTTACAACCACTTTAAGTTCCGCAGCGAGTATAACAAGCATATACAGACTGATTTTATGGTTGTGGGTTTAGTAACACTTTAAGCACAGGCAGCCACTGTAGAGAAGTGTACATAACACCGTAGATCATTTGGCCACACATAGGTGTTGCCCGGGTCAAACTTTCCAGGTTGCATTTTGGTCCAGTTTAGAAAATGTTACCTCTGCTTCACTGATTGTTGAACTTTTTCCTGTAGAAAGGGAAGATGAAAGAGGCTGCACAGAGGTACCAGTATGCTCTCAGGAAGTTTCCCCGGGAGGGCTTTGGAGAAGAAATGAAAGCTTTTAATGAGCTGCGTGTTTCCCTCTACTTGAACTTATCCAGATGCCGCCGAAAAACAAATGTTTTCTCTTACATTCACCGACTTACACAGCTCCTCTCTTAGACCATTGGGTTGTTATGCCACCTTCAGGAGAAGACTAGGCATTACATGTTAACATGTGATAATAAAACTAGAACTTTCTAGTTCCGCCCAAGGGGCGGTCCCTTAGGTAACAACCCCACAGCATGCTACTGCAGCCTCAGTTTTTTTTTGCCTAGTGAAGGAGAAAGACCTAGGAACCCTGATGGGCCCATCGGTCTGTCTGTTTCTGCAGAAGCTTGGTTTTTGCACAAGATGATAGATCCTGTGATCTGCTATCAACAGCCGGCTGGGTGACAGGCTGGATACCCTTATCCTTGTAGTCTCCCCAGTCCGGCCATCGAGCGTGTGCAGGTCGCAGCTACGGCTCGGCAGGCCACGACGAAACCTCAGCTCCAGAGGTGGTCGGTGAGCTTTTATGCTCCGGGGCATACATATGACCGGGCTACTGATGTCTGCGTCACAGTATGCCGGGCCAGCAGCTACCCTATACTGATTAGTGAGTAGTTCTGCAATGGAATGTCTCCCAGCTCTTCAGGACTGGTAAGTACAGCTCTCCCTGCCTCGGTGGGGCTGAGCAGCTGGGCATTCCCTGGGAGGTCGATTCGGGGGTCCCTCACCTCCCTCTCTTCTCTCCCTGTCCCTATCCTTCCTCTCCCCCCTTCCCTGTGGGGGATGCTGCATGGGCTGCTGAGCGGTGTGTGTGCAATAGACAGGGGCTCCCCAGGGGGCTCTCACCTGGGGTGGGGACTGCGCTGGGTAGCTGTGCCCTGGTTGTCTGTAGGTCTCTCCCCTGGGTGTCTGGAGGCTGTGTCTGCTGATCGCTGTAGTGCTGTTTACCACCATTTCTCTGCCTGTTGTTTCACTGTCCTTCATTGCATACAGTGTTCGGTGGCCATTTTTGGTGTGACCAGGGAGCAGCATGCTCTGTCTCCATTTTACTGTAGTCCGGTGGCCATTTTCCCTGTGATTGTGTCCTTTATACTGGACACTCGGCGGCCATTTTCTTGAAGCCTGAACACTTTTTTTGTCAGTGCCATTCAGAGCAGCTCTGCACAGCGCGGTGTGGTCTCCTATGCATCTGGGAGCTGACACAGGATACAGGCACTATTAGCTGGACGGCGCAGAACCAGTCAGGGTGGTGAGTCCTGCGGGAAAGAGCCCCTCAGCCAGCAGCAGTTAGGAGGGTGGGACCATCACTGTCCTAAGTCCCCAACAGGTGGCAGACAGGGTAGGGTCAGCTTGGCTTCAGAAACTGGTGTTTCTTCCCCCGAAATACAGGCAATTGCAACCGGTTCACCTGCAGACAGTGCAGTGCCTCTGGACGCCTTGTCGGCGGTCCTCAATTCGTTTGTTGCCAAGATGGAGGCGGTGCGTGGGCGCAAAAGTGGAAAACGGCCCCTGCCCCCCCGTCCTCTGGGGAGAGCTCTGACGCAGACTCTGGTCCTGCTGAGGCTGGTGACCCCTGTTCTGTCGTTTCAGATGACGCTGACCAGGACCGATCGGACAGTGAGGATGAGTCCCTGTCCGGGTCCGTGCGCGACAAAGCGCTTGTTGGAGCACTTATCACAGCTGTGTATGATACCCTGAAGATTCAGGAGCCAGCAGATCTCTCTGCTGATGTAGTGGTCCCTTTTGGGTCCCATAAGCCAGCCCATTCACCTAGGGTGTTCCCGTATCTGACTTATTTTGATGAGTTCATTTACAAGGAATGGGGGCGACCGCAGCGGACCTTTTCGGTCCCCAAATACATGGCGGTGTGTTACCCCTTTGAGGGGAGCCTTCTCAAAAAATGGTCGGCTCCTCCGGTCGTGGACCCCCCAGTTTCCGGGTTAAACAAAGTAACCACGATCCCGGTAGAGGGGACTCCTGCCTTTTTTAAGGATCCCACGGACAGGAAGGCCGAGGCAGTGGCTCGTTCCTTGTTTACGGCTGTGGGGTCAGCAATGCGACCAGTACTGGCATCCGCACTTGTGTCTCAGACACTCACTGAGTGGGCAAAACTTTTGCACCGCGAATTGGGAGAGCAACAGGCTTCTCCTGTCTGCGTGGAACTAGCAGACCAATTAGTGCAAGGCCTTAAGTACATTTGTGACGCGGCCCTGGATACTCTCCCTCTGTTATCCAGGGCTTTAGTGTCAGCAGTGGTGCTGAGGTGCCTGATTTGGCTAAAATGCTGGTCTGCTGACCAGGCATCTATAAAAGCCCTGACGGATCTTCCCTTCCTTGGCGACCAGCTCTTTGGAGCCTCATTAGATGACATTATTGAAAATGCCACAGGTGGTAAGAGTACACTACTCCCACAGGCCAGGAAGGCTAAGGAGCCACGCCGTAGGCAAGGGCCCTCATTTTCCGCTCGCAACCGGATTTTTCGTCCGCCCGGGGCTTCGGCTAAGCATCCACAGCCCGACAGGACGACCTCTGAAGGAAAAAAGCGTCCCTGGAACCGCAAGCCTAACAAGCCTGAGAGCAAAAGCGCTACCGCATGAAGGTTTTGCCCCTGCCTGCAACGCAGGTGGGAGGTCGTCTTCAGTAGTTGCAGCCCGGTGGGTCTCTCGGCTGTCTGACCAATGGGTCTGCGATCTGATTTCCTCAGGCTACAAGATAGAGTTCCTCTCTTGGCCACAAAACAGATTCTTCCCTCCAGCATACCCATACTCCCGGCTCGCCGGGAGGCCCTATTGGGGGCGGCAAGGGACCTGCTGAGTCGCGGGGTGATAGTACCTGTCCTAGAATCAGAACGTTTCCAGGGGTTCTACTCAAACCTGTTTGTAGTCCCCAAAAAAGGAAGGGGTACGTCCAATCTTGGACCTAAAAGCCCTCAATTACTTTGTAAAAGTACAGAGGTTCAGAATGGAATCAGTTCGCTCAGTAGTCGCTGCACTCCATCAAGGGGACCCCCTGGTGTCTTTGGACATCCAGGATGCGTACCTGCACATACCCATATGCCTTCGGCATCAGAGGTTTCTGCGGTTTGCAGTTGGAGAAACACACTACCAGTTTGGCTTTCCCCTTTGGTTTGGCATCAGCCCCCCGAGTCTTTACCAAGGTATTGGCTCCTGTTTTGGCGTTGCTGCGACAATGTGGGATAGCGATCGTGGGTTACCTAGACGATCTCCTCCTGAGAGCATCTTCTGCCTCAGAGTTAGAGGAGGATGTGGCGATCACCATGCAGATCCTGCAGGCATTTGGGTGGCTGTTGAACCTAAAAAAGTTGGTGATTGTACCGACTCAGCATTTGGAGTACCTAGGCTTACTGCTGCACTCCATGGAAGCGAGAGTGTTTCTCCCTTCAGACAAGCTGCAGACTCTCAGAGCCGCGGTAAAACTGCTGATGAACCACAAGTGGTCGTCGCTACGCTTCTGCATGCGAGTCCTGGGACTCATGGTGTCCTCCTTCGAGGCAGGACCGTATGCCCAGATTCACACCAGAGTCTTGCAGAAGGAGATCTTGACAAAGTGGGACAAATCTCCGTTGTCTCTGGATCGGCAGACTCAGTTGAGCCAGTTAGTCAGGGATTCCCTGCTCTGGTGGCTGAGGTCCCCGGCACTTCGGTCCGGGAAGTCGTTCCTACCTCTGAAATGGACGGTGATCACAACGGATGCCAGCCTAACCGGCTGGGGTGGAGTAATGGGAGTTCAGTCGACCCAGGGCCTCTGGTCGGTGGAGGAATCCAAGTTGCCGATCAATCTGCTCGAGCTGAGAGCGATCAGGCTATGCCTCTTCACATGGTTGATAAGACTTCAAGAGCGTCCGATCAGGATCCAGTCAGACAACGCCATGGCGGTGGCATACGTCAATCACCAAGGAGGAACAAGAAGCTCAGCCGCCGCACGGGAGGTCGCTCACATCCTTCAGTGGGCAGAGCGACATGTACCGGCCCTGTCGGCCATTTACATCCCGGGAGTGGCGAACTGGCAGGTGGACTATCTAAGTTGCCAGATGCTGGACCCAGGAGAATGGGAGTTGCATCCGGAGTTTAGGCTACTGTGCCTGTGATGGGGCACACCAGACGTGGATCTTTTGGCTTCCTGTCTCAATTGAAAGGTGCCGAGATTCGTGTCCAGGACAAGAGATCCTTGGGCAGATGCGTCAGACGGTGGCTCCGTGGGATCAGTACCAGCTGATCTATCTCTTTCCTTCGCTGAAACTGTTACCACGTCTGCTCCGCAGAGTGGAGGCCGGGGGGATTCCAGTAATACTGATTGCCCCAGATTGGCCCCAGCGTCCCTGGTACGCAGACCTAGTGTGCCTGGTGGCAGACGCCCCATGGCGACTGCCGTTACGAGAGGACCTTTTTGTCTCAAGGTCCAAACCTCCATCCGGCTTTACCATCGCTGGTTTTAACGGCATGGCTATTGAGAGCCAGGTGTTGAGGAACCGGGGTCTTTCGGACTCAGTGATTCCAACTATGTTGAGAGCACGGAAATCTTCTTCTCGGAAGATATTACATCGTACCTGGAAGGCCTACATCTCCATGTGTGAGGAGAAAGGTTGGCGTCCGTGCGCCTTTTCTATATCCAGGATCATGTTGTTTCTACAGCAAGGAGTAGACCAGAAACTGGCTTTAAGCACCATTTAAGGGACACATATCAGCTTTGGCTTTTGAACCTGGTGTTATCGGCACTTCAAAAAACGTCATTTGAAGAGATCAGGGAGATCCCTCTGTTGACTCTTTCCCAGAAAGTGGTCTTTTTAGTGGCCATTACTCCGGCTAGGAGGGTTTTTGAGCTGGCGGCCTTGTCTTGCAAGTCGCCCTATCTGGTTATCCACAAGGATAAGGTGGTGTTGCGTCCGCAACCTGCTTTTCTGCCGAAGGTGGTTTTGGCATTCCAAATCAATGAAGACATTGTGTTACCATCTTTGTGTCCTAAACCGACACATCCTAAAGAGGTGGCCCTCCATTCCCTGGACGTGGTTCGGGCTCTGATGGTGTATTTGTCTGCTACTAGTCCCTTTCGGAAGTCAGACTCCTTGTTTGTTTTGGTGGCTGGTCCGAAAAAAGGCATAGCGGTCTCGTCGGCCACCATTTCCAGGTGGATCAGACAGATTGTAGTACAGGCCTACGCCTTGAAGGGGCAGGTGCCCCCCTTTCCGGTCACGGCCCACTCCACAAGGGCAATCGGAACGTTTTGGGCCTTCCGACATCAAGCGTCTGTCGCTCAAGTGTGTAAAGCGGCGACTTGGTCGTCTGTTCACACCTTTACAAAATTCTACAAGGTAGATGTCAGTGCATCGGCTGATGCCTGTTTTGGCAGCAAAGTTTTGCAGGCGGCCGTATAATTGCAATTACACTTACATTTTTTCCTGTTTTTTTGGTAAAAACACAGTACCTTAAGTAAATGCACTGTTGCATTTGTTACCGCAGTTCTGAGGCGGTTTGAAGGTAGTGACTCCCAGTTGAGGAGCACTCTGTTTGTGTTTTTTTTTTTTTTTGTGGGTAACAAAGTGTTTTGGTTCCCACACGCTGTTGTTTTTTTGTGGGTAAAGTTATACTAGTTCCCACATGCCATGGTGGGTGAAGTTTTTATGCTGTTTTCCCACCCCTCGTTTTGGCACTGCTTGGGGACGTCCCAATGGTCTAAGAGAGGAGCTGTGTCAGTCGGTGAATGTAAGAGAAAATAGGATTTTTTGTACTCACCGTAAAATCCTTTTCTCTGTAGTTCACCGACTGACACAGCACCCGCCCCTCCTATTTTTGTCTACGTTATACTGCTTGTTGACGTACTGAGGCTGCAGTAGCATGCTGTGGGGTTGTTACCTAAGGGACCGCCCCTTGGGCGGAACTAGAAAGTTCTAGTTTTATTATCACATGTTAACATGTAATGCCTAGTCTTCTCCTGAAGGTGGCATAACAACCCAATGGTCTAAGAGAGGAGCTGTGTCAGTCGGTGAACTACAGAGAAAAGGATTTTACGGTGAGTACAAAAAATCCTATTTTTATACATGTAATGCAGCATTCATCATTGGCTGTTCGATATCCAAGAGGATATCTGTTGGACAGCCCAATATATCTGCACAGACAGCAATTCATTTGGGAATAACTGGAAGGGCATTTTCCCCAATACCACCACGTCTTTATATTAAGCGGGGGTCCTGCTAATAGAGCTCTCCACCTGGAAGGGCTGGTGAAGGTCATGTTGCTTGTTTTTCAGGTGGATGTAGGTACAGACCCTCCTCGTTCACAAGATCCCTCACCTAGTGTTTGTGGTATGAAGGGGCCTCAGGTACGGTATCCTGGTACCCCAGTGTTTGATACTTGCCGTGTTGGATTTGACAATTGTGGTGACGTACTTCTAACTATTACTGCACTAATATGTGTTTATTGCTCATAATATGAAAATAACATTGCCTGGTAATGAAAGTGTTTTGGACCCAGAATGAGAAGTAAAGTCTTTACTGTCAAGTTATATTATCATCTCTCCCCCTGTATAGGACTTTGGCATGGCTGAAGAGCTTGCAACCAAGGCGCTAGAGCTGAAACCAAAGTGCTATGAAGCTTATTACGCCCGGGCAAGAGCCAAGAGGAACAGCAGGTAAAGCAGCTTTCCTTGATTAGAGTGAAACTCAAGTTCTCATGTAAACTATAATAATTGCAGGGATTTTAGAAAACACTTGCAGATTTTTACATAGTACTGTTTTGGACATATTGATGTGAGCAGAGCTTTTATCAAACATCGCTATTACCACCTGATTGACCTCTGTGCTATAAGAAAATCAATAGCATCTTCCTCTCTCAATAGTGGTCATAGATGGAAGAAAATTTGGCCAGTTCAGCAGGGATCAGCCGAATTTCAAACACAGGTGGCTGCTGCCGCTCATCTGAAGTCAATCTATCAATTTACTTTTTTTTAATGGACCTGTTGGGGAAAAAAGCCACTCGATCAATGGCTGCAACCAAGGGCATCAGTCTTCCCGTGTCCAGAACACAATAACTCAGTGGGGAGGATCCCCCCATCCACCCTGATTGGGTAGATGGGGAAACGGTTCAGTTTTTTTGTTCAGCCCACTGGTTGAACAAAATAAAAACATAGCCATGTATGGCCAGCCTAAGTCTGCAAGACTGAAAATATCTCACCACAGAGGAAATGCATATTACAGGGGATATGTGTAATTTTACTTAAAGTGGTTGTAAAGCCTAAATTTACTAAATCTAGTGAGCAATTAACTTTTCTTTTTATAGGTTAGGCTAGGATACTAAAGAGCTAGTGCACCAAAAAGTGAAACAAAAGTATAGGTGGAACTTAGTGGACAGAGTCAACTACACCCCCTGTTATACTCACCTGAGCCCTCTCTTGATCCAGCGATGTGCATGGGAGCCTCAGCTGTCCCATGTCTCTCTCTCCTTATTGGCTGAGACAGCAGCAGGAGCCATTGGCTCCCACTGCTATCAATTAGACCCAGTGAGCCAATGGGGGGGGGGGCGAGCCACGGTTATGTCTTATGGATGCATAGAGGGAAGCTCAGGAGCGAGCAAGCACCAATGCCCCCATTGTTGCAATCTTGCCTGAGCCTGGAATGGCTCTGTGACATCAGCCGACAGCGGGCTTCAGCCTGCTTTCTTCTGAAAACGGGTCACAGGAGTGCAGAATGAACTGCACTCCTGTGATCCAAAGGAGAAGTTCAGCCAAATGGGGCTCCTTGCTATTGAGGGCACTGGTGAAGGGGGAAGAGCCAGGAGCGCCATTTGGCTGAACTTCTCCTGTGGATGACAGGAGTGCAGTTCGTTCTGCACTCCTGTGACCCGTTTTCAGCAGAAAGCAGGCTGAAGCCTGGTGTCGGCTCACATAGCAGAGCCAGTCCAATGGAGTCGGGATCTGCCCACATGCCTGGGCCAGCACCCGGCTCAGCCTCTCAGCAAGCCGCTGAGAGGCTGAGCCAGCCGCTCACCTCCCCTTCACAGCCCAGTGCTCCAGTAAAAGTGGGGAGGGGGGTGCAGGGGCAGAGCAGAAAGCCGGTGACTGACAGTCACCGGCTCTCTACTCATGGAGCTGTGAGAACTGAGCGATCAGTGGTGTATGATCGCTCAGTTCTCAGTGTTAAAGGCACAGAGGGACAGATGCAGCATCCAAGTATGAATCTTAAAAAAAAAAAAAACATACATCTCTTTAAAGCCTTATGCCTCCCAGGTCATGTTTTTAGGTGCATTTAGACCAGTTTAGTTGCATTTAGCTGGGTTTAGTGTTCCCAGTCAGATCCTGGATACATAAAAAAAAAAAATTTAAGGGCAGCTAAAGTGAGTGCATCTAAATGCAATGTGAGGCACAGTGTAAATGCACCAATGAAAAATCATTACATGCATTTATATGAGTTTATGAATGTCATAAACACATATAAACTGAAATTCAACAGTGCAGTGTGAATGGGGCTAAAATATTGACCCCAGAGATACCCAGGCAACTGTATTTTTTAGTAGGTGGTCAGCAGTGGTGGGTACTCTCAGTAAAGGTTCTCCTTAGGGGCCGCTTACATTTGAGTTGTGATAAGACATTCATTTTAAAAAGCCTGGCAATGCCCCATTAGGGTGTTCATTATTGGACAAGATTTTTTGTTTTTGTTTTTTTTTGTCTGTTTTGGTAAATCAAAGCACTATAAGCACTTATCCAAAATGAATGGCATAGCAGCACATGTAATGCTCATCACAGTGCACTGTACCACAATGCAAACGTGTGATTCCTCCCTAAGTACCTAAGCAGGAGAGTAGAAGTTTTTCTTGATGGCTGCTGCAGGTGTGCAGACCTAGCGCTCAAGAGCAGAATGTCACCAGCAGAGTCCTGAGAGCGAATAACCAATAAGCCAACCTATCTTGGTTCCATCAGGAATGTAAAGGGGTGGGACTTGGTGACGAGCGCTGATAATACCCAGAACTGCCCATTATTCGGCTGGCTTTTTGAAGCTCTAGGTGCCTTCACTTCTTACCTGCAGCAGTTTTACTCTTTTTGTTCTAATGTCAGTGTGGCTTTAAAGGGTAACTCCACTTTCGTGCAAAAAAAATGGACACAGAAAAAACTCTATTTCTTCAGAATAACAAAAGGTAGGAATCTGCAACAAAGTTTGTTAAAAGTCAATGTACATCATCCAGAGGTTAATGTTTTTTTTTCCTCAATAAAAGTGGAGTTTTACCCCATTCACATTGGTGCGCCTTGTCATACAATTTGACCGTTCCAAATCGCATAACAAGTCACACCCTATTGTCTGCAATGGAACCCTTCAAATTGGTGCGACTCCGACTTTGCAGTGCCGCACCGATCTGAAAAAGAGGTTCCTGCACTTTTTTTTGCGATTTCAGGTGCGACTTGCATAGACATCTGTGCATGAAGTCGCACAGATGTCTGGCAAGCCGCACCTGAAATTGCACTGACCTACGAAAAAAACAGGGCTTCTGGATTTTGCAAAAGCATTTGACACAGTTCCCCATAAACGATTACTGTACAAAGTAAGGTCCGTTGGCATGGACCATAGGGTGAGTACATGGATTGAAAACTGGCTACAAGGTAAGGGCGAGTTCAGAGGGTGGTGATAAATGGGGAGTACTCAGAATGGTCAGGGGTGGGTAGTGGGGTCCCCCAGGGTTCTGTGCTGGGACCAATCCTATTTAATTAATTTTTTCATAAATTACCTGGAGGATGGGATAAACAGTTTAATCTCTGTATTTGAGGACGATACTAAGCTAAGCAGGGCAATAACTTCTCCGCAGGATGTGGAAACCTTGCAAAAAGATCTGAACAAATGAATGGGGTGGGAAACTACATGACAAATGAGGTTTAATGTGGAAAATGTAAATAATGCATTTGGGTGGCAAAAATATAAATGCAATCTATACACTGGGGGGAGAACCTCCTGGGGGAATCTAGGATGGAAAAGGACCTGAGGGTCCTAGTAGATGCAATGCCAAGCTGCTGCTAACAAAGCAAACAGAATATTGGCATGCATTAAAAAGGGGATCTTATTTCAGGGATAAAATGATAATTCTCCGGCTCTACAAGACCCTGGTCCGGCCGCACCTGGAGTATGCTGTCCAGTTCTGGGCACCAGTCCTCAGGAAGGATGTGCTGGAAATTAAGCGAGTACAGAGAAGGGCAACAAAGCTAATAAAGGGACCTGGAGGATATTAGTTATGAGGAAAGGTTGCGAACACTGAACTTATTCTCTCTGGAGAAGAGACGCTTAAAAGGGGATATGATTTCCATTTACAAATACCGCACTGGTGACCCCATAATAGGGAAAAAAACGTTACTGTGGATGGGAAGACACGTGGCCACTCACTAAAATTAGAAGAAAAGAGGTTTAACCTTAGACTGCGTAGGGGGTTCTTAACTGTAAGAGCGGCAAGGATGTGGAATCCACTTCCACAGGCGGTGGTTTCAGCAGGGAGCATTGATAGTTTAAAAAAACTGTTAGATAAGCACCTGAACGACCACAACATACAGGGATATACAATATAATACTGACATATAATCACACACATAGGTTAGACTTGATGGACTTGTGTCTTTTTTCAACCTCAACTACTATGTAACTATGTGTCATTAAAAAAATACAATGTAAAAGGAAAATGGTGCTACAAAATCAAGCTGTGGTTTGGCAGTATGTTACTGTGAGCACATGGTTCATATACCATACACAGTTTGGCACTCAGCTAGGCTTGTGTATGGTTTTTCTTTGTTGTTCCAGCACCAAGAAAAATAATCACATTGTACTTTTCATCAGTTAAATGTTAATGTATGTTTATGTAGTCTGGGTAATTTGCAACAATTTTCTAAATGGAAACAAGTTAAAAGTGAATGTAACTGAATGACAACAGGAGGCCATTCTTCGTTCAATCTAACCGGCTTTCATCAGGAAAATGACTCCACTTGATGAGGGCTCCACCCCCAATGCCATGTAGGGATGGCAAGGCATGCTGGCACTGAAGCCTCAGCCACCAGGTGGGGGTGCTCATGAGACGCCCCACGGCCATCCTGGATTGGCACTTTGGCTTTGCAGATTGGCGAGTATGGGGTTCCATACCTCTAGGCCCCTCTCACCATTTGTTTCAATATCCATCACTGTGTCGCACATCTTTTTGTTCAATTTAGATACTTCACACATGCATCCACCCCTGAGGAAGCGAGCCACGTCTTGATGCCTGTGCCTACTGTAACAATGTTACTTTAATCATGTGCAATATGTTATCGGCTATGCTACTGTCTACACCATGCATCTATGTACATTACTCTTTGAATAAATGGTATTACTGTATTTACTGTTATTCTGGCCCACTTTGCTATGTATAGGGATGGAGGTGTGTCACTGGCAACACCAGACCTTTCCTCTTGTGGTATAATAATACCCCATGGACAGGCACTGAATGATTATTCTAAATGAATGAACTTCTTGTCTTGCCTATTTCTCCTTTTACAAACCCATACTGATCTCTTGTACCCATCACGATCCCGCCCTATTGTCCAGTCTGCTGAGGCTTTATACTTTCTTGTCAATGACTTCAAATGCCTCATTTTACAGTCGCACACCCAGCATGCTGGGTAATTTCCCAGAATGCATTTGCTTAAAGTAAAACATGTTCTGAGAGAAATAGTCAGATCTACAAATCTGTGTACAATACTTGCTCCAAGTCTGGGACTCTGATAACATTAAAACCTTCTGAAAAACAAAACAGTCAGGCAGTTTCAAAAGTATTGTTCAGAAATGGCATCTTGCATGTACCGTATTTCAGTATGGGTTCCCTTGAGGTGTACATAAGAGAGGGGTTGCCTGGTCTGGTAAGTCCTAGTGGGTGGATTTGGGAATTGTTGTGTCCCTGTAATTCCTCCCTAATCCCCTGGCTTGCTAAGGAAACAAATCAATTTGCCATGATATTTATTTTTTTCTTCTTGAGTGATTACCATTTACCCAAGAGTTATAGGCCCAAACCTGTATGTTTTTGTATGAGTTAGGCCCCTTTCACACTGAGGCACTTTGCAGGCGCTAAAGTGCTAAAAATAGTGCCTGCAAAGCGCCCTCAAACAGCCGCTGCTGTCTCTCCAGTGTGAAAGCCCGAGGTGCGCTTGCAGGACGCTGAAAAATGTCCCGCAAGCCACATCTTTGGAGGGCTGTAGGAGCGGTGTATTTACCGCTCCTAAAGCGCCCTTTCCTATTGAAAACAATGGGGCAGCGCTCCAAACCCGCCTGCAAAGCGCCACTGCCCCGCTAGCGGCCGAAAAACCCAGCGCCGCTTTACTGCCAGCGCGCCCAGCACCTCAGTGTGAAAGTAGCCTTAGAGCTGCACGATTCTGGCCAAAATGAGAATCACAATTTTTTTTGCTTACAATAAAAAGATCACGATTCTCGCGATGTAAAATCTTTCACATTATACAAAAAAAATGGGCTAACTTTTTTTCTGGTTAGTTTTTTTTTTTTTTTTTTTTTTTTTTAATTCATTAAAGTAATTTTTTCCAAAAAGATTTTAACTTGAAACCAACAAAGTATTCCATTGACAAATTGTTACAATGTTTATACTCAAGTTCAACTGATCAAGAATCTTTTGATTCTTGGCAGACTGCGCAGTTTTTCTCTTCCTTTCTTTTGATGGCATCAGAAGGGGCAGAGAGAATTCTTTGCATAGAAAGAATTGTGAAACACTTTAGTCAAGATTGCGATAACCATTCTTGACCATTAATTGTGCAGCTCTAGTGTGAGTATAACAATTGTTTGATGGCCCAATTCTGTCTTAATGGCTAGTTTTCATTTACTGCTGTAAGTAGCCTTTCCAGTGAACAGTCCAGCTAAACAATGGTTCTATACAAAATGGCCGCCTTTCTACTTGTAGGTGGCAGTTCTCCTCCTAAATGGATTTTAGCAACATTAAAAATACATTTAGGGATAAGGAGACTACCGCAGTGCTACAGCTAAGATGCCTAATACAATTCCTATTATTAACATATTTAGGTCTAATGAGTCTTGAGGGCCTGCGATAGAAAGAGTTAATTTGTTTTTCAGGCAGCCAGGAAAACCTAAAGGAAAAGATTGTCAGCTTCAATTAATTAGCAAGTCACGTCCTTGTTTCTATGCTTCCTATTTACACATGAAAGCATCTGGCCGACTGGGGACTTGTGCGCGAAGCTTAGATTATTCCTGTGACAGTTCAATGACGAACGCTCACAAAACAATTTCAGACTTGCACTGAAAATGTAATTAATGATGTGAAAGATTTGCTCCAAATCTTTCTTTTCTCTCACTTATCAAACGCTTGGGGGGGGGGGGGGGATTTATTTTCTGAAGGAGAGTACTTTTAAAATACTTTGCCTGCTACTGAATGGAAACTAGCAAAGAACAAAGAGTATTATAAAAGGGGGCAACACGAGGGTTTTGATAATTAATTATTTATATAGCACTGACCATATACACAGTTTTTAAAAGCCCCCATAGACACCTCAAATTTTGTCTGGTTCCTGTCAGCCACAATTTGAGCTGTTGATGGCCGTGCAAACACCACCCAGCTTAAAAAAAGATCAAATTAAAAATTACCTGAGCTGGGTGGAAAATTATTTGCAGAACAACAGTGATTACATCTCAGATACGGCTGTCTCTGTACAATAGCCGGATTGATTGGTTTCTCGTACAGCCGAGAAAATCGAGCCATCCATGGTGGCCTTTACATGCTGTACTTTCACATCAGTCCCTTCCCTCACAGAGCTTACAATCTAAGGTCCATGCAAATATACACTGTGACAGACCTAGCCGGGACAGAGGCTGTTGTAGGGGACGGAATGCGAGCCGCTTGCCTTGTGATTATGGGCCCTGGCATTTGGGGGAACGGTGCTGTTTGAGCTGCATGCCTGGGGACCCCTAAGCTGGTGTTACTTGGATTCAGGTCCATGCTGGCCCCCCAAGACACAGACTCTGGATATGTATTTGCCATATTAGCAATAGACTGAATGACACTGTTGGGACACAAGCTGTCAGATGCTAATGTCATCAACTCCAGCCACCTCTCTGTTTTGTAAATGAGTATAGTCTGGCTTGTAAGAGTATTCCACATCTCATTGCGCCGCGTGACTCGCGCATGCGCAGTAGGGAACCGGGAAGTAAAGCCGCAGGCTTTACTTCCTGATTCCCTCACCGAGAATGGCGCCGGCAACAGCAGAGAGCCGAGCGATCGATCAGCCTCTCCTGACGATATCGCTGGAACTGGGAGACAGGTAAGTGTCCATTTTTTAAAAGTCAGCAGCTGCAGTATTTTGTAGCTGCTGGCTTTTAAAAAAAAATTTTCAGGTACCGTCCCGCTTTAACCGTGTTGATGTTTATGGTAATAGCTCACTGAATGACTATTCAATAGCTAAAAGCCGAAAAGTCTCATCTCTCAGTCAACTAGTCTGGGTCAATGATTAGATAATTAGCTCATACTAATTAGGTTAGGTTTTAGTCATCCGGCTGTATATATTTGTGTGACATGTCAAATAAAAGTTATTCCTGATGTACTCCAAGACTGGTGTTGTCTAGTTCTTGGGGGTTCCTATAGCCAGATCCATTGGACTCATGTTCCAGGACTTAGGAAGCGGTATACTGACGGAAGCTTCCGTCACATACACTATATTACCAAAAGTATTGGAATGCCTGCCTTTAGGCCCCTTTCACACCGTCGGACCATTCAGGTCCACCTGTCAGTTTTGACGGCGGACCTGAACGGGCGCTCCATGCTGGTCCTATGGAGCGATGGATGTCAGCGGTGACATGTCCGCTGACATCCGGCCCGGTCCGATCCGGCAAAAGCAGACGGATGGCCCTACGTCCGGTTCCGACGCTATCGGATCAGGTGAGATCTGATGAAAATGGACATGCTGTGCGGTTTCCTCTGATCTCTCCATAGAAACCAGCGGAGCTCGACAAGCCCCTCCCTGCTCAGTGAGCAGAGAGGGACCCGTCATCCGTCGGCTCAGCGGAGAGCAATAGAAAGATCTCCTGCTGAGCCAGCGGACTCCGCGCAAGCAGATCCGCCTCATGTTAAAGGGGCCTTACACTCACATGAACTTTATCAGCATCCCAGTCTTAGTCTGTAGGGTTCAATATTGAGTTGGCCCACCCTTTTCAGCTATAACAGCTTCAACTCTTCTGGGAAGGCTGTCCACAAGGTTTAGGAGTTTGTCTATGGGAATGTTTGACCATTCTTCCAGAAGCGCATTTGTGAGGTCAGGCACTGATGTGGACGATAAGGCCTGTCTCTGCACTAATTCAGCCAAAAGGTATTCTATCGGATTGAGGCCAGGACTCTGTGCAGGCCAGTCAAGTTCCTCCACCCCAAACTCGCTCATCCATGCCTTTGTATGTATACAGTATCTCACAAAAGTGAGTACACCCCTCACATTTTTGTAAATATTTTATTATATCTTTTCATGTGACAACACTGAAGAAATGACACTTTGCTACAATGTAAAGTAGTGAGTGTACAGCTTGTATAAAAGTGTAAATTTTCTGTCCCCTCAAAATAACTCAATACACAGCCATTAATGTCTAAACCGCTAGCAACAAAAGTGAGTACACCCCTGAGTGAAAAGGTCCAAATTGGGCCCATTTCGCTATTTTCGCTCCCCGGTGTCATGTGACTTGTTACAAAGTCTTAGGTGTGAATGGGGAGCAGGTGTGTTAAATTTGGTGTTACTGCTCTCACACTGGTCACTGGGAAATAGACCCAAGAGTGCTGCCAGCATTGCTGCAGAGGTTGAAGGGATGGGGGGGTCAAGCTGTCAGTGCTCAGACAATACGCCGCACACTGCTTCAAATTGGTCATCTTCTAAAGATGCACAAGAAAGCCTGCAAATAGTTTGCTGAAGACAAGCAGACTAAAGACATGGATTACTGGAATCATGTGCTGTGGTCTGTGGAGACCAAGATAAACGTATTTGGTTCAGATGGTGTTAAGCGTGTGTGGCGGCAACCAGGTGAGGAGTACAAAGACAAGTGTGTCTTGTCTACAGTCAACCACGGTGGTGGGAGTGTCATGGTCTGGGGCTGCATGAGTGCTGCTAGCACTGGGGAGCTACAGATCATTGAGGGAACCATGAATGCCAACATGTACTGTGACATGCTGAAGCAGAGCATGATCCCCTCCCTTCGGAGACTGGACCGCATGGCAATATTCCAACATAATGACCCCAAACGCAACTCCAAGATGACCACTGCTTTTCTAAAAAAAAAAAAAGCTGAGGGTAAAGGTGATGGACTGGCCAAGCATGTCTCCAGACCTAAACCCTATTGAGTATCTGTGGGGCAACGTCAAAAGGAAGGTGTAGGAGCGCAAGATCTCTAATATCCACCAGCTCCATGATGTCGCCGTGCAGGAGGACTCCAGTGGCAACCTGTGAAGCTCTGGTTAACTCCATGCCCAAGAGGGTTAAGGCAGTGCTGGAAAATAATGGTGGCCACACAAAATATTGACACTTTGGGCCCAATTTGGAAATTCAGCTCCTGTGCACAGCCCTCCCTCTTCAGATTGCCCCACAGATTTTCAATAGGATTCAAGTCTGGGCTCTGGCTGGGCCAGTCCAAAACTTTAATCTTCTTCTGGTGAAGCCATTCCTTTGTTAATTTGGATGAATGCTTTGGGTCGTTGTCAATCTGAAAGAAGAAGTTCCTCTTCATGTTCAGCTTTCTAGCAGAAGCCTGAAGGTTTTCTACCAATATTAATTGGTATTTGGAACTGTTCATAGTTTCCTCTACCTTCACGAAGGCCCCTGTTCCAGCTGAAGAAAAGCCCCAAAACATGGATGCTACCACCACCACCACCATCATGCTTCACGGTGGGTATGGTGTTCTTTTGATGTGCAGTGTTGTTTTTGCACCCAATATATCTTTTGGAATTATGGCCAAGAAATTCAACCTTGGTTTCATCAGACCATAACACATTTTCCCACATGCTTTTGGGAGATTTCAGATGTGTTTTTGCAAAATTTAGACAGGCTTGGATGTTTTTCTTCATAAGAATAAAGTTGAGCTTAGCCATGCTCATGCCTTTTTTAGATCAGTGTTTCTCCACCTTTTTACCTTTTCAGGAACCCCTGTCAAAAAGTCTGAGATCTCAGCGAACCCCCGAAATAATTATATATACAGCTCACGGAACATTGATGTGATCAGCGAGCTGTAGATACAATTATTCTTAGAAATAGCATTATACAATAGTATAAATATTAAAACTTACCTCTTTAATGTGAAACTTGTGTTTGTTTTTTTTTTTTGCACAGATGCTCAATTCAGGGTCCAATTTCAGCTGATGAAGCAGCAATCTGACAAAATGTGATCCATGTATAGAACTTCTTAATTTTTCTGCAGATTAAATGCTGGTGAACTTTTTTACAGGTAGTGGAAATCTGGGCCCCGTGGCAGTTGAGTTGGAGTCGTTTTTAAATTCTTGCTAAGCTTGCCTTGGAAGTTTCGGCTTTTTTTTGTCTTCTGTCAGGATGTTAAAATACTGGGCCCCATGGGAAATATCCATAGTTTGCTGATAACCCTGTTGCTGTCTGCAGCTGTCCATAAAATGTTTGCATACATTGTGGGATTAATGAAATAAAGCTTGAACAACATTGTTTATACATTCGTTCTTTGATGCCCATTAACAATTTGCCTTTTTCTTTGTACGACTACATAGATGGTTATTCTTATGAGAGAAATGCGATTGAAAGCTGGATTAGTACAAGGCGGACAAGTCCTATGACCAACCTTCCTCTAGAGAACCTTCTTCTGACTCCTAACCGAACACTAAAAATGGCGCTAAACCGCTGGCTAGAGACAAGGCCTGACCAGAAAGACACGCAAGCGACAACTTAATTCCTAAATCAGGTAATGTCAGTAACTTACTGATGTGTAGATGGAAATAGCAGTGCAGAAGAGCAGAGGCATCAGTCTGTCAATAACCATTGATTTACTAAGAAAAGGGAGATTGCTTAAAAAGAGTATTTTACTGGAAGTGTTTGCATTTAGGATCGATTTTCAATCACAAAGCAGAGACGCTTCTCTGCATTATGTCTGTGATCTGTTCTTTTCCGACAGAGCGATCACAGGCATTCCGCATGCACTTAGCTAGTGTACATGAAGTACCCAGGGCGCCATTTTTTTTTTTTTAATCAGAACAAAAAGTTTATTAAACTTTAACAAATTAACCATTTTTACACAGTGCATTAGAAACCACAACTATCAAACCATTGTTTTAAAGAGAAAAAAAGTGGCAGTGGAATGGTTAAAGAGAAGCTGTTCGAAAAAGTTGTTGGCCTTGTACAAGCATGCAAAAAGAAAAAAAGGTTCCCAATTTTTTTTTTTATATATATATATATATATATATATATATATATATATATATATATTTTTTTATTTTTTTTTAAATGTGTGTTGGTAGTCCATGTAAAATGAGTAGCCTGCCTTACCATAACATGGATAGGCAGTAATGCTCTGACTGAAGGATGACTATTTTTTTACATATAGAAAAATTAGTTAATGCAGTTAAATAGTCTCAGTCGGTATTAAAAAATAACTTGGCATCTTTGTAAAATGTTCATTATTACATTGCCATACCTGTAGGCCATTTGGGCCTCCCCAGAAGGCTGGCCCAAAAAACTTAGTTGGCAAGCCTCATGTACTGCCTCATTACTAGGATGCAAAAAAAAACCTTGGTTTGGGCTTCTGTAATGCTGAGAATGTGTGTCCAACAGTTTCTACATCCTAGCAACAAAGCAAGACATGGGATAATTGTTGGGAGTTTTCTGGCCAGGTTTCTGGGGGTCCAAATGGCCTAAAAGGTATGACAATAAAATACATAAACATTTTACAATGCTGCAAAGTTATTTTTTATTTGTTTTACTTACTGAAGGCCCCTAACTTCTTAGGCTATTTTCTGGAGAAGGTGAATTTGGCCTTTAACCACTAGCTGACCGCCCACTGTCAAATGACGGCGGGACGGTGCAGCTCTTGTGGCGGGCCGCCGTCATATGACGGCGCTCGCTTTTTGGCCACTGGGGGGCGCACGCGTGCCCGCGACGTAGCTGGGGACCCGGTGCGCATGCCCGGCGGTCGGGATGACCGCCAGGCACCCGCAATTGCCCGATAATCGAGCAGGGCGTGGATCTGTGTGTGTGTAAACACACAGATCCACGTCCTGTCAGAGGAGAGGAGACCGATGGTGTGTCCCTTGTACATAGGGACACCGATCAGTCCCCTCCCCCAGTCAGTCCCCTCCCCCCACAGTTAGAATCACTAAGATAGGGTACATATTAACCCCTGCAGCGCCCCCTAGTGTTAACCCCTTCCCTGCCAGTCACATTTATACAGTAATCAATGCATTTTTATAGCACGGATCACTGTATAAATGTGAATGGTCCCAAAAATGTGTCAAAAGTGTCCGAAGTGTCCGCCGCAATGTCGCATTCACGATAAAAATCGCAGATCGCCGCCATTACTAGTAAAAAAAAAAAAATAATAATAAAAATGCTATAAATCTATCCCTATTTTGTAGACGCTATAACTTTTGCGCAAACCAATCAATATATGCTTATTGCGATTTTTTTTTTTTTACCAAAAATATGTAAAAGAATACGTATCGGCCTAAACTGAGGAAAAAAAATAAAAAAATAAAATAAAAAATTGGATATTTATTATAATAAAAAGTAAAAAATATTATGTTTTTTCAAACTTGACGCTCTTCTTTTGTTTATAGCGCAAGAAATAAAAAACGTAGAGGTGATCAAATACCACCAAAATAAAGCTCTATCTGTGGGGAAAAAATGATAAAAATTTTTTTTGGGTACAGCGTTGCATGACCGCGCAATTGTCATTCAAAATGCGACAGCGCTGAAAGCTGAAAAATGGCTTGGTCAGGAAGGAGGTGTTCGTGCCTGGTAGGCAAGTAGTTAAAGAGGTGGTCCACCTGAAAATTTTTTTTTAAAAGTCAGCAGCTACAAATACTGCAGTTGCTGACTTTTAATAAATGGACACTTACCTGTTCCAGCGGTGTCGGCAGAAGATGACGAGCGAACGCTCATCTCTCGGCTGCCCTGCCGTCATCCTCTGTCAGGGAATCAGGAAGTGAAGACGCAACGTCTTCACTGCCCGGTTCCCTACTGCGCATGCGCGAGTCGCGCTGCGCGCCTCTATTGCTCCCCGCTGTGTCCTGGGAACTGTTTCCCAAGACACAACGGGGCATCTCCGGATAGGGGCGGGGCAGCTCAGATAATTTGTCACGGAAGTGGGTGCAGATACCTGTATTATCCCCCCTGAAAGGTGCCAATTGTGGCACCGGAGGGGGGGGGGGGAATCCGATAAGCGGAAGTTCCACTTTAGGGTGGAACTCTGCTTTAACAATGCAAACACACCATGGTAAGTATACTTTTTTTTTGGAGTTCTTTTTATCCGACAACCTAGTGCAATTCCATTATAAACATTTATTAAAGAATAAAACGTGACTCATAAAATACTCAAACGTAGGTGATATATACGCATGTCAAAGCACAATATGAACTAAACACCTCTAGGATTGCTGGAATACTCCAAACGTGCAAGACGACCAGAAGGTGTCCATGATGGCTAGGCTGACGTGTTTCAAGGGAGAACCCTCCACTGAGTGGCTCTGAGGAAGAGGGTTCTCCCTTGAAACATGTCATCCTAGCCATCATGGACACCTTCTGGTCTTCTTGCCCGTTTGGAGTATTCCAGCAGTCCTAGAGGCGTTTTGTTTATATTGTGCTTTGACATGCGTATATACCACCTATGTTAGTGAGTATTTTATGTGTCACTTTTTATTCTTTAATAAATGTTTTATAATGGAATGGCACTCGGTCTGTGTGCCCTTCTCGTTGTTTTCTAGCACTTTTGGATACCCATGGTCCTGAGAGGGCAGCAAGACTCTAGGGTGTGGATATAAAAAAGGATTAAGAGATCTACATTTCCTTTCCTTGAGCATAACACCTCTGTGCAGAAGAGTTACTTTGTTTGAGTTATTTTTATCCAGCTGAAAATAATGAGATTTAAAAATTACAGTCACATGGATAAGTTGAGTGTCATCCTGGTGCTAATTGACTGTTTAGAAGGCTAATGGTTTTTCGAACTTGCAATGTTTTTTTTTAAGGTTTTAGAGCAGAAAACCATAGCGGACATCAGGAATGTCGCTGTTATTGGTCGCTATGATTCCAGTGGATTTGTACTTCGATTTGCACAAGAACCGAATCCCAAGGGGAACAAGCTACAGCTCCTGAGGATTATGTTTTTTGAAGTGTTACTGCCTTATTTATGATGACGATAATAATGTTCCCAGCCTACTTTTGCAAACATGTAATGTGCTAACCATGTCAGATGTGTAGTAAATACCCTGCACTGTGTGTAGATACATATGTTGTATATAGAAAAGGATTATGTGAAGATTTGTGCCCATGTTAAAAGAAAAAAAAAAACTGTAAAAAAAAAAAAATCAAAATATTGTACATATGCTGTATTCTTGATAAAATATTTTTTCAAGGTTTGCATGTTCAGTACATTTAGTTGTACATCTAATGTTTTATGCAGCCTACAAGCTCTTACTGAAACGCGTAGCAGCCGGCCCACTAATCTGATGCCGTCTGGCCTCCTGTCAGGGGCATGAGATACGGCTGTAGACGTTGCTAGTGTAGAGCTTTTTAGATGCAAGTCTGCTCTTTACAAATAAAGTGATCCTTTTATGATTTACTAATTTCTGCACCCTGCTGTTGTTGTTTCTCTATTACTTTAAAGCACATTTGTTATCAAAGGGACAACCATCTGCTGTGAAGCTTGTATCGCACACAATGCTGACGTTTGTTTTTTGCCACGATAGAAGTCACTCCCTCATCTTTCACAATGCAGCACCCTGTGCTAAGGTAAGGATCTTTAGTTCCTGTTGACACCAGAATGCCATGCGGGAAACCCAAGTGTCCTGCGAGTTTCGCACAATGCGTTCAAAATGCACTGACTGCAGTATATTTGCCTGCACCTGATCACATGGTACCGCAGTAGCATGCAGTCTGGTTACACTGCGTTTTTAAACCTTTGTTGCGAACCAGTATGATTTTAGCCCATTCAAATGAAAGGGCTGAAAATCGCAGCACATTTTTTAGTGCTTCTGGTGTGAATGGGCACTAAAGGTAAGATGACATGTTTTGTATGTAAACTTAACTCAATAAAAAGAATAAAAAAAAATAAAAAAAAAGGTAAGATGACAGCATTCAAACTTAGCGTTTTAAGTCTAAGGAGGAATTTGGAGTCTTATAGACCCCAGATCCATCCATAAAGAGTACCTGTCACTGCCTATTACTGTCACAAGGGATGTTTACAAAAAAAGTGATCAGAATTTATTTTTTTTAAAGGGGCAGTGCAAAAATTAAAAAAAAGAAAAGAAAAAAATATATATTTAGAGCACCCCGTGCAGAAGCGAATGCATATGTAAGTTGCAACCGCAAATGTAAACAGTGTTCAAACCACACATGTGAGGTATCACCATGATTGTTAGAGCAAGAGCAATAATTCTAGCACAAGACCTCTTCTGTAACTCTAAACTGGTAAAAAAAAATGTAAGTGCCGTCTATGGAGATTTTTAAGTGCTGTAGTTTGTCACTATTCCACGATTGTGTGCAATTTTAAAGCATAACATTGGGGGGGGGGGGGAGGGTGCTGTGTAATGTAAAGGGGCCCAAATTATCTTCCTTTATTAGCAGGTGAATGCAGCCCTCCATGCATTCACATACATTGAATCCGGCCATTAAGTGGAAAAAGGTTGCTGACCCTTGTTCTAGGTCAAGCCCTTTCCACCTTTTTCCCTGCTTCCTTGTGTTCAAAAGAAACAGAGTTGCCAAGGAGCTGTATCAGTAAAATGTACGAACGTTTATTTACACAACACATATCCAAACTTACACTGAGGGCAGGGGAGAGCAGCTCCAGGGCAGAGGGATGAAACTTCCACAGCAACAAGGACCGGGTGATGGAGAGCCGTTCCAACCAATAACGTCGTCTGTATTGATATCCGTGGGCAGGCACTACGCGTTTTATGGCTTTCTCAGTTGATATTCTGCTTCATTTTTAACATAACACACACGCGCCTGTGTGTTCAGCACTGTGTGGTGCCATCGTAAAAATAATGACAGGCATTGTAGGGCAGTTATGAGGCTTTAAAAATGTTGACTGTGGCCTGTTTCACATGGGCTTCAGCTTGTATAAGAGCCGTGTGAACAGAAAGCTATGCCAAAGCATTTGCAGAATTTTCAGCAAGCTTTGTTGAAGTGATTAAAGTACCGTTCAGCTCCAGTTTGTAAATGTTGAACACTGATCTTAATGGGAATGTCGAATGCCAACTTAAAGTGGAGTTGCATCCAAAAGAAAAAAGGTCATGAATGTTCATAAAAAAAATAAACAAACATTTGGAAATTTTTTTTTTTTACTCACCTCTAAATGGCTGTTACTAGGGGGTCCCTCATAGTCTGCCTCCTTCAGTGCCTGGGCTGGTGACATCACTTCCCCTCGGCGCAAGAAGGGCTCAGCTCTACCCCCTCCATCTTGTCAGTCATCTGGGACACGCGACAGGTCCCAGATGACTACGCAGCCAATCACGGCACGCAGCGCCGCTTGCGCAGTGGGTGCTGGCTGTGAAGCCACAGCCTAGTGCCCACAGTTACAATGCCGACACCGCCGAACCGAGGGGGAGACAAGCGGGGCTTCGATCCCCTGTATCGCTGGACCCTGGAACAGGTAAGTGTCCGATTATTAAATTTTAGCAGCTGCAGTATTTGTAGCTGCTGACTTAAAAATTTTTTTTTTTTTTTAGAATGGGAACTCCTCTTTAAGCAAGCTTCTAGCAGGCTTTCAATACTTTCAAGGAGTGCTGAAGCCTGTTGGCAGCTTGCTTAAAGTGGCAATCAGCACTCCTATTAGGATCTGTGATCAGCATTTACAAACTGGAGCTAAATGGTACTTTACAAGCTTCAACAAAGCTTGCTGAAAGATCTGCAAATGCTTTGTCATAGCTTGCTGTTCATACTGCTCTTACACAAGATGAAGCCTGTGTAAAAGAGGCCAAAATTCCCCATAAACAAAGGGTATGGTCACACGTGAACAAGCCCTTAGGTAAGTGAACATGCTCTACTCCTTCAGTAAATCAGCGCCATTAGTTTAGAACAGGGATCCTCAAACTGCGGCCCTCCAGCTGTTGCAGAACTACACATCCCATGAGGCATTGTAAAACTCTGACATTCACAGACATGACTGGGCATGATGGGAATTGTAGTTCCTGAACAACTGGAGGGCCGTAGTTTGAAGACCCCTGGAAGGTCAAACTAGCACTGGAAGTTCTTGTGTGAAGGTCTTCTATGGACTTTGACTACTTATAAGAATTCAATACAAACACATCAGTCTATAAAATGTTTTTTTTATTCCTTATGGAAGTACAGTAGATGTGCAAAAAAGATAGCTACAGCCAAATGAAGATAACAAGTTATAAAAATAAATAAGCTATATTGGGACATAACATATCTGTGAATGTCTTGTTAACATTTTAATTTTTTTTACACTGACCTGACACATTACAAGTATATATTAGGCCCCGTTCACATAAAGCGATTTGAAATCATGGGCAGAATCGCCACAATGCTGCCTGTGATTCCAATTCGTGGCAGAATGCACAACGCGCATTTGGATGCCATTATCCTCCATTGCACCCCAAACATGGTGCAATTCTGCCATGATTGAGCTTCTTTTGGGTGACAAATGTGCATAGGGCGACCCATTAAGCTGAATGGGTTGCCCTATGAACGACACACATTTCCGCATGTAAATTGGCCTTTAAAAATTGCATGGTCTGAACAGGGCCTTATAGTTGCCAGGAAACCTAAACATTTTGTGTATGTACAGAGAATAAACTTTTGAAACAGTTGCCATAGAATGCAAAGAAATTTCGGTTTACCCCAAAACTGTAATGCTGAACAGCTAAGAAACAAGAACATATAAATAGAGTCCTCTTAAAGAGAACCAGTCACCTAAGCTCTGTGAAGGCAACCATTTCATTTGGGTGAATTGGTATTCATAAGATAACCATATGTCTAATGATGGGGGAAGAGAACGTCCTCACTGAGCTAATCCAAAAAGAAGGTTCCCCCACCAGAACTAGACCACTATTATAGTCACATTCCAAAATATATAAGCAGTTTCCACCTATACATCTCATGAAATATTATGGTACCATTTCATTACCCATATACAATTCTTCCCTAGAATAGCACCTTAGAGGTGGTTGTTTATACAAAACAAGAGTAAAGTGCGATAACTGCCAGAATGGATATTTGCCATAATCATAGATTAGCTCAGTGCAAAAAACAGCATTGTTGAAGCCTAAAAATGCATGCTATATATATACGGCTAAGTATGAGTTCTTAAAAAAAGTTAAGTATAAGGCCTCTTTCACATGATCGGCCCGCTTGGATCCGCCTGTTTGATCCGAGCGGGCCACCCATTGACTTCTATGGGCAGGTGGATGTCAGCGGAGACGTGTCCGCTGACACCCGGCTGCCATCCGTTCCCACAAGATCCACTCAAAACAGACGGATGGCGATCCACTGAACGGATGGCGAACGTATTGGACGAAAGCGGACAGGCTGTCCGTTTTAATCCGATTTTCCCCATAGAGAACAGCGGGGCTCTGACAGGTCCGTCCCTACACAGTGAGCAGAGACGGACCTGTCATCCGCCTGCTCAGCTGGGATCAGCGGAGTAATCCTCCACGGAGCTATCGGAGTCCGTCCAACGGATCCGCTCCTTGTGAACCCAGCCTTAAAAAAGAAATTTACCATGCCCCCAAAACAGACACACCTCAGATGCACACTTTGCTGTAGGCCCATTATGGCCTATGGAGCTGCAGAGCACATGCCCTAAATCGAAGCGGATGTTGGCTCCTGGTGCTATAGATACCTGGTCAGTGTACACTGCCTCTGAGCCCTGGTTATCTTATATTATATTATTAAGCAGGGCCTGGGTGGGGCTTGGCTTATTTCTCTTTTAATACTACACTTTCCTTTAAAATAACATTAAGGTTATACAATATGTACAAGAGAAAATGAAATCTGATTATTTTATAAAAAATGCACATAAATTATGTTACAGCTTACCTAACGTGACTCCCCTGCCTGTGTAAAATATAACCGATTAGGATATTCCTGTAAAATATACATTTACATAGCTATATAAGATCTACATTTACCTTAACCCTTTTGCTGGCTAACGCAGCAGTAAAAAGGTTAAAACAATGCTCAAAACCACCAAAAATATATATATAATAATTATATTGAACCAAGGGAATAGTGTATGTAAATGTAAGTCCTGTACAGCCCCCCCCCCCCCAACTCAACTCCTCCTCCTGAACAAATAGGCCACACCCACTTCAAATCCCTATTGCGCTGCTTGTCAGAGCAGCTTAACTAAGTATTTGCAGCCTCTAAGGCACCCTAGTGATGAGCAGGGTGAGTAACCCTCTGGATAGTGAACAATCATCCCCCTCCGATCAATAAAATCATTCAATTATTGCATTCTTCTTCTTTAGACTGCAAGCATTTTTGTTGCCAGGACATTGTAAATCTCATAACCAACCAGTCCCTTATGTGCTGAAGGCAGCCTATGGCAGGTTTAGATGGGTTTGCATGCAAAATGAAAATTGGACCTCTGTTTGAGTGTGTGTGTACACTATATATATATATATATATATATATATATATATAAAATGTATCCTAAACTTATCTAGGATGTACCTAATAGGGATTATTGTGATAATTTTAGTTAATTATATTGCATGTGGTTCCTAAATGATTTGATGATTCAAATGGAGATGTGCTTCTTTAGAACAGGGGTCTCCAAACTTTCTAAACACAGGGACAGTTTACTGTGCTTTAGATTCTCTGGGGTCAGAATGTGGCCAGTGTGAATAGAAAATGCTTTGGCGTCAATGGGAGTAGACAATGCTTCATCATTGTTATTAGTGCCAATTGTTGGTATCTGGGGAAGGAATACTGCCCTATCATTGGTGTCAGTGTGAAGAATGGTGCTCCAATGTTGATGTCAGTCTGAGGAATAGTTGTATTAGAAGGAGGAATAGTGGCAATCGCTGATAAGGAATAGTGCCCTATAGTTGGTGTCAGTGGGAGGAACGGTGCCCCATTTTTTAAGTCCAAGGGCTGGATAAGGGCAAGCAAAAGGCCGCATCTGGCTTCCAGGCTGCAGTTTGGAGACCACTGCTTTAGAATATGTGGTGTCCCTTGCTTGATGAAGGAAGTGGTCCAAAAGCTTGCTTGAGGGATACTTATTATTGTACAAGATGGATACTTCTCTAAAGGATGCAAGTTTTGAAGTTGTGGAGTGCCATAGTCTTGGACTATTATAGATATATATCTACCATTGATGGGAATCTTTCAAGACACAATCTACCCGAATTGGTCATGAAATATTTTTTTTTATAATCCACTGCACAACAGAATTTAGACTGATCATGGGGTGGGGCTAGAATTGTGAGCAAATCAGACTCACGGTGCAGTCAATCTAACACAGGGAGTTTGCTAATAGGAGAAAAGATCTGGTAATGCTCCATCATCCAGTCAGCAGAATGGGAGGGGATGGTGTGTTATTGCATACTTGCGGTGAATAAATGTGAAGTCCTCTGGAGGCTCAACTACAAGACTGGCTGAATTACAGATCTTTTGGTAGGTAAAGCAGTTTTCTGTAGCTTGTTGTTGAGGTTCAGCCTGAAGCCAGTACAATGATGATAGAGCTGATCACCTTTTCTATCCTCAAATTCCATTAAACTATCTGGCCATATATTTAGAATTCTATTATAATTCAACTGAAGAAGATTCCCATCTATGTTAGTACATAGACGATCCAATTTTCAGTTACCACGGAAACCCACTCATCGGTCTTTGGATATTCATCTACTGAATTTAGGGTTATCCCCGTCCTACATTCCCAGTCGTAGCATAAGGCACCCGCTAAACACCAAAGAAACATTTCTAACAATAAAATCATTTTACATGGCTATGCAGATAAAACGATTTTTAAAAGGCACCACTGTAATATTATATAACACTGAGATTCCAGTTATGAAGGACTCTGGCAGACTGCATGTCCCATTATTTACATTCAACTGCACCATCATCCACTGCACATGCTGTGTTCCTGAGGAAGACCTAGGACTAAATTCAAGACTGGCACACGCAAAAAGGCGACTCATGGCCATGTACTGCATTACTATTTTTTTTTTTTTTTGATACACCAGTTTTTAAAATGAAGCCATGGAACATACTGCAAACCAGGTAAATGCTTGCTCCACTTGTTTCGACTGTGGGTAAAATCATGCTAAAGTACATAAAGATCTGTGAATGTTGGTACATGTTGCCCACAGAATCTCCTAATAAAGAGGAGGATGTGGGATCTTTGCAAACAAAACGCAGAGCTGTGTTTTCCTTTGTACATATGGTAAGGTCTGTTGGTACTGTCCCAAAGAACGAATACATGAAGAGTCCTCTAGGGTTGCTGGGAGTTCCTTATCTGCACCAGGCAGTGAAAGACCCAAATGAGGAATCTAGTGCATTGGTTCTGCATCAATAGGTCAGTTTCCTATGGAACTGTTCTATGAATAATTCCAAGCGAGTCACTGTAATCCAGAAGTATCATTAGGTACTGACCAGCAGCCTTTGGCTTTTTGTCACTGAGTCACCAAATCTATATCCATTATAACTTTGCTTTCTGGAAACCCAGCCATTGTTATAGTTGAAGGGTTTGTAAAGAAGCTAAAATACCTCACATAATGTTTAGAAAGTCGTTTTTATTCCAGACAGTTAAGATGAAAAACAGTTTTACTGCCAAGAAATCCAGAATCCTTGGGGATTAAACAGTTAAGTGAAGTAATCATTTGTAGGTCTCAGAAACCAATGAAAGATAAGGTAGGAGTGGTCTCCAAAAAGCAAAGTGACCATTAGTGCTCTAGTAATAGTCTTAAAAAACAAACAAAAAAGCCCCCAAAAACATTGTGCTGGTTACACATTTGACTCTATGAATGATCGCTTTGGTTTCGAAGAGGACATTGATCCTAATTTGGAGTCTTTTGCCAAAACAGATTGTGACCTCAACACTGCCTCTTGGTATGCCTGGGCAACAGCCTTGGAATCTTGAGAGAGGCTGGACGTCTGACACTTTCCATCCTCAAAGTCCTTTGTGTACACTCCATTAGGAGTATTCCCTCCATATACGTTCGGCATGGTCTTATTTTGATGGCTATAGCTGGTTACCTGCCTAGGAGCAAACTTCTCAAAACCTGCAGATGACCCGGTGCCAGGAGGATTGGGGTTTAAGTCTGTTTGGTTTAGCCAGCTCCGAGCAGACTGAACATTCTGCTGGAAGGTTCTGGCGGTTTTGTCCATGATCCCCATGAAGGGTATATTTCGTGGTCTTTGCTCAGCTGAGGCACTTACAATTTGGTTGGGCTTATTTTCTTTGCTGCGCACATCAGGCCCTTTAACGCCTTCAGAAAAGCTACTGCTTGAGGTCAAACTGTGGGATGCTATTCTTTTGCTTTCTGTTACTGCTGCAGGTTTTTCAGGTGCCGGAAACCCCACTAACCTTTCTGAAGTTTTAGAAACAAAGGAACCTGAAGCCTTATAGGACTGCACAATCTCACTGGGCTGCCTATGGATGACAAGTCCTGATGGAACCTTTTCTGTGTAAGCAGGACCATGAGCTCCAGAAGATACAGGATGTGTCCCATCTACATTTGGACCTCTCATACTGGCTTGGTTAGACGATGGTCTCAGAGGAAGAGGGCTTGGCGGTGCTAAAGTAGAAGAAGCCTGTGTTTTCAAGGCAGAAAAACTATTGGAAGACCTAGACAGAGATTGCAAGGAATTCATGTGCTGGTTGGTTTTAACTATCTGTGCCTGCTTTGTTGGCCTTTGCACCAGCGCTTGTTGCAGGCATATGTTTTTCCCCGGATGTTCCTCAGATGATTCAGTGTGGAATTTTTGGTTAATATATTCCACAGCCCTATGGTTGTTTGGTACATCCAGTGGCTTTGCGTTTGCTGGGAGCTTGTCTGAAGAGGGAGCGTCATCCTCTTGGATCTCCTCAAGGCTCAGATGATTGTCCAGTGTTTCTTCCACAGCTTCATCCTCTTGGTCAGAGTCAATGCTTGGGGGAAGAAGAGGCTGGTTCTGTTTCTGCTGTTGGCTCTTTTGATGCTGTTTGAACTCCTCTTCTATACGGGCCAGAAGCCGCTTTATTTCCTGGTTGTTGGGGCACAATTTCAGAGCCTCATTTAGATCAGCAAGAGCCGCAACAAACTGCCTGCGAAAAAGGAAAACAATAACACATAAATTATTGATATAAAGACACAAGGGAGTCATTTGTACAATTAGACCTTTTCTTCTACAACAAACAGTTCCCATCAAGTGGAGTCATTTTCCTGATGAAAGCCGGTTAGATTGAACGAAGAATGGTCTCCTGTTGTCATTCAGTTACATTCCCTTTTAACTTGTTTCCATTTAGAAAATTGTTCAAAATTACCCAGACTACATAAACATACATTAACATTTAACTGATGAAAAGTACTATGGGATTATTTTTCTTGGTGCTGGAACAACAAAGAAAAACCATACACAAGCCTAGCTGAGTGCCAAACTGTGTATGGTATATGAACCATGTGCTCACAGTAACATACTGCCAAACCACAGCTTGATTTTGTAGCACCATTTTCCTTTTACATTGTATTTTTTTTTTAATGACATATATGACACATTTAAAGACAGATAGTTACATAGTAGTTGAGGTTGAAAAAAGACACAAGTCCATCAAGTCTAACCTATGTGTGTGATTATATGTCAGTATTACATTGTATATCCCTGTATGTTGTGGTCGTTCAGGTGCTTATCTAACAGTTTTTTGAAACTATCGATGCTCCCCGCTGAGACCACCGCCTGTGGAAGTAGATTCCACATCCTTGCCGCTCTTACAGTTAAGAACCCTCTACGCAGTCTAAGGTTAAACCTCTTTTCTTCTAATTTTAGTGAGTGGCCACGTGTCTTCCCATCCACAGTAACGTTTTTTTCCCTATTATGGGGTCACCAGTACGGTATTTGTAAATGGAAATCATATCCCCTTTTAAGCGTCTCTTCTCCAGAGAGAATAAGTTCAGTGTTCGCAACCTTTCCTCATAACTAATATCCTCCAGGTCCCTTTATTAGCTTTGTTGCCCTTCTCTGTACTCGCTTAATTTCCAGCACATCCTTCCTGAGGACTGGTGGCCAGAACTGGACAGCATACTCCAGGTGCGGCCGGACCAGGGTCTTGTAGAGCCGGAGAATTATCATTTTATCCCTGAAATAAAATCCCCTTTTTAATGCATGCCAATATTCTGTTTGCTTTGTTAGCAGCAGCTTGGGTTGCATCTACTAGGACCCTCAGGTCCTTTTCCATCCTAGATCCCCCCAGAGGTTCTCCCCCCAGTGTATAGATTGCATTTATATTTTTGCCACCCAAATGCATTATTTACATTTTCCACATTAAACCTCATTTGTCATGTAGTTGCCCACCCCATTCATTTGTTCAGATCTTTTTGCAAGGTTTACACATCCTGCGGAGAAGTTATTGCCCTGCTTAGCTTAGTATCGTCCTCAAATACAGAGATTGAACTGTTTACCCCATCCTCCAGGTAATTTATGAACAAATTAAATAGGATTGGTCCCAGCACAGAACCCTGGGGGACCCCACTACCCCTGACCATTCTGAGTACTCCCCATTTATCACCACCCTCTGAACTCGCCCTTGTAGCCAGTTTTCAATCCATATACTCACCCTATGGTCCATGCCAACGGACCTTACTTTGTACAGTAAGCGTTTATGGGGAACTGTGTCAAATGCTTTTGCAAAATCCAGAAGCCCTGTTTTTTTCGTAGGTCAGTGCAATTTCAGGTGCGACTTGCCAGACATCTGTGCGACTTCATGCACAGATGTCTATGCAAGTCGCACCTGAAATCGCAAAAAAAAAAGTGCAGGAACCTCTTTTTCAGATCGGTGCGGCACCGCAAAGTCGGAGTCGCACCAATTTGAAGGGTTCCATTGCAGACAATAGGGTGTGACTTGTTATGCGATTTGGAACTGTCAAATTGTATGACAAGGTGCACCAATGTAAATGGGGTAAAAAAACTTCACTTTTATTGAGGAAAAAAAAACATTAACCTCTGGATGATGTACATTGCATTGACTTTTAACAAACTTTGTTGCAGATTCCTACCTTTTGTTATTCTGAAGAAATAGAGTTTTTTTCTGTGTCCATTTTTTTGCACGAAAGTGGAGTTACCCTTTAAAACCACACTGACATTAGACCAAAAAAAAAGAGTAAAACTGCTGCAGGTAAGAAGTGAAGGCACCTAGAGCTTCAAAAAGCCAGCCGAATAATGGGCAGTTCTGGGTATTATCAGCGCTCATCACCAAGTCCCACCCCCTTACATTCCTGATAGAACTAAGATAGGTTGGCTTATTCGCTCTCAGGACTCTGCTGGTGACATTCTGCTCTTGAGCGCTAGGTCTGCACACCTGCAGCAGCCATCAAGGAAAACTTCTACTCTCCTGCTTAGGTACTTAGGGAGGAATCACACGTTTGCATTGTGGTACAGTGCACTGTGATGAGCATTACATGTGCTGCTGTACCATTCATTTTGGATAAGTGCTTAGATTTACCAAAACAGACAAAAAATAATAAAAAATCTTGTCCAATTATGAACACCCTAATGGGGCATTGCCAGCCTTTTCAAAATGAATGTTTTATCACAATTCAAATGTAAGCGGCCCCTAAGGAGAACCTTTACTGAGATTACCCACCACTGCTGACCACCTACTAAAAAAATCTAGTTGGGTATCTCTGGGGTCAATATTTTAGCCCCATTCACACTGGGCTGTCAAGTTTCAGTTTATATGCGTTTAGGACATTCATAAACTCATATAAATGCATGTAATGATTTTTCATTGGTGCATTTACACTGTGCCTCACATTGCATTTAAATGCACTCAGTTTAGCTGCCCTTAGAAAAAATTGTATTTGGTGTATCCAGGATCTGACTGGCAACACTAAACCTAGCTAAATGCAACTAAACTGTTCTAAATGCACCTAAAAAACGTGATCTGGGAGGCATAAGGCTTCAAAGAGATGTATTTTTTTTTTTTTTTTTTTTAAGATTCATACTTGGATGCTGTGTCCCTCTGCGCCTTTAACACTGAGAACCGAGCGATCATACACCACTGATCGCTCAGTTCTCACAGCTCCGTGCGCAGAGAGCTGGTGACTGTCAGTCACTGGCTCTCTGCTCTGCCCCATCCCCCTGCCCCCCACTTTTACTGGAGCGCTGGGCTGTGAAGGGGAGGTGAGCGGCTGACTTAGCCTCTCAGCAGCTTGCTGAGAGGCTGAGCCGGGTGCTGGTCCAGGCATATGGGCAGATCCCGACTCCATTGTCGCAATCTTTTATATGTCTTTTGGATGCATAGAGGGAAGCTCAGGAGCGAGCACGTACCAATGCCCCCATTGTTGCAATCTTGCCTGAGCCTGGACTGGCTCTGTGACGTCAACCGACAGCGGGCTTCAGCCTGCTTTCTGCTGAAAATGGGTCACAGGAGTGCAGAACGAACTGCACTCCTGTCATCCACAGGAGAAGTTCAGCCAAATGGCGCTCCTGGCTCTTCCCCCTTCACCAGTGCCCTCAATAGCAAGGAGCGCCATTTGGCTGAACTTCTCCTTTGGATCACAGGAGTGCAGCTCATTCTGCACTCCTGTGACCCGTTTTCAGCAGAAAGCAGGCTGAAGCTCGCTGTCGGCTGATGTCACAGAGCCAGTCCAGGCTCAGGCAAGATTGCAACAATGGGGGCATTGGTGCATGCTCGCTCCTGAGCTTCCCTCTATTCATCCAAAACACAAATAACCGTGGCTCCCCCCCCCCTCATTGGCTCACTGGCTGTAATTGATAGCAGTGGGAACCAATGGCTCCTGCTGCTGTCTCAGCCAATAAGGAGAGAGAGACCTGGGACAGCTGAGGCTCCCATGCACATCTCTGGATTAAGAGAGGGCTCAGGTGAGTATAACAGGGGGTGTAGTTGAATCTGTCCACTAAGTTCCACCTATACTTTTGTTTCACTTTTTGGTGCACTAGCTCTTTAGTATCCTAGCCTAACCTATAAAAATAAAAGTTAATTGCTCACTATATTTAGTAAATTTAGGCTTTACAACCACTTTAAAGTGGTTGTAAACCCTTACAAACCACTTTGACCTACAGGTAAGCCTAGATTAAGGCTTAGTTGTAGGTCCAAGAAATATCTCCTAAACCTAAACGGTTTAGGAGATATTTGCTAAAAGACAGGCACCGCTGTCTACAGGGCATGCACCGTAGACAGCGGCACGCAGGCGCACTGAGCATGCCTTAGATAGCGGCGATATGCCGCTCGTGGCGGCTCCTGTGCGCATGCGCAGGAGTGACGTCATCGCGGCTCCGGCGAATCACAACGCCGGAGCAGCGAGACCCGGAAGTCACTCCGGGATACAGGGCAGCAGTGAAGATGAAGACGGAGGACCGTTTCGGGGGCTTCGTTCCTAGGTAAGTTATTCATAATAAGCTAGTATGCTATGCATACTAGCTTATTATGCCTTTGCCTTGCAGGGTGCATTTTTTTTTTTTTTTAATTGCCTTTACTTCCTCTTTAAGTAAAATTACACATATCCCCTGTAATATGCATTTCCTCTTTGGTGAGATATTTTCAGTCTTGCAGACTTAGGCTGGCCATACATGGCTACCGTTTCCCCATCTACCCAATCGAGGTGGATGGGGGGATCCTCCCCACTGAGCTATTGTGTTCTGGACACGTGAAGACTGATGCCCTTGGTTGCAGCCATTGATCGAGTGGCTTTTTTCCCCAACATGTCCATTAAAAAAAAAAGTAAATTGATAGATTGACTTCAGATGAGTGGCAGCAGCCACCTGTGGTTGAAATTCAGCTGATCCCTGCTGAACTGGCCAAATTTTCTTCCATCTATGACCACTATTGAGAGATGCAGATGCTATTGATTTTCTTATCGCACAGAGATCGATCAGGTGGTAATAGCGATGTTTGATAAAAGCTCTGCTCACATCAATATGTCCAAAACAGTACTATGCAAAATCCTGCAAGTGTTTTCTAAAATCCCTGCAATTATTATAGTTTACATGAGGAGAACTTGAGTTTCACTCTAATCAAGGAAAGCTGCTTTACCTGCTGTTCCTCTTGGCTCTCGCCCGGGCGTAATAAGCTTCATAGCACTTTGGTTTCAGCTCTAGCGCCTTGGTTGCAAGCTCTTCAGCCATGCCAAAGTCCTAAACAGGGGGAGAGATGATAATATAACTTGACAGTAAAGACTTTACTTCTCATTCTGGGTCCAAAACACTTTCATTACCAGGCAATGTTATTTTCATATTATGAGCAATAAACACATATTAGTGCAGTAATAGTTAGAAGTACGTCACCACAATTGTCAAATCCAACACGGCAAGTATCAAACACTGGGGTACCAGGATACCGTACCTGAGGCCCCTTCATACCACAAACACTAGGTGAGGGATCTTGTGAACGAGGAGGGTCTGTACCTACATCCACCTGAAAAACAAGCAACATGACCTTCACCAGCCCTTCCAGGTGGAGAGCTCTATTAGCAGGACCCCCGCTTAATATAAAGATGTGGTGGTATTGGGGAAAATACCCTTCCAGTTATTCCCAAATGAATTGCTGTCTGTGAAGATATATTGGGCTGTCCAACAGACATCCTCTTGGATATGACACAACCAATGATGAATGCTGCGTGATGATAGCTGCATCACATGTATATACACTGTCCTTGTACAACCACTGACATTGTAACCTTATGACTTGTAAGTTCAGCTTAGGAGCCAAATGTTTAGGATGATCAGGTCTGGCCATCACTGTGGATGGACAAATCTGGAACAGATTAAATGGCATGTGTATTGGTCTTAGTCCATTATATTAGTGTATGGATAACTATTTTAGATTAGCAGCTCCAACATACTTAAAGTAAAGCCATCGCTTTGCCCACTCAGGGTAGACTGATAGTGTCTTGATAGCCCATCCTCTCCCATTGTGATCACATTTGCCATGTTCCTCTGTCATCCAGCTTGCCTTCCAGAGGCCTGAGAAAAAAAAGGATTTTTGTACTCACCGTAAAATCCTTTTCTCTGTAGTTCACCGACTGACACAGCTCCTCTCTTAGACCATTGGGTTGTTATGCCACCTTTAGGAGAATACTAGGCATTACATGTTAACATGTGATAATAAAACTAGAACTTTCTAGTTCCGCCCAAGGGGCGGTCCCTTAGGTAACAACCCCACAGCATGCTACTGCAGCCTCAGTACGTCAACAAGCAGTATAACGTAGACAAAAATAGGAGGGGCGGGTGCTGTGTCAGTCGGTGAACTACAGAGAAAAGGATTTTACGGTGAGTACAAAAAAAAAATCCTATTTTCTCTTACATTCACCGACTGACACAGCTCCTCTCTTAGAACATTGGGACGTCCCCAAGCAGTGCCAAAACGAGGGGTGGGAAAACAGCATAAAAACTTCACCCACCATGGCATGTGGGAACTAGTATAACTTTACCCCCAAAAAAACAACAGCGTGTGGGAACCAAAACACTTTGTTACCCACGAAAAAAACAAACAGAGTGATCCTCAACTGGGAGTCACTACCTTCAAACCGCCTCAGAACCGCGGTAACAAATGCAACAGTGCATTTACTTAAGGTACTGTGTTTTTACCAAAAAAACAGGAAAAAATGTAAGTGTAATTGCAATTATACGGCCGCCTGCAAAACTTTGCTGCCAAAACAGGCATCAGCCGATGCACTGACATCTACCTTGTAGAATTTTGTAAAGGTGTGAACAGACGACCAAGTCGCCGCTTTACACACTTGAGCGACAGACGATTGATGTCGGAAAGCCCAAAACGATCCAATTGCACTTGTGGAGTGGGCCGTGACCGGAAAGGGGGGCACCTGCCCCTTCAAGGCGTAGGCCTGTACTACAATCTGTCTGATCCACCTGGAAATGGTGGCCGACGAGACCGCTATGCCTTTTTTCGGACCAGCCACCAAAACAAACAAGGAGTCTGACTTCCGAAAGGGACTAGTAGCAGACAAATACACCATCAGAGCCCGAACCACGTCCAGGGAATGGAGGGCCACCTCTTTAGGATGTGTCGGTTTAGGACACAAAGATGGTAACACAATGTCTTCATTGATTTGGAATGCCAAAACCACCTTCGGCAGAAAAGCAGGTTGCGGACGCAACACCACCTTATCCTTGTGGATAACCAGATAGGGCGACTTGCAAGACAAGGCCGCCAGCTCCAAAACCCTCCTAGCCGGAGTAATGGCCACTAAAAAGACCACTCTCTGGGAAAGAGTCAACAGAGGGATCTCCCTGATCTCTTCAAATGACGTTTTTTTGAAGTGCCGATAACACCAGGTTCAAAAGCCAAAGCCGATATGTGTCCCTTAAATGGTGCTTAAAGCCAGTTTCTGGTCCACTCCTTGCTGTAGAAACAACATGATCCTGGATATAGAAAAGGCGCACGGACGCCAACCTTTCTCCTCACACATGGAGATGTAGGCCTTCCAGGTACGATGTAATATCTTCCGAGAAGAAGATTTCCGTGCTCTCAACATAGTTGGAATCACTGAGTCTGAAAGACCCCGGTTCCTCAACACCTGGCTCTCAATAGCCATGCCGTTAAAACCAGCGATGGTAAAGCCGGATGGAGGTTTGGACCTTGAGACAAAAAGGTCCTCTCGTAACGGCAGTCGCCATGGGGCGTCTGCCACCAGGCACACTAGGTCTGCGTACCAGGGACGCTGGGGCCAATCTGGGGCAATCAGTATTACTGGAATCCCCCCGGCCTCCACTCTGCGGAGCAGACGTTGTAACAGTTTCAGCGAAGGAAAGAGATAGATCAGCTGGTACTGATCCCACGGAGCCACCGTCTGACGCATCTGCCCAAGGATCTCTTGTCCTGGACACGAATCTCGGCACCTTTCAATTGAGACAGGAAGCCAAAAGATCCACGTCTGGTGTGCCCCATCACAGGCACAGTAGCCTAAACTCCGGATGCAACTCCCATTCTCCTGGGTCCAGCATCTGGCAACTTAGATAGTCCACCTGCCAGTTCGCCACTCCCGGGATGTAAATGGCCGACA